>VYZV01038978.1:135017-298527 GCA_013401275.1 Pandion haliaetus | reverse complement strand
TTGGCAAGCTCCTCCACCAGCTCCCTCAGTACTCTTGGATGGATCCCATCTGGTCCCATAGACTTGTGAGTGTCCAGATGGCGTAGCAGGTCACTAACTATTTCCTTCTGGATTATGGGGTTATATTCTGCTCTTCGTCCTTGCCTTCCAGTTCAGGGGGCAGAGGACCTTGAGGATAACTGGTCTCATGATTAAAGACTGAGGCAAAGAAGGCATTAAGTAGTTCAGCCTTTTCCTCACCTCTGGTGGCAATGTTCCCCTCTGTATCCAATAAAGGATAGATATTCTTTTTATTGTAAACATATTTGTAAAAACATTTTTTGTTGTCTCTTACAGCTGTGGCCAGATTGAGGTTCATGGAAAATGTATATATGTTTCAATATTCTTCAGGCAAGGGATTAAATTAGTCACAAGATATTAAGTAAAAGATATGTCGAATGATAAATGGAATGGCTTCCCAAAGGACATAGTTGAGTCTTTTTTCCCTTCAAGCCTTTAAAAAAGATCTGTCAGTCTCTTATTAAACCAAATGTTCTATCTCAGCTAGCAGAGATAAGAAGGCTGCATGGAACACTGGGTGAAATGTCCGGCCTGGTCATGCAGGATGTCAGCCTAGATCTCCATGCTGACCCCTGAAAACTTTTCTGTTGCATATAGGACTCTGAGGAGCACATCTTCGCCATCATTTTTTGCTGCTATCACGGAAGACACAGCTACTACCGTTATTCTTTCTAGAGAAGCAGGATGACAGTGGTTATCCCTTTGCTAAGATACAATTAAACATGTTGAAATGAGATGAAATCCATCAGAACTAGTTGTTTCTTTGAATGACACGGAGTACACTGACACCTGGTAAGTTTGTGAAAGATCATATTGCAAGTCATCCTTAAGACTTGGGCAGTTATAGCAGCCATGTTTTCAGTGCTATTCAGGGACCTTGTCATTCTCCCCTTTTTCAGCTTTTCTGCTGTATCCAAGAATTTGCCCCTCTTTTCCTGTCTTTTGTTCAATAGCTGGTGTGGTGGGTTGACACTGGCTGGATGCCACGTGCCCACCAAAGCTGCTCTATCACTCACCCTTCTCAACTGGACAGGGGAGAGAAAATATAATAAAAGGCTCATGGGTCGAGATAAGGACCCCACTCAGCAATTACCATCATGGGCAAAACAGACTTGACTTGGGGAAATTAGCTTAATTTATTGCCAATCAAATCAGAGTAGGATAATGAGAAACAAAAACTAAATCTTAAAACACCTTCCCCCCCCACTCCTCCCTTCCTCCCAGGCTTAACTTTAGTCCTGCATTCTCTACCTCCTCCCCCTCAGCAGCACAGGGGAATGGAGGCTGCAGTCAGTTTATCACATGTTGTCTTTGCTGTTCCTTCCTCCTCAGGGGGAGGGTTCCTTACTCTTACCCCTGCTCCAGCATGGGGTCCCTCCCACGGGAGACAGTCTTCCACAAACTTCTCCAACGTGAGTCTCCCCACACGCTGCAGTTCTTCATGAACTGCTCCAGCATGGGTGCCTTCCACGGGCTGCAGTCCTTCCGGCACAAACTGATCCAGTGTGGGTCCCCTATGGGGTCACAAGCCCTGCCAGAAAACCAGCTCCAGTGCAGGCTCCTCTCTCCACGGGGCCACAGGTCCTGCCAGGAGCCTGCTCCAGCGCGGGCTTTCTGTGGGATCACAGCCTCCTTCGGGCATCCCCCTGCTCCAGCGTGGGGTCCTCCACAGGCTGCAGGTGGATATCTGCTCCACTGTGGACCTCCACGGGCTGCAGGGGGACAGCCTGCCTCACCATGGTCTTTCCCACAGGCTGCAGGGGAATCTCTGCTCTGGTGCCTGGAGCATCTCCTCCCCCTCCTTCTTCACTGACCTTGGGGTCTGCAGAGTTGTTTCTCACATTTTTTCACTCCTCTCTCCTGGCTGCAATTGCTCTTGTGCAGGGTTTTTTTTTTTTACCCCCTTCTTAAATATGTTATCCCAGAGGCACTACTACTGTCACTGATTTGCTTGGCCTTGGCTAGCGGCTGGTCCATCTTGGAGCCGGCTGGCATTGGCTCTATCAGACATAGGGGAAGCTTCTAGCAGCTTCTCACAGAAGCCACCCTGTACTCCTCCCTGCGATCAAAACCTTGCCATGCAAACCCAATACAGATGGCTAGTGGCTGCTAGATAGATGATGCATTTTAGGTAATGAGAACACAAAAATAATACCTCCTTCAATGTGTTCCTTCAGTAAAAGCTTGAAAAATGCTCAGAGATGTGGGTGCCTTTCAGCAAGTAAAATTCAGACAACTCTGCACTAAAAGTTTAGAAGTTCCTTGAGATGTGAGCAGATGAGTAGTCTGTGTGTACTTGCCGCTAAGCTGTTTGCTGAGATACCAGAACTTCACTGTGAATTGTGCGGTGCTTTTGTGAGTCTCCTATTCCTTCACTCTGGTTAGTCAAGTTGATGAAATGGTTGGTCCAGGAGATAAAGCTCTGGAGTCTTCCCACATCATTTAGGTATCAGTCAAGGACCCAGGCACTTCCATAAGTAGCCATCTTACAGTGGGAATATCGGTTCCCTATGCAGTCAATGAAGGATGAGACTTGTATCCAGCAGACAACTCAAATTTTAGGTGAGATGAGTCTCACCCAAGCAATAAGAGACAAGGGTTTGATAAAGAAACATCAGACAGGAGCGAGCCCTCTAGCGCCTCTGGCTACATCTTCAGAATGGGTCCAGAATACTTTTAGCCTTGCACTGTTCCAGCATGACTCCACTTTGTCCTCTTCTTCTTAATGACTTTTACATGGTCCATCAATTATCTGGAAAATTTCTCCCTTCCAAGCTTTGACTTGGAGGAAAAATGTTGATGTATTGATGTTTGTTAATAGAACACATTAGAAAAGTAAATCAGTCTGTTAAAGGGATATTAAATGGGAGAATGATTTCCCTAACATTTTTAATGAACAGAAAATTCTGAGTCTCTTTAAATGTCAATAACATTATGCAACCATCTGTGTAGTTGACTTCAAAAAGAAATTTATTTGTGTATTTGATATAAATCCATCTTAAAATAATACAACCAAGACATGTGCTGACATCTTGGTTCTCTTTTTTATTTATCTGTGGAAAGACTGACAAAATAGGACCTGAAAGGGTTGATAAGGTGTTTTTTTGCCTTCCCCCCTCTCCACCATCCTTTTTTAAGATTTGCCCTCAGATTGCTTTTATCTTCAAAGTGTTCTAGAAATCCAGTGCAAAGTCAGAATACAGACTAGGTCCCAGGTAAACAAATACAGCCATAAGCCTGACTTTCACTTATTTATGGCTAGAATGTGCAATTCTTGTATTCATGTTGGCAAGTCCTAACTAGAACACTCTTGCTGATTCCAATGGCAGTAAGCACTCAGGGAAACTCAGTATGAATTGTACAACTGAAACTTTAATAATAGCATAGGTGAGTAGGGTATATCCATTATCTACTATATTAGGGATGTCTGTCTGTGCAATTATGCTATTTTATTGCTCCAACATGCACCTTTTTCTAAGTTAGGCTGTAATAAGTACCATAATCTGAAGATGTAACTTAATTTCATGTCCTTCCTTAATAAGCAACTTTTATCCTTAGGTATACTTCCATCTCTTTATGCATTGAGAAAACATGGAATAACACTGCAGCTTTGAGTTCAGCTCAATGTGAGGCATGGCCTACAACATGAGAAACTGACTGTCCCCTAGCATCCTTCTTGTTCTTCCCTAAACCAGTCATCTTGTGAGAAAAGTGTGCATGTGTTGACATATCTGTTGAACACAGTGTGGGGTTCATCCCACTGTCTTTCGTCAACTAAAAGTTAGGTGTCTTAAGATAGTTTTCTGGGTTCCTCCCACCATCAAAAGAGAAAGAGAGGCATCTCCAGAGGACAGCAGAGAAAGCCTTAGGTTGGGATATATCACCTTCTGGAGGTGCCCATCTCCTGATCATAGCAGAAGTCAGGAGGTAGCTGAAGTCTTGAATCCTGTCTATTGGAAAGATCCTTGGCTTGTGTAGGTGGCCAAAGCTCCCTGAGTTTAAGCCAGTATTTGTTTTCATATGTGGGAAACTCATTGCTTAGCTTATTTCTTAATGAAATTCTGTGACCTCTGTGAAGGTGACATGAAGTCAGTATGGATGTTTATTCCATACAGTGGAAGAGCCATAAAGGAGTCATGGCAATTGCTAAAGATCTAAATGCAGGTGATAGCTGTGTTTCTGGGATTCATAAATACAAAACTGTGTGTGGAAATTAAGAGGCAAATTATGTCTCTCTGCTGAATCTCCACGAGGAACAGATTTTATGTACTGATTGCACTTTGAATTAGTTTGAATTCAAGAGTTTCAGGTAAATGGGATCTATTTATTTAAGTATATGATAAATTTTGGGGAATGAGCTCAGTTTAAAGGGGTATCTAAATTTAGCTGTAGTAGTAAATAGTTCTAATAATTCCCCAATAGCAATAATTTTCTTATATATTTCACAAACTCAAGGTTAACTGCCTCAGCAGCTTTTTGGATGGACAATTTCTCCTGGAGCTAACACTGTGACTGCCTCATAACTGTATTGATAGCTATCACAATTACTTATTAGTCTTGAAAGTGGTGAGCAGTTCTAGCAGTAAACGGCGAATCTCTCACAATAATCTGCTGACTATTATCTTGCTGAAATAGTTGGGAAAGTTCCCTTGAAAACTAATGCTGAATTCCAAAACCACACTGTTCACTATGGCAAATGTGACTTTCAGCTGGTTGGACTCAGCCTCTGGAGCTGCTGATAGGAAAGAAACCTAATTAATGGGAAGTTAAAAGAGAATGATAACAACTGAAGCAGGATTAGTAGTGTGAGCTTTCACCTTTATTTCTCTATGGTCATCCTAGAGAAATAATCTATTATTAGAGCAAAAGACGATACATGCATTCCAAATATTTCATTTGAATGATATGATTTGGAGTCTGCTACAAAGAAACATCTGATGGAACAGCTGCCAAAATTGTGGGGAAATGACTGCCCAATGACATTAAGCATCCCAAGAGCTCTAAGCATTCAGGACTTTCTCAGCTTCCAAGGTGTTTTCTTCCACAGAATTGACTGGGAATCTTTTAATTAAAATGAGAAGTGGAGGAATAAAAGCCTTATGGCGTGGTAAACCTTGCAGCTACAGATCCAACAGCTGGTGCGCTAGGGAGAGAGACATCAGGCACTCAATTTTACAGCCCCCAATGTCCTATGGTGTTCAGAACCAGATCAGATGATTTAGGGACATGAGGTGTCATTGTGCCAGTTATAGTCCTTGAAAGATGTCTAAAGTTACTGAGTGCATTTTAATTCCCCCCCCATCCAGCATGGTCAGACCACTCACTGTACTACACATTACCATGATGTTTACAGGCTCTGCCTTTACAGAAGGGCCTTAAAAACCCACCAGCCCTTCAAAACCAAGGTCCTGCACCTTGATACTATAATTCCCCTACAGAAGAGCAGAGATGTATGTCCATCTCCCATGTTCTTCTCAAGCATGTCCACTATATCAAAACGTTGTGAGCCCCTCTAGCAATCTGGCAATTGGTTGTCCTGACTGGCAGTGCTGTCGTCATCTCCAGTGCACCATGTATGAGTTGTTTCCATCCTGCACTGTATGCACCTGTGAAAGCAGTGGAAGGGATTCTTCTGCAACAGGCAGGAAGTAAGCTACCCTTAAGTGACAGGGCACTTTTCAGAGCAAGCCCTTTGAGTGTGTGCCTCCCAGGAGGGAAACGACCTGAAATTGTTACACTCTAAGGTTTTCTGAAAGCCTCAGTTCCTGTGCTAGCTCTGAGAAGGAAGGGCAGGAGGGTAAGAATTAAGCCTATTTCACTGTCTCTTGTACAGATTTTGTTGGGGGAAGCTGGGTGGCAAGGAGGGAGGAGAGGGCTGGTGATCTGGCTGGTTTTAAAAACCTTCACGGGTCCTTGGAGTACATGCAGGAACACTCATGTTTATTCTGGATAAAGCTAAATAAATAAATAACAAGGAGTACGTAATGACCCAAGGCTGTCTGAGGAGGTGGTTTAACAGGAGTTGGTGGTAATAGTCTCCATCTTTGGTCTTTACTCTTGACAAATCTCTGACAGCAGGCACTAGGTCTTGTCTGTGCCTTGAGGGGAGGTGAGTTAAAGGAGAATATGCCTGTTGCAAAACCTTCTGTCAAGGGAATGAAAGGACATAGCAAGCAGTGGCCTCTTCTACAGGCATCTGAGAGGTCAGATACCTATAGACCGTCTCTCCTGGCCGTGCCACTCTCTGGGACATTGAGTATTTGTTTTGCTTTTGGGTAGCATTAGGAGATACATCCCAAACCTTAGCACTCACTGCTGGGATTTACTGGATGTGCTCACCCATGCAGCACCCAGTGACAGGAGAACATCCTTCCTTCCCCACTTGTCCCAAATTTTGAAAGAACCATGCTCACAGGTGTCTTCAGGCTTCTTTCAGAGACTGCAACATGCTGCTTCTCCCAGAGAGCCTGATGAGATGCCTTGCCATGACACACTTCAACCGCAGCTTTCTCCTACTTGTAGAAATGCCCCTCCCCACTTTCCTGAATTTTTGTTCCCAGTGAACAGCACTGCCAGAAGACCCCTTCCAACCTGCACAGTCAGGGCTATGCTGGGTGACCAAAGTCCCCTCATGTTCTCTTTCCCCACCTGTCCTCCAGAAACACTCTGTCACTTTGTCAAGGAGCTCTCCCCATTTGCCATTTCTGAGCAAAGGTTTCAGGTTTGGGCTCTGAGACACAGGCTGGATGTATCCATCTGGATCCTTTCTCAGCTACAGCATCAATATGCAAAACCATGGGTGCACTGATAAATAAATTGTCTCAAGCCATAGGCTTCATATTGTTCTTTAAGATTTTGAGTATTGTGAATTCATGCCTCTTACCCATGCATTGTGAGACACCTTTGCCTAAAGCTTGTGAGAGAATCTCTTTCTTCCAGATACAACCCTACAAACTCTCCTGCCCAGCCATAGTAATGACTGGTGGTGAGGCAGAGGTTCTGTTCAAACTAGTGTAAATCTCATGAAAATGTAATGGAAAAAAATGACATTACTACAGAATTATATCCACTTGCTAGAAATCAAAGAGTTGCCAAATAAGACAGACACAGCACACTGTGCAGTCTGTATAACACTGTACAAACGCACAGCACTATATAAAAATAATAATAATAACAATCCTTTGCCAGCATTATTATGTCTCAGCTATTACATATACTAATGAGGATTTTTAGTTATATAAATGTAACATGTTCTCTACTAAGTATGTTATTTGTAGATTCTCTAATAAATCGATATTTTATGCAAGCAAAAACCTTAATTTTGGAAGAAAGTGCCTTATCATCCCCAGCAGCTCCCAAAACCCTGCAATGCAGACTTTTATTATTTCTGTAAAAGAAAAAAAGGAAATCAATAGAGATTCCTCGTGTGTAATCCTCAGCAAGATTAGCACTTTGTCAACCTCTGTTGTAATCTCCTGGAAAGCAAAAAGAAGGGGCGTGGGGAGGGGAAAAAAAAGAACAGAAGTCACAGGGAAACCAAGAAGTGGAAATTTGTTGGGGGTGTTCACCATGCTTCTGCTAAAGAAGAATATTTAAAAGGTGACTCTGGTCTTCCCAGCTGGGTTCTCAGAAATTATGGAGATGCTTCTCCCAGCTGTTGAAATCTTAACACATGTAATTGGAAGAGAAACCTTCCAACATTACCAGCAGTTAAGCTTCCTGTTTTAAAAGGTGATTTAGGGGCTAGATCCAAAACTCAGTCTAGGCCCTGCAATGCCAAGCATTGCAGAGCCTGGGTTTTGGGTGTCTTGTCCTGTGGAGAAAGGGTGCAAGGGTCCAAGGCAGCAGCGTGGGCACCAGACCCACCACCCTTGAAGAGCCAAGGTGCTGCATGGGGAACTGCCTGGAGCTAGTTAGTGAGGGCATTTAAGGTAACTTCTCAAAAATCTGCCACAGAAAAATTCACAAGCAATGTTGCAAGCTCTGAGTAATAAATCATGGGCTGCAAGTAAAGGACAGGTAGGGACAGTAGTGGATAAAACTGTGTGCATGCAGGACAGAATATGTTATGTCACATCGTATCTATTATTTCCCATACCATTGCAATCACCCATTAATTACATTCACAGATGAGTTGCATGAAGAGGTAATCCAAACATGAGAAAGGAGGAGAAATAATATTAAAGGATCAAGAGAGGTCAGAAACGTAGGCAGAAAATCAGCAAGGATAATCAGATTTCAGTTCAGGCCAAAATTAAAATATACTGCAAGATCATGGCAGGATAAAAGGGTGGATGGCAATGCTCCACATAAGGAGCTGGAATGACTGAACAAAGTGAGGTACAGCATACATGGAGGGCAGACTGCTGTAACAATTGCATCTTGTACTAGCACATCCGTACTAGCTTCTCATTTGCAGGTGCCCAGAAAGCCAGCTTTGCTGTCAGGGAAGTTCCTTTTTCCAGACAGTAATTCCTAGAAAGCATAGGAAGTGCAATAGGACACTACCAACCTGGAGTTTAAACAAACAGTTCAGCAGATGCTTTCTATTTAGCCAACTGAGATCCTACTGGGTTGAGAAGTGTCATTGCCATTCAGTCCTGTTTTCCTAATGAAATCATCCTTGGCTCTTACTCAGCTCCATCTGACAGTGAAGAGTCAGGAGTTTTAATACAATGACTGATTTCAATGCATAATTTATTGAGAAAAATGGAAATAAACTTTCAAATTTTCCTTGCCTTCCCTCTCATGTGAGCTTCCTTTTACTTATAGCTATAGAAATGGCCTTCCAATAAAACCAAGAAATCTCTTCTGTGAAAAAGAACTGTATGTTGCTAGCAACTTTCAAATCTCTGAAGCTGGAGAAGGAATATGCTTTTCATGCAGTTCCCATTTCACTTGAAAAATGTAAGGCTCAATGAAAAACAATCAGAGAAAACTGAGGATACTTCATGAAGAATTTGCATTCTTAAGATCTTTATGAGTTACCCATTAGTTACAGTTAGCAGATAATATGTACTTTCAGGTAATCAAAGCCTAAAACTTTGTTCCACATGTAGCATTAAGCTACTATGGGGCTTACAGCTGATTAATAGTATTTAATAAACATGACTTTTATTGTTATATGGAACTCATTTGTTCCATATAATAATGGTATAATGGAAAAAATGTGTATATTGGTTTTGCTTCCAATGCCTCTGCTGTAAAGATGGAGCTCAAGGCTTAATACACTATAAGAATTGCTGAAGCAACAGAAAAGAGGCTCCATTTGAGATCTGAATTGCCAAATAGAGGAGCTTCTTTCTTTTCACTGACTGTACAGAATAAGCTCCTGACTATTAGACAGCCTAATGTGTGAGTAAATTGTCTTGTAATTTTTGCTCCAGATCCGTGGAATTCCCCAGACCAACAAACTTTATTTATTAAGCTCCTGACACTGGGATTCTGGACTCCTTACATAAAACTAGCAATACAGTCTTCTAAAATCTCATTAAAAGATTAACCTCCTATCACAAGCAGCTGGGACATTGCAAAGGAGTCTGCTGAGCTCCCAATATGAGAAGGTAGAGTAAAACGCGGGCGAAATTCTTCTCTCAGCACATTCCTTCAATAAATACTGTACAGCTAAGATGAGACTCAGAAGGGATACATATCACCAAATATTAGCTATCTAAAAACGAGGAGTCTCTGTTCTCTCTACAAACCCCATCCAGGTGGCAATTCTGATCTTAGATAAGAGGAATTTTACTTAGAAAGGTCCCATTTTTATCTGCTGACTGCAGGAGGCACCTTGGCTCCTGACTGAGACTAGACTGGGAACTTGGGCACATTAAGCAAGTTCCTAAAGTTCAGGTGTGATCACTCAGATCCTGGTCACTGTCCATTACTGCACAGCCGTAGCTACATCAGGTGAACTTTGTTCTAGCCTTGTCTTGAAAGCCTCCAGGGATGGAGGACCTCTGGACTTTATTGGCCATATTACTACTTGCTGGTTTTTCTCTGTCTGCCTGGGCTTAGCTATTAAAGAAACAATATATTAGACCTGTCATCTCATCTCAGTTTACCTGATAAGTGTGTACTGGCTTTATATTCAGTATATTCAGTACTGTCTGAATCCCTGATTTCTTTGTGGAACAAGGGCCAATTTTCTCAAATGAGGAAATTATTCAACTTTAATATTCACAGTTTTCACTTACTTCATAGTTGATTGGTTTAAATTCAGAGGAAGAGCTGTACTATTTCATTGTGGTTGTTTGCACACATCTCCTGATGCATCACTTCAAAACTGCGCACGAACCAAGTTTTGTAAGTGTTGTGGTACCTCAAGTTCAGCAATGCATTTTTATGCTTTTTCAAGCACTGGACCTTTCAGTGGACTGGACTGTCTACTTTCCTGTGCCAATACTCAAAAACCAAAGTCTTAAACCTAGCTTCCTGTAGCTTCACTTAATAAAAGGCAGGTGACAAGCACACCTGGAAATCTAAGGAAAAATGTTGTCATAAGTACAACCAAAGAAATTTAATTCAACAGTTCAAATAATTGTCTGCAGGCACTTTCTTGTCATCTGTCATTACTGCCTGAGCTAAGTGGCAGCATGTCCTTTACCTGTTTGATCTGAAAAGGACTGGACTTTCCCTTGGGAGATGTGGTCACACTTTCAAACATACAAAGTTTTCCATCAAGTTAAAGTTAGTTTGGACAGCTTTTGAAGCTTATGTAAGTGAATAAATCTGTTGTATTTCCTTATTCTTAGCTATTTCAGTATATAAACCATATTAACAGCAGAATCCCAGCAGCATATAATTGTCATCTTCTTTGTAGGATAAACTACTATATTGCTGTTAAGAAATCGTAAACTCTTTAAGAGAATCCACAAACCCCTTAGATATAACAAGATTCATCCAGAAACTAGTGTAAGTCATTGCAGTATGTCCCATTTTTTAACTGGATCATGACAAAGTTGCTATGAGTCCCTTCAATGATTGCTGGTACACAGGAAGGCTACCAGCAGACAGGGTGAATAATCAGAGGATTGTATTAAGAGATATGAAAGGGGACACTCATGTGCCGGGTAGCTAGTTCAAGTGAAGAGGATACCAAAAGACTTAAGATAAGTCTTATAAGATAACCTTGTCTTAAGATAACTTTGAAAGGATATCCTTAAACTACTTCTCCTTTGTGAATCGGTGGCAAGTTACCCAAGTTTAACGTGTCACTAGTATATGCACTGGGGTAATTCTCAGCCATACTAAAAAAAAGACAACAGAAGGAAACCATAAGGTAAACTTGAATCTCAAAAGGTTTAGTTAAAGTCTTTCTTAATTCTTATGCTTGGACTGCAGTCCCAACAGAGCAAGACTTTGAGGGTTCTTAAAATAGTTAATGGGAAGGTAGCTTGGATAACTACTAAGTTCTGTGGGATCACCCCTGTCAAAATTGTCTTGTTTCTCCACTGTGCTCAAGTTGATAACAGCCAAGCACACAACGCACTGGCACTGCAAGTCAAGCAATATTATTTTTTAACTTGAGCATTATAATCTGTATGTGAGTCAAATCTTAGGCCAAACATTCTATTTACATAATCTTTGTGACTTCAGACAAAACCAACTGCAACTTACAAGGCCATGTTCATAGCATAGAACCTTCAGTCATTTTGGATCACATAATCAATTTAACTTACATTCAGATTTGGGCTGGACCTTGAAAGGTTGAAAAAACCAGCTACTCGTGTGACTGAACATCTGGTTCAGTTCCCTAATGTTCAGATGAACTCCCTCAGCTCATTCAAAGGTGTGCTGGCAGTGTACAAAAACACCTTCTCCCCTGCTGTGATCCCCATCCCATCACCATGACCATCAAGACCAAAGGCACAATTTTTTCCTCCTGCAGGCTGCTGTAACTGTGCCTCCTATGAGGACTCATGAATCATGTCTGCAAATTTCCATACCAACAGCCTTTTGGTTAAAGGCTCTGCATGCCCCTTCAGAAAGCACACATGACTGCTGTCTCTAACAGCAATGTTATCTACTAATCTGAGGGGTGTGCGCTGATAAGCCAAGCTCTAAACCCACCAACTATGTTCCCCCAAAGGAAGGGGCTCCTCTTCTGCCCTACCACACCTCTCTCCTTTCAAATTAATGTCTTAAAGACCTTTATTCCTATATACTCAGTAGTGGGCTGATGCCTGACCAAAGATCCCTGTGGTTCTGCAGACTGGCTGATAGAAAATGTCTTGGGAGATAAAGGACCTGTCAGTCTCTGGGAAATGACAACCACTAGGTTGTTTGCTGTGTTAGAAAAGCAAAGATGAGAGAGTGAAAAGATAGAAGTGTATGAGACTAGGGAGGGAAATAAAGAATTTTAATTATTTTCTTGTCCTCATTCTTGCTTTGCTGTCCCAATAACATCGCCCTCCAATTTTCCCCCTCTGCATAAGCCCCTTCACTCTCCATCAGTCATATGCCTTCATAGCCCTAGATGATGGTGTTGAACTCTGGGAGGAGATAGGGGGGTGCAGCATGGCATTGTCCCATAAGGAACTCGGGAAAGTACAAGCAGGCTAGTACAACTTACCCCATGAGCTGATGTGGAAGGGGAAGGGCATGTCTTCTTCCTGATGGTCCTGGTTCCTGTGGGACATGGTGCACCTGAAGAGCACCCACTGTGTTCCTGCAGTTCTGAGGACTCCAGGAAGGAGGGCTGCTTGCATGATGTAGGGAGTTGTGCAGTGGCTGCTGTTCATGATCCCCAGACCGGGCTTTAATGGGTTGTTTGGCTAAACTGTGTAAATTTACTCATGCAGTGTCAGTCTATGATCTATTCCACCTCCCACTGTCTTTGCTATTCTCTGAACCCTTCCAAAGAGAGTCCAGTATAGTACTTGGCCTGCTTCTGCACTCACCGGTTTATAACTAGTACTATGGAGCTGTTTTGGTAGTCTCCTCCTGATTTGCACAGGTACTGGAACAAGCCAGAAGCAGCAAGAGCAGAGTCTCAGGTTTCCTTGATCATGGCTTTGGAGAAGGTGGGTGGCCAGAACTATATCTGAGGGAATAGATTTGTCCTGCTAAACTGGTGGAATGTTTTGGTAGGAACGATTTTCCACTGCAAAAAGTTAATTTCATTGAAATCTGCATTAAAAAAAAAAAAAAAAGATTGACTAAGACTAAACATTCCTAACATGATTTGAGGGGTTATTTTGGTGTTTTATGTTTCCAGGAAAAGGAAAAAGCAACCCTATGTGCAGCCCAAAGATCCACTGTAACAACCTAGACATTTGGAAGGGGGAACCTGTTGCTGATGAGAAGGGGGAAGTGAACCCCAAAACAGTGGAAAGGAAAGGCTGAATGCTGGCCATCATCTCAGGTGTGAACAGAGGGGTGAGAACCAGTTATGAAAGACAAAGACAAAACTTTAGGAAATAACAGGCCACTGCATTTAATTTTGGGGCCTTGTTAACTGATGAGAGAAATGAGATCAAGTCCATTACTAATATCTAGAGAAAATAACTTGATGAACAATACTATAGGTGACAATTCTGTCAAACATTAATCAATGTGAATCAAAAACAATTTCTTGAGGTGGATAATAAGCCAGTGATACGCCTGTGTGGGTTTAGTAGGGAGGAACACACTGAATCATTGGTTTAAATGATGCTAGAGAAATGGAAAAACATCTTTTACACATGTAAAGGGCCAGTCAGCACAGTATTGAAACCCGTCTTTGTCCCTGACACTAAGAACTGTTTTTGACCACTCCCTGCTACAGCCTGCAAAGCGAGGCAGAACGAATATCCCTACACAGACTGTGGGAGTCCCATGCCAATGCTTAGATCACCAAATCACCTTGGGCTAGACCACATCATGCACATGACCATGCAGAAAGGAGCCCTGTCCTACTCTCACAGCCCATCAAGGCCTGAGTGCCTGGTCAAATTCCTTTCTTTTAAAGGATTGCTTTTGGGATGGAGAATTGTCCTTTGGTAACTCAGATTTTGGCCTTGATTCTGGAAGACATGAGCCTTCCCAGCTCATGGAAAATGCCTGTCAGACATATGCAAAATAATTAATTTTATGGCTTGTAGCAACCTATACTATTGCTTTCATCCTTGAAAGACAGGGAAGCTGTCCTGATAATATTGCCCTCGTGTCTTCCACCACAGAAAGTCTGAGTGTTTGTGGTATCCAGTTGGCACAGCAGTGAATTTTGCCTTTTAACTTGTTACTTGAGCAAAGGACATGCTCCTCCCTGAGCTCAAAACAGAAAGGACTTCCCTTTGAGTCTTATTGTTAGTGGTTCATTACCTATCTCTCGGCTACATTAATTGCACCAGAAGGGACTGCCTAACTTCAAATGCAAAACTCAACAGTCTGGTGTCTTCTGATGCTCCCTGAGGGAGACTAATAGACCCTGTGAGCTGCAAGAGTTTTTGCCTCCTTCATTCTTTCTCTCCCAAATCATAATCACTTTGCATGTTTGGACAGAGCATCCAGTAGCACTTTATTCCAGTCCTGGTGTAACCTGCCTCTGCATCCCTGAAGAAGTGGGAAAGAACATGACTCACATAGAAATCAGCTCTCTGAAAACTATTACTTGACATTTAAATAGCAGGAAATATATCCTGAAAATGACAGCACTGGCTTAAAAATTATGACTATCAAATTCCCTGAGAGGGTTGGTGTATACATTGGCAGGGTTAGGCTGGGTGAATGGCCATGTGGCAATGCCTCTGTCTCCGTGAAGCATTCACTGAACAGGGGGAGTAGTCTGGGGTCTTACCTTGAGTGTCCAAACTTTGACAAAAGCATCCCGAGAATGCCTTCAATCACAGGACAGAAAAACCTGCATGATTTTGAGGCCTGAACTACATCAAGAGACTGGACCATGCTGCACCTTGCCAAGTCCTAAAGATGGTTCTCCAGATCAGCCTGAACAAATTAGACAGGAATCAGCCTTAACATGTTTGAATGTGTGAAACATGTCTGTTTGAATCAACAATGTTGCAGCACACTGTGGATGTATTTAACTTGCTGCAGCCCTCCCTGCACAGTGTGTGTTCAGAGCAGAAGTGTGATATCTTCCTCTCATCTTCTTTAGGTGTTAATACCTTAAACATGTTTGATTCTTTCAACCTGTCCTCTGAAGCCAGACTGGCTCCTTCTTGGTTCTCATTTTTTTCTTTCTGTCCTGCTGGTGGAATTGAAGTGGGATTTTGCTTAACTGACCATGCTGTTGAGGAGCGTGGTCCCGTGCAAAGTGCTCATGGGGTCAATGAATTTGTGAAGCTCTTGCTGGCAAGATCTCTCAAGACTCAAGCAGGGTGCAACTTGTCAATGGGCAGTTTGGACACTGCAAGGGGTGTTTTGTTTTCCTGCTCTGTTTTTTTTAGGTTCGGCAGTTTTTAACTGTTTTCTGTCCTTCTACCAGAGACAAAAGGTGATCTCCACTTCCCAGCTGCTGTTATCCCATTCAGACAGTTCTGCTAGGGGGTCTATTTGTAACAGCATTAATATTTGTTCTAGGAAGCTTTGAGTTCAAAAAGTCACACCTGTGGAAAAGAAGAGGGAATGTATTTGCACTTCTGCAGAACCATACATGTCCTCAATAGGAATTTGAATTGAATGCGAAATGATCTCACAGCCTATGCAAATGTAATGGACAGATAGCAATTCTGTTGTCATTTCCCTAATGTGGGTAAATCATGTGTTGCCCTATTAATAAATTTTTGTATGCAGGTAGTTACCAGTAAGACTGTGGAAGACAAATTAAATAAAAGCCCTAATCCAACAGGGACAGGCCATATACCACCTTAGTCTTGCTGCATGCTCTGACAAGGGAGCACGACCACTTGCAGCATCTTGCAGAGCTGCAAAGCACCTTCTGGCCAGAGATGGGTGCAGGGACCATGTGTGGGGGTAGAGGTAAGTGGAGGAAAGGACTGGTGCTGGCCCAGCACATGGGAGGAAATGTCACCCAGATGGCTCACAGAATGGTGCAGGATCACAGCAGGGAAGTGAGCCTTCCCAGAAACAGCTTTTCCTCAAAAAACGTAGATATCTTCAAACTAATGCTTCTCGTGGGAATGTACCAGTGTCAACACATTCTTAATTGGGAAACATGTCTTGGCACCTAAGTGGAATTTCTCATCAAAAACTGGAGGGAAGGAGAGAGCTGAGACTTTAGCAGACTGTTTTTCAAGCGTTGTGGTGAGGGCATTCACCTTCTGTAGAGAACATGGAAGTTCAGTCCTGTACGTTCAAGCACAGCTACTCCAACCCATGCGGGAAGGCTGCTGGTCAGGCTGCATGGCTGGAAGTGTTTAAGATGTTTTTCCTTACCAGCTGCTTGCTGAACTGTGGCCGGATATCCTAGATACAACAGGAGCCCTGGCTGGTGCCAACCACCCCTCCACCATGTTCTCCATCCTGAAGCTCTTGGTTTTGTCCTGCCACAGAAGTATTTCTGGTCCAATTCAGAGAAGGATAGAGTCTAGTCTGACTGGGTCTCATAGAGATGTACAGAGAAAGCCTGGTTCTGAAGGGAATAAGGGGTAAACTTATTTTATACAAATGATTAGACAAACTGATTGCAGAGGGACTAGTTCACAGCAGAAATCCTTGCTCCATAGCTTCAGCTAATACCTACACACCAGTGTCTGCATGCTCAAGATAACTATTTTGGTCCCTTTATGGATAGACTTAATATAAAGCAGCCTCATTTCTTAACAGAACACTGATTTTTCAAAAAATGTGGGGGTTTTTATTATGTACAAGTTAATGACTTGGCTTTGCTTGGGGCATTTTTAGCTTCAAAATGTATTCAAAATAGTAATATGGAGTGATTTGACAGGTAAATAATTGGTGCTGGGATTAATAGTACAGGGTTTTTTTTGCTTGTAACCTCCTGCTCAGAACCATGACTTCTTTATTATCTACTTGAAATACCAATCTAAAAGAGCTCTTGCGTTAATTACTTGGGTTTGAGTCTTGCAGAAATGACACCATTGTTATCTGCTATGGTCAGAAATGGATGCAGCACACAGTTAGACCATGCTGGTGAATTCATACCCTTTCCAAAGACCTGTGAAGCCCAGCACTGCAGATTTAATGGGAAGCTGATTTCCATTGGGCCAGGGCATTTGTCCTAGCATGGGATTAGGTTTATCATACTAGAAGCACAAAGCTTTAGATACGATGACAACCTTTAATGTCAGCCACTGTCCCACAAAACAGAAGTCTAAATAACAATGTCAGAAGCATCACAGGAACACAGAATCACAGAATTGCTGAGGGTGGAGGCACCAGGACCAGGACCATGGCCAGCTGGGTTTTCCATATCTGCAAGGACAGAGACTCCACAACCTTTCTGGGCAATCTGTTGCAGTGTTTGATCATACAGTAAAAAAAGTCTTTTCTTATTTTTAAATGGAATTTCCAGTGTTTCAGTTTGTGCCCATTTCCTTTCTGTCACTGGATAACAGAGAGAATAGTGTGGCTATGTCTTTTTTACACCCTCCCATCAGGCATGCATACACATTGGTAAGATGCCCCTGAGACATCTCTTCTTCAGGCTGAACACTCCCAAGTCTTTCAGCCTCTCCCCATACCACAGAAACTCCAGTCCCTTAATCATCTTCGTTGCCTTGCTTTGGACTCACTCCAGGATATCCCTGTCTATCTTCTACTGGGGAGTCCGTCACTGGACCCAGCACTACAGAGGTTTATCACCCGTGCTGAGCAGAGGGGGGAGGATCACCTCCCTCAACTTGCTGGCAGTACTTTGGCCTAATGCAGTCCAGGATGCCATTGGCTTTCTTTACTGCAAGGGCACAATGTTGGCGCATGTTCAGCTCGTTGCCCACAAGGACTCCCACATCCCTTTCTGCAAATCCACTTCTAGTCAGTCAGTCTCCAGCCTGAGCAAACGCTACTGTCTGGCTGGCAGGAGGAAGCAGAGAGACCTGGTTGAAGCTGTGGGTAGTGTTACACTTGTGTGGTCCTTTAACACACACAATACCACAGCACTTAGCCACTCCAGCCTGGGCTGGCTTCCAGCTCTACCTTGAATCAGGGGCTGTATGCATTTCTTTCATCTGCTACAACGAACAGTTTTGGGGTTTGGGGATAACAAGTCAGCCCCATGGGCTCTGTGCAACAGGGTCACCTACTCCACAAGAACATCCAGTGTGTTAATGCATAGTTCAGTCTTATCAGGGGCTAAACAGTAGTCTGCAAGCCCACCTGGAATCCCAGTAAGCAGGAATCTCTCTCAGCCCAGCTCTAGCACTGCACCCTCACTGCCTCTCATTTGTGTCAAAAGTGAGAACAGTCCTTGCCAGCCTGTTCAGTGGCTGATGTCAGTGAGCTTGAGATGGTTCCATTAGGGGACATTGTTCAACGTTTCTCATTTATATTTCCCTCCATTCACAATGCTGCCTTCCTTTTATTCCAGTTTAGTATTCCAGAAATATTATGATTTATGCAACCAAATTTCTTTGATCTTAACCAGCTCACAAAAGCTTTCAAGATGCTTTGTCTTTGCAGTCTGTGAGTGGGAGTTGCAGCAGACAAGTTCAGGGGATGGACGCGTGTCTTTTAGCAAGCTGTGACTGTAGGGTCCTTCGCTGCAGTTATTGCTGGGTAAGTTACTTGATTCCTCTGAATAAGAGCACTTAAACATAGGGCTTTCTGTCACTGGAAATGTGTGACCCCTGCAGGGGGACCACAAACTGGTTAAGCAGACCTACAACATTTAAGTATTGCTCACCACAGGAATAGCAATTTTTCAAGGAAGAGCTGTGTGTGTTTAATGAAAGCCCGTGAAGAGATTTGGGGCATTCCACAGAATGAGTAAGTCCAAACCTAACAATAAAAGGACTAATTCACCAAGGAGGAAGTCAGAACCTTTCACTGCAAGACAGGGACCCTGCATTACCCCTAGAATGCTAATTAATCTAACTTGTCAAAACAGTGGTGTTAGATTTTCCAACCCAAGAGTGGGCTAAGGTCAAACGTCATGAGCGGTATTTTGCACTTTGTTTGCACAGAAGCTACTGTGCAATAGGATTTTGCCCTGTACTAATGGTACCACATGTGCTGTGTGGCTAAGCTGGAGTTAACCATGACTATTCTGATGGAAGTATATGTAAATTCAGCACCAGGTCATCACATTAATTCCATGTTTGAGATCTAGTTTGGTGACATTAAGAAAAAGAGAAATATACAAGGAGGTTCACCTGACTGATCAATTCTTCTTTTATTCTATGGCATGTTCAACTGTCATCTGTCCTCAATGGTTGTCAGCCAGCACCAATGTGAGATCACAGCCCTAACAGGTCAAGTTTAAGATTGTGTTGGAGGAAGATGGGATCTGATGTCTGCTTCCTTCAAGGTGTGTCCAGTTCAACAGAAGCTTTAATGCACAACCTGTGTCTCACTTATGCTGCATTACACGGTCCATGGGAGTAAAGAATGCACTGGCCCATGTCGTACCATCTCAAAATTATGAGTCAGGTATCCATTGAACTATCTAGGTATGTTTTGCTTAAATCCTTTCTGTTCAAGGACATATCCTGCTGGGTCCTTGCAGTGAACTTAGAGCTATACTTTGTGGTAGCTGCGGGGCAAATGTGAACGTCCAAAAACATTATAGCAAGAGCAAGGAAACAATGAATATTTTATTACTTTCTATGAGTAGAAAAACTGCAACGGCAAACTGGACCTCCAGACTTCTGGGCTGACTAAAGGACAAAGCAACCTCTGGATGCAAAGTTACCAGTGTGGTTAGGAAAGGCATGATCTACTGTGATGCAGAATTTATATTTTCTAAAAATTTATTAACATTGGCTGAAGAAGAAATTTCAACAGAAGACATCTGAATTTGTCCTCACCACAAGGATCTGTCCTAGACATAATTGGTAATAGAAAGTTTTCATGTCAGACTTAATAACAAGTGTGGGGAATAATAATAACACTTCATATGGGGAAGGTATAACAAAGTAAATAAATAAAATATTAATGTTAATAGCAATAGCAGTAGCAATAGTAATGTACATCAGAAGTCCTGAAGCTGAGATTGCCTTTGAGTACAATATGTGCTGATGTTCAGACCTAGCAGGAATGAACACTGTGGCTCAAACCCATTTGACTTAATGCTAATGAGGATTTGCCGTTTTCTTCCTTTTGGGGTCCTTTTTTCAGCCTGGTACTTAAGCATGCTTAAATACGACTCAGCATTTTCCTCAGCCAAATCCTACTTTTGAGAGAGAGCCTTTATGCTGTCATACCGTCTCCCTAGATTACGACCAATGAATTTTGTGAAAATCCCACTCATTTGCAAAATTGGTCTCTATGGCACCTCAACAGAAAAATAAGAAAGTGGACAATGAACAAAACTAAATGCAAAACATTCTAAAAACTAATAATCAAGTAATTCTGGGGCCTATTTTGCTGCAGCAAAGCAGTTTATCTGCTAAGATATGTTTTAGCATTAATGAGACCATTTCTGCCACTTCCTATATGAGTCTTACAATATATTTCAAATTCAGACTACTACTCTGGACAGCGTAGAGCAAGAATATTACACAGCTCAGTGAGAATTTGAATCCTAGGAATAAGGGATGCTAAATATTCATTTGGTTCCATCTAACTACTGCTGACTATGATGTCTGTTCAAACCCTTGAAGTCTAATTTTAATTAATAGGAGTTATTGCTTAATATTCAGCCTGAAATTTCATTGTGTTTTCCTCTTTCATTTTGGAGGTTGTTGAATATTCATTGCCATCCCTGAATTTGCATTAATCCAGGTGAAGTTTTTCTCTTGAAATGAGGATGGATGTGTACTATGAGTATCAGTAAGATAGTGGAGCTGCCTCAGGAAACCAGGTATGTAAGTGTCCTCTATTTTCTTCCTTTAGCAGCCCCAGAGCTCCTAGGCCATCTTCTTTAATATCTCTGCATAGCATGTCTGCCACCAGTGGCAAACAGGTAATGACAATCTGTAACAGAAGGTGAAGGAAGGAGGCTGGGCAGGTTTCCATAGTGACTAGTCCATCATCAGAGTCTGTGGGTGGAAATGAAATATCTGACATAGTGAGAATTTCCACCACTATGAATCTCATATAGTTATGCATGTGTTCAGGTAGCTCCAATATTGGGTGGCAATGGGAAAGCTGCTGTGCAAAATAAGAGCTCTTGTTTGCTGTATCTCCTCACATTTGAGTTCAGTTCCACCTCCGTACAATGGAAAAATTGCCAGTGAAACAAGAAACTCTCAGAAGACTAATATTTTGATGTGCAGGAGATGCATCTGAATGGATGAGGGATGCAGGAGGCTTTGAGGCATGGTCTAAGCTAAGTCCCCCTGTTAGAATAGGAAAAGCCTGTGACAGGACTGCCTGCAGAATCATGGTGACAAGCAAGAACATCTGTTTACAGTCTCCTCAGAAAAGGAAAGGCTTCAGGAAAAGTAATCATGTAGGACCTACAATAACTGAAGTCATCAGACTTTATCACAACAGGACTCCTCCCAGCTTGGCTTCGTGTCTGAACAGCGGCCAGTAACAGATGAGGAACCCCATGGCAGATAATTATCAAATAAAGTGCCTGGGGAAAATGTTCTCTTTGAACTGCATCAGTTATTGGTAGTTGGCTTGTGCTCTGAAAGATAACAGATTATGACCCAGAAATATTTCCCATGTGTACGCACAAGCAAAGTGTGAAGTGGAGCTTACAAAGCTTCCCAAAGTAGTGTATAAATAGGTATATGACTGGACACACTCCATATTTGAAAAGCATATGTATGTAATGGAATACAGGCTGCTGGGCAAATAAATGTCACTCAGGTTTTCCTAATTGCCATTTTAATCATAGTGTGCACTTCTGCAGGAGTTTGAATGTGCATGACTTCTCCTTTTTCAGTCCTGAGTCTTTTCTGCTCTCTGTTACCCTGCATTAGGTGGTTTGCATGGAAATTGTCCACAGAATAATTTCCTTTGAAAGTCCTTTATCTTGGCTATCCTAATAAAAGTGCATCATCTGCAAGTGTCGTGAGTCAGTGAGGAGGAATGGGCTCAGCTGGGGCCAGGGCAGGTCCACCTGGGATAATACTATTCCAGGAGTGGGGATGAGCTCTCCACATGAAATCTCAGGGCAGACATTTCCAGCTAGGGTAAGTGATAAAATTCTGTATTGACAGACTGTCTCATGAAACATGATTTTCTGTTCTTTCTAGTTCTGTAAACCTGGGTAGCTAGTGCACCTTGGTCAATAAACATTGATGTTTACCTCAATGACTGTCAATATTTTTGCCATTATAGCATGATTCAGGGGTCAATAATCCCGGGTTCTTCTTCAGCAGGAAACTTTAGGTCTAGAATCAAGCAGGCCTTTCATGATAGATTTGTGCAGCACTAAACTCTGCAGGAATCTTAGTAATACAATACAGATAACTGCATACTTGTTTTGCAAATTCTCTTTTTGTATTGGTTATAAAAGTATTGTGCTTTATTTTACTTTATTTTATTGCCTTTAATTCTGAGTTCACATCTTATCTGAACTTAGAGTTTGTATTGTTTAAGGGAGAGACAAGCACATAATTTTCAAGCATACTTCTCAGAAACAAGTAACAAGCTTTCATCACTTGAAAAATGCTTGAGGGAAACTCTGTGTGCATGGGACCTTTGCACAGTCAGATGAGAGGAGAGACCACCATGACCTCCCTCTGAGTTAATGCTGTCTGGCAATCGTAGCCTGGAGGAAACAGCAAGTCCTGCATTACCTACAAGGAGCCTCTCCTACTTTGATCCCTGCAACAGAGGGAACCGAACAAAGCAGTGAATGGGCAGGTAATGGCATGTTAAATGGTCCCAATCATCCTATCTTCGTTGGTCATGGTGACTGAAGAGACAGAACAGCAGACCCTTATCTCAGCATCCTGCAGGAAGGCAAGTCATGCTGGGAATCAATCCTTTGTCCTGTGTAAAACAGGGTGTGAGCAAAGAAGCAAGGTGGGACCATGAAAAAGGATGACATATTTTCCTCTTTAAAATGTTTTTATTGCCAATTTCAATTTTCAGACAAAAAGGGATATTTACTTTTTTTTTTGTCCAGAAAATACTTTCAAACAAAAGTCTCTCACTTTCAGCTTCTCAACAGGAATCCACATATCCTATTATCTGCCCCTCTTACTTCCTCCATTTCTGAGCAGTTGAATGTGCAGCAGACCAGTCACAGTGAGCTGGGACCAGTGCACAGACCTGCCACGTGGGTGGTGACACTGTGCTTCTCTGTGGACCAGGAGAGGTGGGAGTTCTGCATTTTTCCTGGGATCATTTATGTAGCTACTTGCTGATGCATGACATCCTATACAGATATATGAAGGATCCTTGACATACTGCTTCTTCCTCCTTATCCCTGCAGGTGTGACACAGGGTGTCACCTTCAAGACACCTTTTTTTCCTTATCTTTGGAAATAGTCTGACTTTAACAGAAAATCAGGAGGGCAAACAGAGTTTTTCCTCAGCACAGTTTGGTCTGCGGTGCCCTCAGCAGCCCTGGAGATTTCCCAAAGCTCCTGCTGTCTGTCCCTTTCTGGTGGACCCTTGCAGTTTTGCTGGTGTCTTCCTTCATCTCCTGGCTAATGAGACCATGTTCACCACAGCAGGTAAGGTCACTCTCATAAGAATTACAAGGATCTTTAAGACAACATGCAGGATGCCATTGTAGCTCTGTTTTACCTCACAGTTTTCTAGGACACTGCATAGCTGATAAGGTCACAAAGCATAAGCCCAGTCTGTGGGTAGCCAAGCATGGAACTGCAGGTTTCAGGGATGTAACCTGTTTATTTCCTATCTCTTGTTATTCTCCCCCTGTTCCTTCTCTGTCTGTTTTGACCCAAGAGGACACAGGAAAGAGCTTTAACTAAACTTCAGATAAAATCTTTAATTCATTCTTAAATGTGCTTGTCTGTGGATTTCTTTTTTCAGATCTTGGGTTGGGGGTGGGGGGAGGGGAGAGAAGTATTTCATTTTGGATTGACCCCAAAACCCCATTTTTCAGTTCAGTCAGCAAACTAGATCATCAATTATTCAGCGTGTTTCACATCAGTATGAGGGAACCAGTGCTGTGCTGGGTCTGTGTAGGGGTGTGGGAGGCCAGCAAGGTAACTGGGGGGAGAAGATGACAGTGAGAGGTGTGAATCTGCTCTGCGCTGAAGCCAGGTGGTCTCACACAGCTTTTGCAATGGATCTGTTTTTAACTGCTTCTCTCTTAATCTGGGTCAGGTGGCAGGTGAAAGAGATAAGGTGGGTGTGAGGTTCACAACACTTCTGTTTGTATTGTGATATTGGCTTGCTACTCAAGGAGAAATTAATCCTGCAGCTGGCTCCAATACTAGAATAGGTTGAAGTCTCCATCTGCTAAACTGACTAGTTGGTTATATACACCGCGGCATTTTATATGCTTGTTTGGGTGTGGGGTCTCTCACTTTTTGTTCAAGAGGAAGTAATTGAGGAGGGGCTCAGTATCAGATCCTTTAGGACAGAATGTGCGAGTACTGAAGCTCTGAAGATGTACTGATCTTGCCTATGTTGCTTCTTGGAGGCTAGCCAGGCTCCAGCAAGTCCTCTCCAAGAAAGAGCCTTCAGACCTGTGTCCGGGCAGCCTCCAATCAGCAAATCATGAGTTATCACTGAAACCCCTTCCTGCACCATTTTCTCTTTATGCCGCTATGCTGCTTACTGCATCTGTGTCACTGGAGATTGCTTATAAAGACACTTAAGCCAAATACCCTACTGTTCTCCTAACATGTCCTGGAGCTTCTGGAGCTGGGGAGCACCCCAGTTATCACCCATTTCTGGGCATGGGAGGAATCAACAGACATCTCTCCTTGAAGCTGATTTGAGCTCCCCATTTCATGTTGTGTAGGTATATTTTAGGCACATTCCCATTTCCACCATCAGCACTTCATCCTGACAGGTCTAAAAACTTAAAACCAACTCTCTAGACCATGACATCCTTGTGGACCATGAGCTCTGATTCCTGAAGGAGCTGCCAACAGGCCAGAAAGTTGCCCAGGAGGCCACTTGCCCTGTGTGTTGCTGAAGTAGGTTAGTCTGTCTGTGATTGCCAGCCACTGCCTCCCAGAGAGAGTCAGGGAGGGGCTGTCTCTGCCATACTCTCTCTGTTGATAATTTCTAAGACTTTCTTGGTCCTCAGTGACCTTCAAGATGGGAAATGTTATCATGAGCGGAAGATACTGCAGGTACTATTTCTGCATCCTGAGCCCCTGAGAGACTCCCGCACCAAAATACCTCACAGCTGGCTGGTACAGTACTGGTAAGATCTAGAACTCATTGCACATGAGGGACTAACACAAAAGATCTCTGGACCCTGCTTCTGCTGGGGAGCAGGATCACACAACAAATTCATGGCCATTATGATCCTCCTTTGAAAAGATGTTGCCATTCCTTCCCTCTGATTCTATTTTAATGCCCAGCAAGGGCTGAAATTATGCTTGGGGAATTGTAGAACAGGAACAGATTTCGTCTGTGCTCAATATTGGCTCTAGAATTCATATAGAGCATCAGATGATCCAGGAGAAACAAGTTGTGAGAGACTGAATTGGCCCCTGAAGCCATTTGTCTCAAAGATGGTTAAGCAAGATATGCCTCTGGCTGATAAGGCCACTGACCATCTGTGAGAGACTAAGAGTCGGTCAGAAAAGCAGCATTGTCTCATCATCGTTATCAGGACGGAATGTGTGGCACAAGGCTCCTGGATGGTAGAGCCATTAGAGATAACTGCATAGTTTCTGTCAAAGGGATGGATTGCAACTGTTGCCATACCATCCATGAAGAAATCGTGAACTTTAGGCGAACTTTGCTTCATTATAATACCAAAACACACCTCCTGGTCGAAGGCTACCTGCCTCCAAGGCTGACCACGCCTCGGACACTGACCCTGCGCCTGCATGATAGCCTCACTCGAGAAGGGTGGAGATATGCTAAGAAGGGCAGAGACTCCTGAGGCAGAGGTGCAGCGAGGTGTGTTAAAAGATGACTTCTGAACAACAGAAATTTGGGAGCTTCCCCCCACCAAGGACCACGACGATCGACAATGCAGCATCAGCTGGACCCGGGACCATTAGGACATCGTGAGATCAGCAGTGGTAGCCATAACTTCTCTTTTTCTCCTCTCTCTGAACTTAACTTTACTTTTCTCCTTTCTTTCACCCATCTCTTAACTATCGCGTGCCTCTTCACAGGCAATACAATAAAGTTTTACTGTGTGATTATTGCCATCCTCTTTGGTGTAGGTCACCTTAATTTTGCACTTTCGAGACCGTAGCGAACGAACCATCACGAGTCCACCGAGCGGACCGTGACACAAGTGGGTTATTGTCTGTACAGTTAATACTTACTCATGGAGAGACACAACTTGCAGCTATCCAGAGACAACAAACTGAGCAACTACCTGGCTGCTGGAGGCTCAGTGTCGTTGGCTGGGAGACAGTATGTATGTTCAAATCCCAAAGTTCCTTGTTTCTCAGGTTATTCAACTCAAAGACTCTCATTGTTTTGGTGATTTTAGTGATATTTTTAAGAAGTGAACTTATCTGTGCTTATCCCAAGCACAAATACAGGCTGGGAGATAAGTGGACTGAGAGCAGCCCTGAGGAGAAGGACTTGGCGGTACTGGTGGATGAAAAACTGAGTATGAGCCAGCAGTGTGCTCTCACAGCCCAGAAAGCTGATCACATTCTGGGCTGTATCAAAAGAAGTGTGACCAGCAGGTCAAGGGAGGGGATTCTCCCCGTCTGCTCTCATGAGACCCCACCTGCAGTACTACATTCAGCTCTGGGGCCCCCCACATAAGAAGGACATGGACCTGCTCAGAAGGGTCCAGAGGAGGGCCATGAAGATGATCAGGGGCTGGAGCACCTTTCCTATGAAGACAGGCTGAGAGAGTTCAGTCTGGAGAAGGGAAGGCTCCAGGGAGACCATATAGTGGCCTTCCAGTACTTGAAGGGGGCCTACAGGAAAGATGGGGAGGGACTCTTTAAAAGAGACTGTAGTGATAGGACAAGGGGTAATGGTTTTAAACTGAAAGAGGGTAGATTTAGATTAGATATTAGGAAGAAATTCTTTACTGTGAGGGCGGTGAGACACTGGAACAGGTTTCCTGGAGAAATTGTGGCTGCCCCCTCCCTGGAAGTGTTCAAGGCCAGGTTGGATGGGCTTTGAGCAACCTGGTGTAGTGGAAGTTGTCCCTGCCCATGGCAGGGGGGTTGGAACTAGGTGATCTTTAAGGTCCCTTCCAACCCAAACCATTCTATGATTCTATGATCTGTCTTTTTGTATTACATTAAATGAACACTTCTTGAAAATATGAAGTTGGGGGGCAAATTTTATTGCAATTTTTAACTTGAGAGAATTATCTGGGTCTGATTGGCCAAGGTGTCCAAGCCAGAATAGTGTATTACAGCAAAAGTAGGTTGAAAGAGATTTTTTTTTTTTTTCTTGCAGAAGCTGAGTTTTCCTCTAGGAAAAAGAAGAAAAAGGAAAAAAACAATTGAAATCCAAATTATTTTCAATAATACTTTTTTCCAATTTCTGAAAAGTCTTTGCTGGTTGAAAATTCAATTTTCCCTCCACATAAAGCTATTCTAGAAATGTATTGACCATCTGCCACTGTGACACCTTTACATGTCACCATCTATCATTTATATTTCAGCTCTGCAATCTGGAAATTAAATCAGAGACTCTGAGCACAACATTATATCCCTCTCACTCCAAACCAATGGTTGCTTTGGGGGTCCATACCCAAAATCAAGAGTGATTCATGTGTTTTTTCAGATGGTTTCAAGTATTCTAGGGGAATAAAAATGCAATTATTGATAAAAATGTAGCTATCTTAGACTGAAAAAAATGACAGTTCCAGTCATTCCTTGTGGGAGTTTTTACGATTAAGTATGCATCAGAAAGCCAAGGGGTGGCGGATACTCCACTGTACCTTGTTCAGTATATGATGCTTCATAAATATGATGGTGAGAGTTCTAATAATGGGAGTTGTTGCTTTTTTAGGAGAGCCTGGCATAGGAATAAAGAAAGCTTATGTATGCAGAAGAGTCAAATACGTTTGTTCCAACAAACGTTATTAACAACCTTGAACACTCAGCTGATCTCATTTAGGCCTGGCAAATTGCACATTTTTATGCAAACAGACCTCAGGCTTGGGGAGGATCTGATGCTTGCCTTGTACAGAAGCTGGACACTTGCTCCTGCATGGGGGGGGCATGGCATCAGAGAAGAGGCAGCATGGCATCTCCACAGAGGAGTGGGAGGAGGATGAAATAGCAGGTACATGGGGAAATACTTGGGTCTATATCACATATGCAGGTGTGTGCCCATGGGAGCATGCTCTTGGCATGCTGTATCTTACCTGGATGCCATAAGTCTCATAGGCTTTGCTGTGGGATGCCCAGGCTCAGGGCACCTGGCAGCAGGGACGGTGGCCAAGCTTCTGGTTCCACAGAAAGCCAGTGAGGCCATCCCCAAAGTAGAGGTGGGAAATGAAAGCATGACAGCTTTCAGCATTGGCCTGCCTGTCACTTGCCTACCACTTTGCACTTTTCACAATGGAAGAACAACAACAAGACCTCCAAACTCAAACCTTGCTTCATTAGTACAGAAATCAGACAATTTTTTTAAACTGGAGAATATGCAGCAGGAACACCTAAAAAATCTCCAGGTTGTCAAGAATCTCCATTCTGGCATCTCCAACTAGGCAACTTTTTTTTTCCAACTCAATGGCTTGAGAAGTCAAGAGGATTTTATAGTTCTTAAGTTTTCTCTCCCAAGTTAAAAAAAAAAAAAAATCAAGCTTTTTAAAAATTCCTAGCTCTCTAGAAGGGAAACAACACACAGCAACACCGGGAGCTGACCTGGGAAGGGGCAATCTGGGAATCCAACTGAACTGATATTTCTCAGGCACTTCATAGCAAGCTCTGCAATAAAAATGTGTTCACAGCATCTCTTCCAAGTGAGCCAAAACATCTTATGGCATCTTGGACTCCTATGCATACTGCCAGGGCAAAATTAATTTAAGACAACTTGCTTGCTTTTCCCTGCTGGCTTTAGTAGATCCCTGAAGTTACCTAAATCTTTGGGCCACTGGAACAGGTGATGGAAACATTGCTGTTGGAGATGGGCAGGGAGAGCCATAGCAGATTGTGCCACTTTGCTGGGATAAAACTTCCCTGTGACCACAGTATTGGCAGGACAAAAAAGAACAGAACTAGGCAAGAAGCACCTTCCCATCCCATAACTTGCTGTCAATAGTTTTCCAACCAAATGAGAAGGAAAACAAAGACTCTTTTTCTCATTATGGGTTTTTGTTGGGTTTTTTTTTCCCAATTTCATTAAAACCCAGATACTAAGCATTTGAAAATAGACAAGATCATTTGCCTATAAAAAAACAAGGCACAACCTACCCGATATTGCCAAGGTTTTAGAGAAATGTAAAATCATCCCCCTCTTTTTCTCCATCTTTCTTGTTCTCCTATTAGAGAACAAGTACTAAAATAACACCTGTCCCAGAGAGGTCCCAGCCTTTGCATCCTGTCAACGGGGCAGACAATAGGAGTGGACCAGGAAAGCTCCCTAGTGTTGGAAAGAGGACCGTGACAGTGCCAAGACTCACACCCATATCTCCTGGGTCTGGGTGTTTTAACAAGAGTAGTGGCCTGCAACACAGCTCACAGTCTCTTATCCTCACAGCAGCACTCCACGGCAGCCTCTGGTAGGGGAAGGACCAAAGGACGACATCAGCCTCTCACCTAGGTGGTGATGCATGCAGAAATTGTCAGTGCCAGGATAGTGAATACAACTGTTGTTTTCAGATCTACAAAGAGAAATGTCTCTTGTCTGGGGCAGTTTTCCTCTGCTATCACCACTAATCCTGTTAATAGAAATTGCATCAATAAACCCAGCTCCTTTTGATGTCTTCCTCCCTAATCTTCATGGTGGATTACTGCAGTAGGTCACCTTGTATCCTCCCTTATCCCTGTTAGAGCACCCTCCTTTGAAATCTGTAATTATCTTTCTGAGATAATTGCCAAAATCATTTGCAGTCCTGGAGAGATCTTCAAAACCTACTTGTTTATGAAAGCAAATAATTCAGGTTAATCAAATATTGTGAGATTTCCACTCTGCCTGTCTAGGTATTTGTACATTTAAATCTGCACCTTGGCTGTTACACAATCAGCCTGAAAGGCAACCTTCACTGCAAGAGAGAGAGAAAGACAGTTGTTACAGGAGGGCAGCTTGACCACTTCGGTGCAACTGGATGGCTCCCAGTGAATGGAGGGGTGTTGCTGGAAGAGGAATTGAGACAGGCTGGGTGAAGGAGTGCTGAGCATTTCCAGTGCCTGCAGAAACCAATAGACACTGCAGGTGCAGGAGTAATGCTGCGTGGTCAGTGGCTGTTTTCAGCATCACTTGATGCTGACAGACTGAAGGAGTCTGTAAACAGGTCTGTCTGAAGGGATAGGGAAGCAGTTGATACAAGGAAAGAAACTACAGACATGTCCAGGCTTCCCCCCCTGCAGGGGAACAGTTCTTAGCAGGAGAAAATCCCTGCCACCACCTCAGAGCAGCTAAGCTGAATTCAGGTGTGCCACGGGAAGACAGAATCCAAAAAAGGACACAAGCTCTACTAGGTATCTGCTGTAGCACAGATAAAACTAGCGTAGGGATGTAGGAGCATCTGGGGGAAGTGCATGGTCCCGATGATGCTCTGTCAGTGCTTACAGCAGTGCTGCACACTGCTGGGCTTGCCCTGGCTCTGGCCCTTGTCTGGATTATCCTGTTTCTTGTATCCTCTCCTTGCATGGTCCAAGCAGGCCATCCTGTCTGACACTTCCAGGGCAGTACAGTTTGTCTGCAGGGGAAATCTCTGTGACTGTATCAGAGAGCCACTGACTTGCACTCAATATCTGCTGCCCTCTGGGTATGCAACCTAACCTTCAGCATCAGGGCAAGAGAAGAAGTTGGACTGGGACCCCACCAACAAACATGTCTAAACACAGAGAACCTGTATTTCATGACAAAATGGGCTGAACTGAGTAAACCTGATCACTGTCTAGCTCCAGCCTCTGGAACAGATTTGACATTTCTGGGACTATTGGCACATAGAGGAAAGATCAGGACTCTTCACCACCAGATTGTCAGTCCAGTCACATCTTTGATCCATCCTGGATCATACCCATTCACCCATTTGTCTCCTGGGAAAGAAATTCCAGTCTGACCTCTGCAAGCCAGGAGCAGCAGGTGTGAATTGCTCTGCCAGTGTCTGAGCCTACAGGGGAAGACAAATCCTTGAGGTTCATGAAAATTACCTACTTTCCAGAGTCCTTCCCAATTTCTTCCTCTCTAAAAACTTAGTGAATAATCCTAGCTTTCTGCCCGCAGTTAAAATATTTATTCTGGACAAACATTCAAACTATCTGTATTCCCTGTGAAAGCCAAAAGAGTGTCTTCTCTCTTCTTAGGCACCTGGCTATTCTCAACTACACTGGGGCCATAGCACTAAAACAAATGCTTATCTATTAAGGTGGCACAGAAACTTCTTTTCACCTGACCCCACATACCACTATTTTCTACTATAACAAAACATTATCTATGTGTAGTTGTAGAACTAGAACTAGAAATTTTATATTTTTAGGAAATGGCAATTAATTTCCAGCAGAGTTTAGCAGAGTTTTGCAAGTTTATATAAAGTTTTAGTTCAAATTACAGATAAAGTGTTCCATATACACTTATTGTATCTTGTTAATTTTTAACACTTTAGTGATACTGTTCTGTGATCTCCAAATTCCTCTCCCATAATTTGCTAGAAGTGGCAAACGATGGCTTCTTGAAACAATGACTATTTATGACAAAATATAATTTTAAAAAATCTGAATCACACATTTAAAGGCAAACAATCATAAATTCTTTAAATGTCTCTTCAGATTTTGAAAAAGTTCTGTGGGTTTTTTTTCATTCTAAATGACATTTAGTTCAAAATCTCACTTACACTACAAGAGAAATAGATGTCTTCAAAGATTGAAAGTGAAATGGCAATGTTGCAAGATCTGTCCCAAATTTCTTTTATCAGTTAGAGTGAATATTTTAGAATATCTTTTATCTTCTGTTTTCAGAAAGGAAAAAAACCATCAAAATCTCAACATTTGTCATCTAATCTTCACTCCCAACTTCACTTTCCTGTCTCATCTTTTCTCAAAGTAGCCAAAATTTCAAGAAAGCAGCTCTCTATAGCTGTAGTGACTACCAGTAAGAGCAGTGATTCCAGCCTGACTGTCCCATCTACAGAGACCAACAATTTACATCAATACACAGCAGCATTGGAAGTGCTGCTCTAATTAAGATGCTGTAATATAAAGTCTGTTTTTATAAGGCCTATAAAATTCATTCTGGGAGTGGACTTGGCATCAGCATGGGACCAATCTGCTGCTGTTTGTTTATGTTTTTTATTGATTTGTCAAGAAAGTAATACACATCGTGTTCTAATTCTGCAATACTGTTGCTGTATAATTGAAGGAGGCACTTCTGGTCTAAGTCTTTATTTGCAAGCAATTATATGTTGCTTTAAAAAATATGTCTCGTGAAATTGATTTTTCATGTCTCTCATGTGATGAGATATAAGTTTCAATAAAAAAAGTGTAATGGCCAGTTCTGAGATTTCCTTAATGTTAAAATGTTTTCTCTGCTTTTAACTAATACCAGTTTGGTATTGCCAGGTACAGGGAGTGTGGCACTGCCTATTGCAGTCAAAAAGCTCAGTAGTTCAATAAAAAAAAATAATGGTATTGAATCCAGTGATTCTACCCAGTGAAATGCAGCATTATTTCCTGCTGCTTTTTAATACTCCATCTTCTAGACTCTATCTACTCCCTGAGTAACCCAGCTTTATTAACAAATAAAAGCTTTCAGTCCTGCTGGCTGGAGACAGATTAACATACAATATGCGCAAATTCAGCAGATTTACACAGTAAAAAAAAAAATCTTTTAAAATTGCACGAATTTTGGAGAACAACTTTTTTAATGTTTTAATGCTGTGATAAGCGATAACAGAAAGATACAATTGTTTCTTTTCTGCTCCTTGCATTTCTCCTGCTCTGGCATTCTACCCTGCACCAGCTCTACAGACTGGACTACCTAACCTGGAAAGTTTTAATCACCATCTCTCACAGCAGTCTGATACAAAGAACAGAATCAAGCTTGCCATTACATGTGTTAGGAAAGAAAGGACAGAAGTGACGTGACTTTTCCTACACCGCTCAGGACACCTAGTTGGGCAACTGAAACTTAGCCCACCCAGGATCATGTCCAGCCAGAATCATTCCATTTTCTACTGGGGCAAGCCATAATTACATTGTGATAACATGTAAATCATCCCAACCACAGGGGAACAGATTATAATTAAAGCTTTTTGCAGTCCGAAGTGATTAAGATGAAATGTGAATCAGACAGTGAACGCACACTGGTCAGAAGACGGGGTGCCTCCTTGTCTTCTACAGACTTTGGGACTTTGAGTCTCCTATGTCTAAGCCCTTTGGGGACAGCATGTCTGTAGATGTACGCTTTAGACTCCTCTCAGTCCACCAAAGTCCGTATCATAATCTGAGCAGTAGACATGGTTTGTAGCTGTGGCAAAATAGTTCCGTATAAATCACATTTATTAGTCTAAATCCACCTGCTGCCTCTTATGTTACGCTTGGCGTGTCAGCTGCTCACAGGAAGATCCTTTTGCCCCATGCGCAGCCCTGAGAAAGCCTGTTCCCACCACTCCTGTCCCAAGGCCCCATTGAATCTCCACTGGTACCAGCATCTAGTGCAATACAGGCAATAAATAATATGAGAATCTGCCTTCCTGACGCTTAGTGTAACTATTCAGTTTCAGACTGTTTATTCTGGTACATAAAGACAGAGCAGTACACAATCTATAAACCCGGAGTCAGTGTGACTGATGTGTGCCATTCCTGGGAGGAAAGTCATTTATAAGGGCTTCTCAGCACAGTGCTACTGTATTTTCTTGATACAAATCTCTGCTCCATCATGCTTTGGCTCTGTGACTTGCTTCTTTCTCCATGAAGCTTTGGCTTTGTTTCATTGCTGCACGTATTGGCTCTGGGACACCAAGTATTTGTTCCGAGCTCTAGAAACCTATTCTGAGGCATCATGTCTTGAATATGCTATATAAATAATTTGAATAAAGCCATTGCTAATTCCATCAACCTGACTATTCTTTTTTACTCACAGTCCAGTGGAGGTTTGCTTCCAGGTAAAGAAGCCAAATGCATCACAGACAACTGGGTTTTAATATTACACAGCCCAGATCCATTTCTGCTGGGTATTTCTATAGCCTTGACCTTTGTGCCATAGACAGAAACATACAAGGAGATGAAAAGGTAGGTTTATTTTCTGAAATGTGGATTAAAACTGTCCTCAAGGAATGTCAAGTGACCTGTTTTGCTGAAATATGAAACACCTTTGCTCCAAAGGCCCACCGGGTTTCTGAACATACTTTATAAAATAGAGCACTGGCTGTGGCCAGAGTTAATCCTGATGTGAACTCTGGCACTTGGGCCTTCCTTGAATAAATCTGATTGCTTTCTGTTTGAGGCAGAGTTGCAGGAGGCTACTTAAGCACAGACCTCCATCAGCAGGGGCTCAGCTGGGACTGTTTATATCTTTGTGAGGAGCAAAGTTTACTTTGATTTTCTTTCCTGCTGTCCTTTTTGCTTCCTTGGTAGGGACATATACCCTGATATTTCTCCAATGCTTCAGTAAAAAAAGTCCAGAGTAAGACTTCACTGTGAAGACACCAGGTTTTTCCATGCACTCCACTCCCTGCAGACATTGTCCACTCTGATCACCACTCCCTAGCTCACCCATGCAGGGCATTTTTTTTGCCATTTTTTCAAATTGGCAGTTTTGAATCTCAATCAATGCCCACCTTCAAAGGCCAAGAGGCACATACCCACCTCATCTCTCAGAGGCAATTTCCTTCCAGGCACTGTTTTTAGCTAATTTTCTTCATTTTTAGCAATGGCTCTGCAGTTCTACCTGACACTAGAGCCTCCCTTACTTCAGTTCAGTTTCAGGCAAAAGATTGTTTTCAATCCCACTTAACAGTTTTTCCCTTCCCTTCTCTACAATGCCCTTTACCTTGTGGTTTTCCTGCTCTGTCCCAGTGCTCCCAACACCACAGATGCCTCCTGCTGCCAGGAGAAAGCAAATTAGAGTTTGTCCTGTCTCAGATGTCAGTGATAACTGTCAGGGGAATCCTTGTTCCCATTGCAAGGAAGGCCATATGTTTGGCTCCCAAGCCAGAACAGCAGCAAAATGCTGACAATAAAAGCAATGTTTGACTGAATGTATTTAATTCCTTTAGTTTTGTGAATAGGTACCCCTAGATTATCCTTTGTGCTTGGGCTGCATGTACTCACAGTCACTCCAATCTTAAAGAACCTGCAGATCAAAGAGGGCAAAAACAGTGCAGGGGAGACTGCAAATCACTGTTTAGAGAGAAGCAAACTTAGTTGTGTGTTAAATACAACATGGTCCTGTGGGGGTAAGACTCAGGGTTTGATTAATCAAAGTGAAGAGGCTCTTCAATGCAGTCGTGAGCAGGGTAAGCCCCGCCAAGGTAGCTTAGTTTCCTCTGCACAGCATTGCACTCACTCCTGCTTCCAATTCGGTATCTCACTCCTGCTTCCAATTCGGTATCACACCTGCAGTTCTGTCCTACTTGGGATGCATGTGCAGTACCACACACCACATTTTTCACCCTTCTCAGTCTTATTTATCTTTCCCCTGCTCCCCATCACCAATCCACATGGGGGAACCTTTGCCACTCCCAGAATCTCTCCCTGACACAAATCATCATGACCTTGTTGAAATGGTGCAGATTTAAGAGATTATGGATATATAATTTAAAGGTATAGTAATAGCAAACTGCCCTGCCACTGCTGCTGAACAGTTTTTTTGGTTTGTAACCACAGTTAGAGGCAAAATATTAGCTGAATATTTGTTACTGAAGCTGAGCGAACCAGTTCCAGGAAAGCAAAGGTGGTTAAAACTAGTAAAGGTCATGACAGGAGTGCACAATAGAGCATTTTTGAAAGGGAAACAGACCCTGCAGATAGAAGGGAAGATTTATATAGTAGGATTTCAGTTTAACTTCTGCTTTATACAAGTTTTTTACTTATGCTAAATCGAGTTAGCAAGATGGCACGCATAATACAATTGAGCACGCAAAATCAAGGAGGCTTGCAGTGACTGCATATAAGGAAGCACGTTTTGTTCCTTGTCTCTAATGAAGCGTTAGTCTTGGCACAGCAGCAAGCAGTAAATGAATTAGCAATGCTACAATTGTTTGTGAACACGCCTACCAAACTCAGCAAATTGCCTAGCATTTGGAGAATTAGATAGACGGGGCTATTCCACATTGTGCTACAAAGATTTGGAGACCTTGGGAATGTGAAGGTGAGAGCATGGCAGCAAGGCAATCCCTATAGTACCGTACAACCCAGCCCAGTTTTGTGTTTAGCTTAGGAGGGAACATCTGCAGCTTGCATACTGCTAAATGAGCCTGCCCTCGCCTCCCAGTTTACAGGCAGGTAAACTTGCCCTTCCAAGAAACCTGACGTTTAAAGGTGCATCCACTGATAGCTTTTTCTGAGTTGGAAGATTTTTTTTTTCCCTGATCAGCAGCAGGAGCAGGATTATGCTCTATACTGTTCAGTACCTGTAGGAACAGCTTAATCAGTCATCCCAAGGGCATAAAAGGAGCTGCCTTATCCCAGAGGAGTCAGAGGCTGAGATGACAGAGTCTTTGAGAGTTTGCTGTGGGTGAGGCAAGTGTGTACAGCAGAGCTTAGTGCTAGAGTTAGGAAGGTCTGGGGATTTTAAGAACTGTAGGCAGGATAGAACTCAGGTGAGCAGGAAAAAAAGAAAAAACGAAGAAAGTCTTTTTTTTGCCCATGAGGCAAGTTCAGGCTGACTACATCCATCCTCACAGTGAATTTATGAAGTTTATTCTGTCTGAGATAAAAAAAAAGGTGTGGGTTTTTTTTTTCATTTCGGAACAATAGGAGCATTTTCCCTTGACATCTTCAGAATTAAGTGTTTTGATTTTTAACATTTGCTTAATTTGGTTGTTTTGGTGTAAAGAAAATGAAAACAAAAATCTCAGAGGCTAAGGCAAGTTATTTTGACTGTTGACAATTTTATGTTACTTTCCAGTTTGACCAGTGAACTGAAATGACAGCTGTATTTCTTACCTCTGTAGACTGGTGGGATGATGACCAACTACAGCCATTGCATTGTGCCTTAAAGTTACTACTGGTCATCCTGGCCTTTGCAGAACTCTTCTATGGCTGTCCTATAGCTTAGAGAAAGTTTGAGTGTTTCTTTCCTTTTTGTACTTGTGTGGGAGGCAATGGAAAAAGGCGACGCTTAGGCTCAATTCATGGCTTATTTTCTAGCACCATCTAAGTGTGAAATTTTTTTTTCTAAGTCCCTTGGAGAGTATCCTAAGATCACCAATGCTCCATTCTTCTTGGTTTTTTCCCCAAACTGACTTTCTCACGGTCGTGCAGGAAGCCTTTCTACATTTTTATGGCTAAATTTTTCCTAACCAATAAATCTAGAAATTAACATTTTAGTTCTTTTTAACTGAAAGACAAGATCAGAGATAAAAGCTATAATCATTGCCTTTAAGAACTGAGACTAAAAGCACACCAGGTGTAGTGAACCTCTCAATTAAGTCCCAAGAAGGCAGAGAAAGCAGAGGGCAGATAGCAGGACAGGAACAGTATGGAGGCTTTTCAGTGCTTTCTTTCACTACAGTCTGCAGCTGCATTTTCTCCTCTCTGTGGGGTAGGAGTTCTGCATGTGTTTGTGTGGGAAGGAGCTCTGCTCCCACCAAAACTACTGGGAGGCAAGAGCACTGTCCTTAAGGCCCAGCATGAAAAAGCTTTAAGAGACATTCACAGCAGAGATGTGCAGTTTGTTACACAACTGTAACCATATGGTAGCTCCATAAATCCAATACAAGTATGTTTGCCTTGTGAAGAAGGACACACCTGTCTTTTTTGCACAAATGACCCAATTTACTAAGCATTTCCTTGAATTCTCCCAGGCCAGAGTTATTTCCCTACCAAGATGGGACTTCCATGAGTGAAAGTGGATATATACTCTCATGTCCAGAAGAAGTAAAAAGGAAGGTTCAGGGTGGCATTGCAGGAGCACTGTAGTCTTTGCAATGATGAGACCTTCATATACCATGTTGTCTGTTCTCTTTCTTCAACTAATTGACTGGCTAAAAATATTGTGCAGAAAATAACAGAAAATACTGAAAGAGAAACACCAAGCCTGAACTTCTTACTGCAGCCTCCATCTCCAGTGGCTTTGAACCCATCACTGCTCTCCCCTTGGGTTTACACACAGTCTCCACATGTCAGTTAAAAGCTTTCCTGTGGTTCTAGGCAGCTGGATATATCTGAAGGCACCAAAATCCCTCAAGACTGCCCTTCTCCATAGGAACATGTCTTGTTTTTCGTGTCTAACAAAATGAGTGAGTGATGGGATGTGTCCTCCAAAGAGACCAGTGGGGCAGAAATCCATGGGGTGAGTGGCAGCTGCTGGACATGCAGCAGCTCAGAGCAGGACCATCCTGTGCCTCCACTGCCATACCATGACAAATGCCTTTGGTTTCTTTCTACAGTTTGGAAAGGTGTTCTCTGTAGGACATAGCTGCTGTGTTTACCTGTACCTGTGGGGTCTGGTGGCCTCAGATCCTCAGGTAGCAAAAATAAATTGCACATCTGTCTTACACACAAATCAGAAAGGGGTACCACAGTACTGCAGCAGGCAGCAAGACTACAGCTGCTCAGGGAGCAAGACATAACCCTAATAGCTGATGTCAGCAACCTTCAGGTCTTTAACATTTCCAGGTGAATGGTACCTCTGCTATCCATCCCACACCAAGGCACCTGGTGCTGGCTGCAGCACAGCATGTTTTCTCACACAGGCACAGTCTATTAGACTACATAAAACAAGCCATCCCAAAGCCACTGTTCTATTTTTAGGACTAAGAGACTAGGATATGCAGAGCACAAATGACACAGATCCAGACAAGCTCAGAACAGGGTTAAGATCAGGATTATCCAGGCCTGCTGGCACAGGGACTGGAGACAGAGGGAGTAGCAGCAGCAGCAGAGGAGCTATGGAGCCCACAGTTTGCCCATACATGGAGATCTGTATCTCTGAGTGCATGTTGCAAAACCAAGAATGCATCTTCGATTCACTCTGACCTGTTCAGTGGTGACGTGGACCTTATAATGGGAGAGAAATCAGCACAGCAGGGGTGAACCTCATCCTAGCTGTGACATGTTACACTCATGAATGAAATGAGTTCTGGGACAAAGCTCATCATTAACATGGCAGTAATTTTCTCTTTCTGCAGTGTCAGCTCAGACACTGAAATCTGTTTTCCAGAAAATAGCTGTTATCTAAGAACTCTAATGGGAGACCATAGTGCTCTCACAATCGTCACACAACCCCCTTTTCCCAGAGTCATGTCCTCTAAAATAAATCCTTCATGTGCCACAGTGTGTCTTCTCAAGACCTAACTTTTACTTAATCTTTATTCAAAAGAGCTGGAAAGCTATCAAACACCTGCTGATACCCCTTTCACTGTGATCACCTAATTAACAGGCAGATCCACATCACACTGAATTGATAGGATGGCTTCCCTAGTTCAATGGACTCTGGACCAACCTGTCACTGAACAAATGAAGTAAATACTTCTCTTCTCCAATATACACTCTAAAAAATGATTGCCTTCCTAATGTTAATTTGTGAAGCTGAGGCCACTATTTATGGTTGGGATTCTTCCTATGTATAATCATACTTTATTGTTTTCTAATGAAATGCACGATCTAGTTAAATGAACATGAATAAAAGCAAGTGCTGTAGACAAGAAAGCAGGAGGGATATATAATTAATGTGATCATTGGAAAAAATCTGTGTGATATCATTCCATCAATTATCCGCCTCTAATAATTCTGTCACCAAGTAAATGAAAGCATTTTATCAGTTAGTGCCAATTGTTTCGCCACAGAGAGCACTGAATACTGCTGAAAGCCAAATCATAACTGCAACAATACAGAAAGAAAAGGAGAGAAACATAGGATGAGTCTGAAGAGAGCTACCCTCAGTATTGCAATGATAGTTACTTAACTAGGCTCCATCAAAGGCAGTGAAAAGATTTGCAGCATAAAGTCTAGCAATAAAGAGGTTTTGGGGGAGTAATCCAGTGATTTGTGTTCAGGAGACAAAACTTAATTTCCTCACTGGCAGAGGTCTCTAGGTTGGCCATATCGTGGTCTGGCCTGGACCATCCAGCTCCATTAGACGTCACTCCCTGGTTGGAGGGGCACCTGTACTGTGGGAAATGGCACTAAACTGCCTCAGTGGGACAGATGTTCTCTGTCTTTTTAAGACCAGTGACCTCCCTAAACCCAATCACATAAGTAGCATTTCAGGTGTGTGAAAACCTGCAGTTTGTAGTGACAGTGCGGGAAGGATTCTTCCCTCCTCTCTCTAAATGATGATGGCAGAGATATCTGACCTACCCATCTAGGCGTCTCCTGAGTAGATGGAAACATGCACTTACCTGAAGAGATGTATCTGAGTGGTATTCTTTGCTTCCTCTGTTGTCCACAACAAGCTTGATGTGATATCCGAATTGCAATGTCTCATTTTGAACGGATGCCCATCATGGTGAAATTCACACTTGCATGGAGAAGTCTTTGGGACCTTTTGCTCCAAGTACTCAAGCCTTGCAGCAAGGTCATAGACAGCAGGGTCAGGCTGGCCACAGAGGGCTGTGCACCTCACAGGAGAAGAGGACTGTGCACAGGCAGAGAGAGACACTGACTCTAAGTAAGATTTGGGAATCTGTAATTGCATATCCAATAGACTTCACATCCCATGCTAAGCAGGGAGGGTCTGCAGCTGTTATTCTGTGATATAGCCTGAAGTCATGGTTAAAGAAGGACTGGAGTGATGTTTTAATCTGCTGGTGTGACTGCTGCCCCTGCAGAAGCTTTAAGCCCTTCATGGAGATGTTTGTGAGCACTCAGCAAGAAGCTGTCTATTCAGAGGGATTTTCTTTCCTCCTCTCAGGATGGGAGGCTGGTATTTGACTTCATTATCTCCAAACTTAAAGTTCAGGCCATCTGGCATCCCAGTGTGCAAACAATCTTGTAAATTAAATGGAAAAATATGGTCACAATTCCCTTATGGCTACAGACATGCAAGCTATTAAATAACTGGCAATGTGCAGAAAGTACTTGGAAAGAAACAAAGTTGGTTCCCAACATCCCATCCCCAGCAGGTAAAGCAGCATTTTATGAACAAAGATGACTTGAAATATAGCTAACCTTCTTCCTTTCTGGTGTGTTTTCCTTCACCGACTTATTACATGGACTACCAATCCTCCTTGAGCTGGATACAGTGCTGGTGATTCAGTGTCAAATGGTCATATTTTTATAGAACTGTCCTTGGGGTTTTATGCCAGCCTTTTGAGACCATTTCCAACAGGGTCACTCTTCACCTTAGTCCAGGAGCTAATTTTGCTCTCTGCTGAATCCACAAAACTTTTTCCACTTCATTTTCTTTAACTAATCTGGAAAATTTTCTTCATAAAAGCTTTTAAATTACCACCCTCTTCACTCCTTTCTTCAAAGTCCTACCTAGTATATTTGGTGCCATGCTGCATTTTTCACAAGACTCCTACTTTATTTAAGAGCATTAGCAATTTCAAAAGATATATAAAGATGAAAGATCCTTGCATGTTTTAATGAACCTCAAAATGAGCTTTAGAACAATTTTATTAGAAAGCTCTCAAAACCTCAAGTGCTCCCTCGGGACTGAGCCATAATGAAGGTAATAATTAGCACGATCAAATTTTAAAATTACTTATTCCATAAATACATGTTTTACTCCTGGTACTTGGAGCCAGAGCCAAATAGGTAAAGGTCTGGAGAAGTGGAACAAGACTAAGAACATACAAAGAAATGAAAATACAGCTGCCTTGCCTTCACAGGAAAAAATAAAATAAGGTGGTAAGGGAGAAAAGAATATCTCTGTGCCTACTAGCAAAATCAAAGCTGAGACTGGGAGGAGTGGAGCATTGCACCTTGACCATATGCTGAAGATACAAATATAGGTTGTGAGTTGGCATCCCCATGGCTTGGGAGAAGCAGGGGGTTTACTGTGCTTTCTTTCTCTGTTCTGACTCATCAGGAAAAACAGAAAAGCACTTATAACAGTGCAATATTGCACAGGTTTGTACCTTCCCATCAGTAGCTTCATATTGAACACCATTCACATTACTGTGATCAGTCTCACCAGGTGATCACTTAGGTGACACAAGCATTTACGGTGAGATTCCACTGTAAGTCAGCATTAGCTTGCCAACAGACACTGTTCTGCTGGGGCAGATTACCTGGTGAGGTCCTTACAGCAAGAATCCTCTCAAAGCAGAAGCCAATATTTCCAGTCTCTGTTACTGTGCCTCCCAGTTCTCTGCAATACAGCAGGGTGGACTGTAGGAGTCACTGTCCTTTGCACAGTCACTGTCCTTTGCACAGTCCCCGGAGCTATCCTGGATCATTGCAGCTCTTCCTGTCAACTCGATAGAGGAGCATCCTTTGTCACCCTCTGGGATAAGGCTGGAAACCAAAGCAGAATACTTCATAGAGGCTAGGCTGTACAGGACAAAGATGCCTTCCTCAGAGCCTAGAGGGCTCAAACCCTTTGTTCTGCCACTGTTGTTCTATGCTTAGCATGCAGATTCAGAAAATTCCCCCAAACCTTTGTTCTACATCAAAGTTTTGCTCCTAGGACCTCTTTTCTCACTCGGCTGGTGTGCTAAGTATCAAGAGCTGTGATACTGCTGTGGCACTGTCACAAACAAGTGGCCTTAAGGCTGGAGCAGCTCTACAGGACAAGCTTTAGTGTGACCCACTGGACCGTTCCAGAAACCTCCAGCACATGATTTGGACTTCAGCGTGCCTGGAGGTGCTCCCCTCTCTGTTCCATGGATGGCCTCAGAGCTCTGTGCTGAGCCTGGCTGCATTCACATATTTCATGTGTCCATGCCATCCTTTCATGTGTCCAGCACCCAGACAACATGGCAATCCATGGCCTATCCTACTTAGGAGGACCCTGACACTGCCTGGCTCAAGGACTTTGGGGACTTGTAGGCAGCTAGCATTCAGGCTGAGCCCAGGCTTTCCCCATTGGTGAGCCCTTCAACAGCAGAAGAACATGCAGGCTTATGGGCAGCAGAAGGAAAACAGCTTGAGAAGAGGTCCTGGCAGCACTGCTTGCACAGCTCAAGCAGGGAGAGGCAGTGCAGCACAAGGAGCAGGCTGCATGTGGGAATTTCACTTGCTCTCCATGAGATTAGCTGTTCCTCTAAGTATTAAAATGTCTCTTTCTACTAAGCTTTTGAATGCGTCACCAATGACAGCAGGCACAAGGATTCTAATAAAGAGCTGCTTTGGGGGAACTGCAGTTTCCTCTTTGCTTCCCATTGAAACCTCTGGTGCTTTAGAAATTCATATCTGCAGCCATCATGCTAAGATGCAGTGGCTCTGGCACTGCCTGAGCAGCACAAAGTCATGGAAGAGCTCTATCCCCTGGGCCTGAGACTGCATCTCCGTTGCTGGTCTGCAGTATCATCCATATCCCTTAGAAAGCATTCTGCATGGATTGCTAAGTGTGCCACTACCCCAGCTGCATACAAACCACCTTCCTGATAAACAGCAGCCAAACCTGACACTTCTGCTGGTCACTTGGGAGATAAAGCCCACCAGAGTGTATGTTTGCTTCATAGTTCCTTGATGCTCTGATAGAGATTAATCAATCATGCCAACTCTTCAGCTTGCTCTGTAATTTAACCATTTGCAGTGTTCTGTGCTACTGCTGTCTTTTCTGCCTGGTTGAATGATCTGCAGTCTAGGTCACCTGTAGCCTAATGCACTGCCTGAACTTTGTGACATCAATTATTAATAGTTTTAACTAACTTTCCAATGGTTTGCTGCCTTGCTATCCAGCTGATGGTGACGGATAGCCTGTTAATGACTTGCATGCCTGTATACTGGAATGACTAGCCTGTATTTCTAGCTCTTCAGCAATTCATGTGTAGTTCCAGGCTGGGGTTATGTCCTGTGGTCAGCAACAAGTTTGTTCCGATACAGGAGTTTCTGGGTGTTGTGAGTCCCCAGCCACAGGATGGAGGGAGCCAGCAGGCTTTACAGAAATCCGTCTCTTTTGTCAGCCTTGGTCCACACCAAGTGCATGTCTGTCCAGGAAGCCCTGGTTGTAGGTCAGCTATGAATTATTCCCAGACCTTCTCCTCCATGGAGCTCCAACGTATGCATGCAGCAAGTCCCAGTAGTACCTATCTATCACGCAGCCCCTAGAGTCAGATGAACTGATCACTCTGGATCCCGGAAGGGTCCTGAACACAGCTTTCAAGGGAGGGGATTGTCCTTGGAGGCAAATACAAAATTGTTTCCCCTTGTCTTAGTCTACTACAGTTTTCTCTGTCTGTCTTATCACTGCCCTTCTTGACACCTCCCACCTTTGCTGCTGGCAGTGCCAGTGGGAGAACTTTCTGGTCACAGATCACCCAGCCCTGTGTGCCTTGTTATTAAGCATGCTGGACAGAAGTCTGCCCATTAATAATTTCCTTCTGTTGCACACAAAGTCAGGATGAATACTCTTTAGAATGATAGAAATTGTTCTCTCCCTATGAGGAATTGAACTTTGGGGCTTTGCAAAGCCACCTAGAGAAAACGGTAGGGCAGCAGGACAAATGGCAGCCAGGAGCTGGGCCAACCAGGGAGAGTCTGGGAAAGACACAGGGGCAGTGTGCACAGGTAAACCTCAGAGATGAGTAAAAAAAAGGATATTTCCTAGGAATTAGAGTGGGCTTTGTGCAGTCCTGGAACTGACTAAAAATATAGGCCTGGCTATCACTGTTCCTAGTGCATCACAAATGACCTTCCTGAAGTTTTCCAGCTGGGGCTATAACACTTGCCTCTTCCCACTGATTGACTTCAACAAAGAAAGAATGACTCTTGCTTCTTGGGGCGTAAGGGAATTTCGTCTTAGTAGCACTGACTTGTGCTTTCAGCACCAAATTCTCAGTTTCTTTCCCTATTGACTACCCTGGCATCTGCACACGCGTAGCACAGATTTGTGAGAAAAATGTAAATGAGAACAGTTCAGCTACAGTCCTCCCTCGCTGGGACTGCATCATGTAGACAAAAAAGAGGCACTGTTTCAAAAATAGGATGATCAGGTTTTGACATAAAAAGGCACGCAGTTCCATCTTGGGTTGTGTATAAAATTATCTTTTTTTTTGCTACCCCACCTCCTCATAAGAAAAGTATCACCCCAGGCTATTTTGAAGCTCCAATGTGTTGCTTTTCATTCATATTTTTCAGTGTACTACTGAAACATGTGCACTTCTGAAATTTCATATCTGAAATGTGTGAACTGCTTTCACTGAATGAAAGCCTGAATTTCTGAGGACCGTTTCCATTTGTTCTGTTTTGAGGTGAAGTATTAAGGAGAATGCCCAAGGCATTCACAAAACAGAGGAAATATCACAGAATTAAGCAGTGTGCACGAATATGTGGTGATGAGCTCTCTGAACTGCCTTGCAACAGTTACAACTGCACTTAAGAGGAGTGGGCGTGAATTTGTTCATCTACCATGAACAGGGGAAGAAAATACGAATGCATATATCTTCATTCCTTGGGGTGCCACAGCAAACAGGACAGGGCAGGGACTGCAAGCCCTGCAGACAGGAAGGCTCTGGATGATATTGCTTTGATGACACCCATGAGGTTAAAAGAGCATGCTTCTAGAGAACATCAAGGGCTCGAGCAGTCACATCACAGCCACTGTTCAAGCTTTGTGCTGGCTCATTTACGTGGACTCTGATCCCTCATGTCCAAGAGATGCCCTCTGAATTGGCCCTGCTGTTGAACCCCAAACCACCACTAAGAGCAACCTGGGAGAGCATTGAAGACTTGAGTGGGAGACAGAAATAAAACTGAGAAGGGAAACCTGGAAAGCTTTGATGAGGAGTTGAAAATAAGAGGGAGGAAGGAGCTGCCGTGGAGAAAACCTGTGAGATGCCAGGGTCAAAGATGCCTGTGACCAAAGTCTTATTTCTGCTGCTGGAGAGCTTGGACACATTTTACCAGTTCTCTGTGTGTTTCTGCCCACCAGCTGTGTGTTGGGACTATCTGTTCTGCAGGACAGGGTAGGTCTTTGTGCTGTGTATGGCCAGTGGCCACCTCAGTCCGGGGTGGGGCCTCTCAATGCTACAGTGACTGTAGTAATTCTACACACATCTCCTCTGGGCTCAGCCAACTGAGGGAGGGGACTGGCATGAAATTTCTTCTGCTCTGTGCTTGTTTAATGAGGCATTCCGGTTTCATAGTGGTTTTTCATTTGCCAAGGCCACAACAATATGAGGAGGAACACAATGCCTTTGTTACCAGGGGTTGAAATTTCAGCCTGCTGCTCTCCAGATCTCAGAAACATTTGGAGGGCTTTTCTACACAGCATGCAAGAAAGCCAGGTGTGTGCTGGTCCCTGGCACCAACCCATTTCCTTAAACAGCATCATTCTGCACCTAATGCATTAAAAATACTTTTTTTAGTGATTTAAAAGGAATGGTCTAAAATACAGGACTATTTATGTTACAGTAACCATGATCTAGAATGAGCAGTGTTGCAAAGAGATTGCATAGATTATAAGGCATGTAATCATCTTTAACCTTTCCTGCCTGTTAAATTGGTTCATTTCCTTTCATTCATGTATCTGAATTACTTTTATGTAAATATATACTTTTCTTCGCTTCTTTTCATGCTTATTTTTTTGTTTAAAAGCAAAAGCAGCAATTAAAGAACGATAAAGACGTTACTAAATAGATCATATGATGGTTTCCCTTTAGAAAAGAAAGTGTTATCACTTTGTGATTCAAGGGACTTCAGCTACAATAACTCAGAGAGTGAATTAAATGTTTTGTAAGCTACTCATATTAAATTTCCTGAATCTCCTATTAAATCCCCAGCACTTCAGCTTCAAGAAAGGGAGGAGTGTGAGTATTGCACAAAACAAGAGAAAACAAGTTCAGCCCAGGGCTGTGCTATATCATATGCGCGTTTAGAGCAGGCAGAGCCCCTGGGAGTGACCAAGCAGTCAATGTGGAGGCAGGGAGTTTCAATAAGAAAGCAAGAATTGGGGGACCCTCCTGATTTCCAGCAGCAGCCCCCAGGGGATAGAGCAATTTAAAAACTGGTTTGGCTCAGGAAGGGAAAACCCAGAGACGGAAAGCATTGGGAAAACCATTGCCTCAGTTCAGATAATGGGTCAACGTGAGGCTGCTAACAATACCTGTTGGCGTGGCCAGAAATAAGCACTGGAGGGGTCTTGGGTCTATATCCAGCACATGGCAATAGTGCAAACTGTTAGAATGGACGAGAGGCGACAAGCAGCTGGGAAGCCCCCTCTCCTCCCTTGGGACCTCATGATGGTTTGGTTGATGACAGCACTTCAAGTCTGATGGTGCTGTTTGGTACCAGCTCCAAAATATATTCTCTCAGCTTTCTCTCTCTGAGAGGGCCTCCAGGACCTGCTGCCTGGCACCAGCTTTGCCTGTGACCTCCAATGGCCGCTGCAGCCAGCAGCCAGCATCTGCAGTGGGTGTGCTGGTTGCATGCTAAACCAGGTGCTTTGGTCATCTCCACTGCAGGCCAGAAACTGCAGCCAGGGCTACTTTCACCTTCCTCCCTGGGACAACCCAGCTCCCTTCTACTGTCACTGGTGACCTCAGGTCACCAAGGTTTCCCCAGAAAAATCCTGCCTATGCTACTGCTTTTCCTTGCTTTGAAGAGGAACCATTTCCTGACATGAATACAAAACTCTTGTCCTCAGCTTTGAGGGCTCAGGACAATGTGAGCAAATGCAGACACCTTCCTTGCCTTTCCCTCTGACTGTCATCAGAGTTTTGGGCAGCTGCTACCCCTGTGAGTGAACCCTGGGATTTCTAGCAGGGCTATGCTGCACAGGGCTTGCTGAGAGACAGCTCAGTGGACATGCCATTTAGGGCTCTGTGCACTCATGTCATGAGTGCCGTATGTACACTGACAGCTACATCTGCTGCTTTGTAGCCATGTGTCCTTCCTCTTTTCCTCACCCATGTCTTCAGTAGCTCTTGGGCTAAGTGAATCCTCTGGAAGACCCTAACAGTGTGACCAGAGATGCCCAGCTCTCTTCATTGCTTTCTTTTCTGGAGTTGGAGTGGCTCAGCCCACTGAAGCAGGAAGACTCCCATTGAAAAATGACTGTATGTTGGTGCTGTGGGTACCAGGACACATAGGCAGTGCCTCCTTCTCCCTGTGGCAGAAATATTTTTCTTTACCTGAGCTTTTGGAAATTTTCAAATGTTTCTCTTGTCAATGCAGACCCTGGAGCTAGTGGAATCTCTTGGGATGCTGCTCTGCCAAGCAATCTGCTAGGGTACCCCTATGCTATACATAGAGGAAGGAGGAAATTGTGAAGAGGAGAGAAAAGAGGTTTTCCCCAAACTGGCCAGAAATATGGTGTTTTCAGAGACAGCAGCTGGCACTTCTAATTGTTCACCTGACTTCTTCAAGCAATTTCTTTACCGACATAATAGAAAGGCTCCTGAGGATGAGACAGAGAAACAAATAAAGGCTTTACACTGTACCTTCCTACTGAACACTCATTTATCACCAGCTGCTTGTCAGCCTGGGATGAGCCTGATGAATCCTGCTCTGGCCACACACAGTGGAGACAGGGAACAGTGTTGACCCTGAAATTTCAGAAGTATCTCAGGAAGTGTCCTGTTATGTGTGGTGTTAAACCTCATCACCCACCTACTCAATACCTGCAAGCTTCTTTCCAGCCTCCTCCACAGCTGGGACTGATCCAGCACTGTCCCTCTTTTGACTGCAGGAGGATCTGGAACTGTCACCTTAGCCAGGGCTACCACTTCTTTACACTGGCAGGGTAGACAGGCCCTAGGGTCTGCAGCATCTCTTAAAGACTTCGATTGGCAAACAAGTGGTCATCAGTGTGGGCAGGGCAGGACTACTTTGAGTTCTAATTAAAGACCCTGTTCATCACTGATGGCTGCCCAGAGCTTCTTCTGTGCAGATACACCCAGTAGAAATGCTAACCTTGCATCCCGAGAGCAGGTCCTGGCACTTATTCCCAAGAGGTATTAGGAAGGGTTTGGTGAATGTAATCTACTCAGTGCTGATCAGATCCCCAGGTCAGCAGGACCACTCCTGATTACATGCTGTTATAAGGAGGGCTTGCATTAAATCACTGAACATGCTCAGACAGGAAGATGGTGATCAGTCCTAGTTTGTTCAATTACAGGTTATATTCTTCTCCAATAGAGAGTGCTTCAAAAACTCAGAGCTGGAGCTACCAGGCTACGTAACATGGCACCAGGCTGGGTTGCTATCAGTGCTTCAGCTATGTTTCAGTCCCCCATTATTTTGAGGCACAGCTCCTTTTCCTCTATAGTCTATAGTTCTACTTTCTGTCTCACTGTTGGCATTAGCAGAAAACAGATGTTCTTCAGCTCCAGTGTCACATCAGTGCTGATTTATGGGTTTGACTGGGAAGTTACATTGCAAGAAGTTCTCTACATGGGCTCACCCTGGGGAAGCAGGAATGCAGGGTCTCTAAAATTGTGACTGAAAAAGGAGGAAGTGAAGACAGATTATTCACACTTTGTCAAAGCACAGGCGTGAGAGGCCGCCCCCGGAAATGATCGTTTCAAGCAAGTTTAAAGAAAACAGAAGCAAGCACTTTTTCATGCAGTCCCTAATTAAACTGTGGAACTCATTGCCATGGGAAGGAAAAAAAAAAGGCAGAAAAAAGCAGGAAATTCAAAAGCAGATTAGACAGGCAAATAACCACATGACAGTCCAGGTACAATGTCAGGTATAGAAATCTCTAAATGCCTCGTTTTTGGGAGTGGCAGGCTCAGCATAGAGACAGGGGGAAGATAATTCTGTGCTTTCATGAATCTTACACTTTTTTTGTCTAAACCTCTCCTGTCAAAGAGGAGATATGGGGCTGGATAGGTCTATAGTAGATTTCTGACCAAGGAGAACCACTCCTGTGCTACTAGGACGCAGGGCGTAAGGTGAGTTTACAAAAAGGGAAGTGCTTTCTGGAATACCTCAGGAAAACTCAGGTCTTTGTGTGGGTGGTTTGTGCTGACAGCAACAGATCTAAGTTTGATCATAATTTCTATATAGAAATCACTGACCTGAAATTACCTTATGCTCACATTCTGGCATATATATGATCCACATTACGGTCAGAAGACAGACTCCTACAGTGAGTTTATAGAAAGACTAATGTAATGATTGTGTCTTGACATCAACTTACAGGTAGAAGTGGAGACTTTTAGAGCTAAAGGAAGCCTGGATGAGCAGGGCCCATGATGAGCAGTAACCGTCATGTACTGAGTGCATGTGGGGGACTGAAGATGCTGCTGAGATACAGTAGCTCTACAACAGCAGTGCCTCCCACATCAGCCCTTATTTACTCCACTTGTACCATCAGGGATGGTAGTGCAGGTGGATGGACATAGTACCTAGACAATGTTATCTGACCGGTTGTCCTGGTTTCAGCTGGGATAGAGTTAATTGTCTTCCTAGTAGCTGGTATAGTGCTAAGTTTTGGGTTCAGTATGAGAAGAATGTTGATAACACACTGATGTTTTCAGTTGTTGCTAAGTAATGTTTAGTCTAAAGTCAAGGCTTTTTCAGCTTCTGATGCCCAGCCAGCAAGAAGGCTGGAGGGGCACAAGGAGTTGGGAGGGGACACAGCCAGGGCAGCTGACCCAAAGTGGCCAAAGGGGTATTCCAGACCATGTGATGTCATATCTAGTATATAAACTGGGGGAGTGGGGCAGGGGGGAATCGCCACTTGGGGACTAACTGGGCATTGATTGGCTGGTGGTGAGCAATTGCGTTGTGCATCACTTGTATATCCCGATACTTTTATTATTACTGTTGTCATTTTATTAGTGTTATCATTATCATTATTAGTTTCTTCTTTTCTGTTCTATTAAACCATTCTTAGCTCAACCCATGAGTTTTACTTCTTTTCCTGATTTTGTCCCCCATCCCACTGGATGGAGGGGGGAGTGAGTGAGTAGCTGCGTGGTGCTTAGTTGCTGACTGGGGTTAAACCATGACACCAGTATTTCATTTTGGTCACTAAATCATGTCATGCAGTCACTACTGAAACAACAGAGTCCTTCTGGGTACTTAGGTCTCCTAGCCAGTCAGAAAATTGGAAAGACAAAATCCACCCAACTATAGTATACGAAAGCTTGATATTATTCCAGAAATTGTCATGTGGAAATGGTTGATGAAGCCATTGAATAGTGCTCCTTTTCCACACAAGCACTTCTTCTAGCCTTGGTTTACAATGTTTCTCCACCCCCTCTGAAGCTCCTGTCATATGGTAACCTACCCTCCATCCTCACCAGCTCCCCACGTCCCCTGCATTTGGCTTTCACACACACAGGATAGAGGAAAATTAGAGACATAACTCTGCTTTTTCACATGATAGTTTGCTGTATGATATGAATTATCCTTGTCACTTAATAAGATATTTGCAATAAACAATTTTTGCTACTCTTCAATAGCTAAGCCAAAACCACCTAACCAGTATCTCCAGCTGGGACTTGCTTAATAGCCCATCAAGCCATGTGTCATTATTGCTGTACAAGCCAATGCAGACTGTCATTTTGAGAACAATAATCATAGAATATGTATGAATTCCAGTGAAGCACCCCACTAAAGAATGTCTCCAGGTTGGAAAGTAAATCACAGAGCAGAGGGACGGGCAAGTAGATTTTTAAAATAGTCCCAAAAGTACTTAACAGTCTCTGAGCTCTGAAACAGCCATTGAATGGATGATTATAAAAAAAACAAGAAGCAAGTAATTAGAGGCTGTCATGATGGGCTGAAGTAACAAGAGCAGGTTCCAGTGGCTAGCCTGTCCTGCATTGGAGACATGCAGATTTTAATTGATTTTGCACGTATTAGTACAGATTCACTCTTCTGATCACTGAGATGCTTCCAATAACAGCCAGTTTGGGACTCTGCCTATCAGTAACCGCACAGACAGTAGTTTGTGTGCTGAGAAGCCAGTTATACTGTGAGGCTGGACTTCATTTACCCAAACACCAAGCTGCTGCCAGCAGCTTGCACAGTGAAAGAGAACTGCTTTCTGTTCAATTTGTCATTGTCCATCTGTGTTTCCTATGGTCAGTGTTGGGAGGATGGGGAATGGGTGGAAAGCCAAACTTCCTGAATAACAGAGCTGAAGTCTATTTCAATTTCCACCTGCATTAGAGGAAACTGGCAGGGGGCTGTGCTGGCCAGAGAGAGGGAAGGAGCAAATCTCTGTGGTTGTAAGAGACAGCAGTTATGGAGGTGAGTAAAGGAGATGGAATTAGACTCTTCTTATCAGTGCTCAGTGAAAGGACAAGAGAAAATGAATATAAAACTGAAAAACCTTTTAAATTCCATTTAAACACAAGAAAAGCTTTTCTTCCTGTCATATCCCAAACTCAGCTGGACACAGTCCTGGGGAATCTGTACTAGGTGAACCTGCACTGAGCAATAGAGTGAGACTAGGTGGTCTCCAGAGGTGCCTCTAGTCCTAGTGATCCTGTGATGCTGTGGTTGGCAGGAGGGAGAGAGTTGCTAACAAACAATAACTAACCTGGGGTGATGCTGACTTTATCTTGAGTTTATGCCAAAGAAGCCATGTTCTCCTCTCCCATTACATGTAACAGAGAGACACTTGCATTGGTCACTGGGGCTGGACGTGGATCAAACTCTCCCTTCCCCATTCCCTCTTCTCTCCCACTTCCTTAAGATCAGTTACTCCATTTATCATCTGACAACTGAGATTCAGGATTTCTGAGTGCAGTATCTCACAGCAGTGATGCCAGATAACAGTGCTGTGGAATTTTCTGAGCAGTCTAAAGCCCTACTTGGCAGCCCCTGGGGAGGCAATCCAGACAAATTCCCCATGCTCTTGGTTGCTGTGTGACTGTCTTCTGTGCTGGCTATATGAAAAAAGAAAAAAGAGAAAGAAGGGGAAAAAAAAGCCCGGAAGGAGATGGAGGTGGGGCTATGGAAAGCATCACATGCTTACCAAGCTCAGCCCTTGCTTAGATGCAGAGACTCTAACCTAAATTAATAGATCCTCTGGGGTCTGCAAAACTGGGCTAATATTTTGCAAGAATAGCTCTCCCTTGCTTCTTGCCCTCCAGTATGATGAAGACAAAATGCCTTCATTATTGCAGCATTTAACAGTGTGCAGTGTTTATGAAGAGGCTGGAGGAGGTGAAGGAATCCAAACCAATTACATTAATCTCACAGCAAATAAAGCTGCAAATATTTACCTTCACTATACTGCTTTATCTTATTGGACAAGCTCCTGAATTAATCTAAATCCAGTCCTTTAACCTTGCTAGATGGATTGTTCTCTCTGACATGAGGAGGTCACCTAGACTTTACAGTTGGTCTCCACAGGCAGACACCAGCTCATCTGTAAATTACACTTTGTGCATAGAAGCCTTATTTAAATCTCCTTCATCTATTGTAGTCCTCCTTCCAAAAGAAGTTTCCCTGCCTCCATCTAGTTGCTTGGTGTTTCAGCATGACATTGCAGTGCACGAGGCATACAGAACAACCCAATCAAATTATTAACAAACAATACAGCAACATTCAGATTTTTTGCAAGACTTTATTCCTGGAATGATGTCACTTCACCACTATGAAATCTTTTCTCACAGGAGTCCATTGATACAGGCAAAACTCTCCTTAAAATTATATGCCTCAGGAAAGTCCCTATTCTACTNTTTTTTTTTTTTTTTCCCCTCATGTGATACAAAATTCAGTGCTTTGGGGTGTGGGTTCAGCAAATACAATGAAGCAGCACGCACTAGAGGGTGTGAGCAGCAAATGAACTTCTGGTGCCCATGGGACAGAGAAGCACTTAGGTCATGCTAGGGATGTACAGGGTTGGTCCATTCTGTGAACTAGTCAACTTCTTGTTTTGCCTACACTTCTCAGTTCTCTTTTCCATGACAATCCCTTCTCAGATTGCACCTACTTCACCCTACCAATATGTATAACCCCAGTTTCTGAGCTCATTTTATCCTACTGACCTGCAGTGGCTTTTTACTTTGCCCAAAAAAGAGGTGCTGGGTGTGTTCAGTCCTAGCAGTGCTTGATAGAACATGCACCATTAGACAAAGTTCTGCAGAAAGCCATCTACAAGTGGAGCCCACCTACAAGTCATATTAAAGAAAAGTTCTCTTACACTGTAAAGCTATTTCTGTCACTGTTTCCTAACTGGCAGACCATTAAATATAATTTTTCCCATTACCAGTGAAAGTCCACAGGCTTTCTCTTGATCTTACAGCATGGAGTCTCAGGACTGGTCTGGATTTGCCTGTGCCTGAGCTGGTTTTAGCTTATTCTAGCTGTTACAACAGTGCAGCGAGTATGACTTAGTAAACTTAGCCTGGATTAGCTCTGCTCAGGGACCAGTCTGTGACAACAGACTGACGAAGCTAGGTAGTCCCTGCTGACAAACAACAGCCCTTTGTGTTATTGGAGCCTGGGAAGGCTGTCATATGGTGTATCTTATCCTATAACCCCTGCAGGGTTTTTTAGTTATTCCATGTAAACACTTCCAGTCTACAGGTACAGGCAATTGGTGGTTTGTTTATTTAACTTCCACTCCTTACACCTTGGAATGGCATTTTGCTTACAGAAGTGCCAAAGCCGAAGAGGGAAAATTTTGAAAGGAAGTCAGTAACTCCTGGGTCTGCACTGAGGATATACATACTCCCTGGCTTATGGAAGCAGTGACACATGGTATAACCAGACATGACACACTCTGTGTGTCTTCCCATGGCCTGCTGAGCTCTTCTCAAGCTGCCTGCTTCTCTCTGTGCACACAGGTTGAACTGGGATTTAAGTAGGCAGGAGGTAGATACCTGAGCACACAGTGTGAGATACATGCACGGAGGTCTCTAAAAAGAAATAAGGAAGGAAGAATTGTGTTTCCAGGAGAAGGTGTTGATTGAACTTAGAGTCTTCCTTCATGAGCTGATGCTGGGGAGAGGGCTTTGGTCTCAACAGTCACCCAAATGTGAACTTAGCTCTTCCACAAGTCCTAGGTGGTTAAAAGGTGCTATATAACACCTCCTTCCTTTCCATTTAGGCAAATTATAGTGAAACTAGATAGTTTTAAGTAAACAAAACCATTCTCTTGACATTTTATATTCCATAGCAGTTTAGTCCCCTCATAAATTAAATTTAGATACCAGAAATTACACAAATTGTCGAAGTATCCTGTGAGTTTCACTGATGGCAGAAATATCATGTGAGAGTGACAGAAAAACTTCTTGAAATACCAATAAGATCCAGATGCAGAATGGGTTGGAAGAAAACCAGTAATCTCCTGCTCAGTAAACACCCTGCTCTATTCCTTCCTTGCCAAAGGGTCCTGGGCAGCACATCCCAATGCACACCCTTCTCTTGGTGTCGAGGGTACGGTATGAGACTGGGCCAGTGCGCACAGTGGTGCCACCTGCTCTGAGTGCATACCATGGTCTGAAGGACACACCCCTAGTGAGAAATGTGAGCTAAATTACTGAATTTATCAAAGAAGAAGAATTGTTGTGGGTCAAATATAGTCTGCAGACAGCTATACAGGGAGGAGAACTTGGTAGTGGGGACGTGCCTTTGTCAAGTAGAAAAAGGCCACACAAAAGGCAGCAATTGGAACCTGAAACCAGACATGTTTCTGCAAGTATGGTGCAAAAATACACAAATGAAGGAGGCTCACTGCTGGAATAAATCATCTGGGTATGTTGTTGAATCACTATCAGATGAAGCCTTTAAATCAAAACCAGATATTCTTACAAAACAGCTGTCCTCACTTCAGCAAAGCTATAACATTGTTGCAGACATTATAAGGAAAGATTTCTCTGGTTTGTATGCAAGATTTCAGACTCAGTGGTTAGTGTGGTCCCTCTGGCCTTCTGATAGGCAGTGCTTGGAAATGCTGATCAAGCACAACTCCAGCTGAAGTTAAAGAGGGTCAGGAAGAGTCACTTCCCAGCACAGCTCACCCAGCCCTGGTTGCTCGAGGACAGCCTGACAGCATGATGTTGCTGAGATTTCTGGAAGGAGCACAGGCAGCTTTGAAGTATTTGATTTAATATTTTATTTACTTCCCTGAGGCACTGGGTACGGACTTAGAACTAAACAGCAATCACTGCTCCTGGCTCTCCTCTCTTAGAGGTTTCAGTGCAGGGTACCCTCACTGACTTCACTTAGGCTACTGTGATATATAAAAGCCGTTAGTCTGCCATCCCAAGGTGATCGCATTCCATTACCTTGCCTGAGACACAGGGATCCCAAATGTCCCAGATTAACGCATGTCTCACAAGGTATTGCAATATGTCCTTTTTAGAAGGAGGTTTCCCCTGGTCTACAAGTAGCTATTAAATACTATAGTCTAAGTATGATCACCAACACAGGAAGATGCTAAACTGCTTTCTGCTGCAACCAGAGAGTTTTTCTTCATACTCTACTCATAAGTATCTGCCAGGAAGCCTTTGCCTCCTGTGTAGTTGCCTGGATAGTTGTCCCTTCATTACACCATTTCAAGGAGAAGCTGTTAGGGCTTCAGGCAGAAGCCTGGGCCATTGACTGGGGCTGTGGTTACACTAACTGAACAGGATTTGGAAAACAGCTGGACATCACATAAGAAATGGCTGGATGTGTTGGATTACTGAGAGACATGACAAAATTTACAGGCAGCCCTGTAAAGGAAGGTTGGATTTCATGCATGGTTAAGGCGAAATGACATGAGAAATGTCCAGACTTCACAGGTAACCTGAGATGAGTCTTGGGGAGTTTTTGGGCAGCACAGCTATGCAAGGCCAACAGCATCCACGTAACCATATTGGCAACAGTATATAAGGCCAAGACTACCGAGTTACCAGTATCAGAAATACCAGATTTCAGTGCATATGTAGAAAAACTGGTACAAATGGGGAAATAGTAACAGGGACAAGGCTTTTTATTTGGGACGAGACTGGGGTGGAGGTACAAAGGTGCCAAAAAAGAGAATCAGGAAATGAGAAAAAGATAATAAATAATGTATGCAATTAATGTGATTGTTTCTGCCCAGGGGTACCTGTTGGGTAACCCTGCACTTGATCACCACAACTGGAGCAGAGCAATACACCACCCCTCCGTGTTCCTGCTATTCCATGACAGTCAAGACTGTTTCTGTGGTCAGGAGGAGTGGGGTGGGAACTGGGTAGGGTGCTTCACCTGGCTGTCAAGCAAGCATCTGGACAGATGGATTGAGCACCTTGGTAGCATTGTGTTGGTACCTGTTCCCAGCCTGATGGCACTGGCAGCTACCTACCACTTCATAACACAGGTGAGATGAGATACTGTATGAGCAGAATTCCCTTAACATACTTGATTCTTCTCTATCATTTTGGAACTGCTCTTGCACTTAATTTCCTCCCTCTTGCAGATGATCAAAGAATATAAAGGAGAAACAGTTTTTCAAAAATCACTCCCTGGATTTGTTTCCAGTCTTACTGACTTTAAGGATTGCACAAGGGTAAAATCATCACTGCTAAGGAAATATTCCTGATTTATACTACTATGAGAATGATCCCCTTTTCTCTGCCAGGGAAATGCATAGTCATTTAGGGGAACCACTTACCATGTCTCCCACATCTGCTGTATCTCATAATTCGCTGCAGAACTACCACATGGGTACAGCTCAAAATGAAAGGGCACTCTAGTCCTGCTTGTGCACCCATGCAGCTGGCATACCAACTTCTCCCTACACTACAGCAGATCTGAAAACTCATCCCTGAGACTCTAACAAGTCACCAAGAAGGAGCTTTGAGAGGCAGCAAAAGAACTGGAGTTATGGAGTTGAGGAGCAGAAGGGACGAAATGTGTTTGGGATTTAAAATGCCCTAGGAAGTATCTTTGTTAAATGCAGTGGAGCTGACAGGATCCTGGTTATTTGCAGCATTTTGCAAGTACTTGAATTTTTGGAAAAAAAAAAAAAAAAAAAGCAGAATCAGAAATATTTTATTAACTCATCTTAGTTTTGCTGAACTATCTGTTTAACGAAAAGAAAAGCAAACAAGCAATTCCTTCCACTCCAGATGAAATGTTTAATTTTGATGTCTTTCAAGGGAAATCATTTATATTTTCTTTCAGAGCTAGCTCATTATGAAGCATCTTTCAGTTGTCATTTAAGGAAAAATCTTGAATTTGAAACAAAACACATTGATAAACACAAAACAATAGACTTCTAACTGAAAGTGAGTAGCTGATTGCTTGCCAGTGAGCAGGAACTCCACCCTGGCACACTGCTCCCGTTGTGCAGAAGTCCTATTCTGCAACCGTATCCAGGGAAATGCCGATTCAGAGGCAGCACCTGTGGTCCTGGCAGCCCAAGGAAGAACCACAAAGCACATCCTGTTTAAACATTAGACTTTAAGGATGCATCAGTATCCAAGAAGAGATTAAATACAACAGGGAAATTGCACATAGCAATGACAAAGGCGGGACACTGTAATAAGCCTGAGGTCTGGGTCATTAATTCCTTGTTATCTGGCTTCATTCAAATGCTCTGCAGATACACTCTGTTGCCCCTTATTTTACTGAACCCAAACCTTACCCTGAGGTTCCCTTTTGCTGTTCACTTCAAAAGTCATTTTGGTGCCATATTGCCAGTGAGCTCCATGTTCAGTAGGATTCCTTGTATGTGATGTATGTTTTATGAGAACAACAGCTGGGGTCAGCTATACTCCTATCATGAGCACTGTGTTGAGGCAGGGGCATCTGTCTGCAAAGGGCCATGCCCAAATGCTTCAGCCTGGAAGAGAGACAAACACAGGCAGGATCCCAAGAACAAGAGCTATACTGACAGCCTGGTAGCACCAAGCTGGAGTATTTCACCCTTAGGAACAAAACTATAAAGCAGGAAGCAGGAATTCTACATTATTCCATTTTAAAGAGCCTGTTGCATTTCAGGATGTAAAAGAACAACATGAGATATCAAGTACTGAAAATCTACTGAGTAGTCTATCTCATTGTACTTGGAAGGGAGACCACAATAGTTGGAGCCACAGTGATTCCCACTGGCTGCTACAGGGATCCTTATCTAGAATGGGGCTTTCAAATGCGAATTAATCACACACTTTCTAGCAAGCTACAAAGGTGCCTGTGCCCTTATTCCTCCCTCTGTCCCCTTGCAAAAGCTGAGCAAAGTTTTCAAACACATCCCCATTTACTGTGTCAAATGCAGCAGTTCTCAGGTCAGGCTGGAGGCATATGCTGGTGTGGGCTCTGCTCGTGGTAACATGCCTGCACTTACTAATAAGCACATACTTTCATAGGAACTGAGGAAGAGAAATGCAGACTCAACATTTCTGCCACCAAGGCTTAAGCAGAAGCTAATGAGTGGTTGATCATGTTGAACACTGAGAGCAGCTGCTTTCCCCACCTAGATCAGAGAAGATGTGGTTTCTTTAATTTTAATTGCCACATAAAAAGCTAACTGGAATTTCACCTCTTTCTTTGCAGATACTACTGCCCATTTCTGAGTATGCTGTTTGCTGCATATAGTTTGACCAGCTCCGGAAACTCTTAATTCACACACACACACACAAAAACCCACCAACCAACCAACCAACTTCTTTTTAGAATGACTTTACTTTTCCATTGTCCGATATTTGTATTTTATGTACTAAAAAAATGCAATTCATTCAACCACAATAAATATCCACAAGAGTCCTGAGAGACCCCCTACATTTGGATTTGGCCAGATCTAGACAATGAATTTCAGTTTTTTAATGCAGGCTTATTTGTTTTCCTATTAATTCTAGCAAGAACAATTGATCAATTGTTTTAATTTTAGATCAGAGTGCTAATATCTGACTTTGGCTTCCCTTGTGGTCTTTCAGGTACCGCCACTGAGCTGCAAAGATTTTTTGATTATTCTTCTCTGTAGTTAATTCAGCTACCCCATATGAAGAATATCAGCTGCCCTTTCCCCATTAGACTGGATATGATGCAGTTTTCTTATTTTTAATTATATTCATTCCAAAAAAGCCTAAAGAATAATGTGTAATTCTGTGGTCACTGCAAAGTCTGAAGGTAGGCAGAGTCCAGAAATGTCTGAGAGCAGGCAGACTGTGCAAAGCCTCTGTTCCCCAGTTGGTAAGTTTTTGAGGTTTTGAGATCTTTACATAGTCATTGACTTGTTCTCCCCTGCTATTAGAGTTTTTCTACAGGCAATATCCATACTAGCATTGACTTTGGAATAAAAGTCACCTGATGCACTGTCTCTGTTTTCTGGAATCATCTGCTACTTTCTCTCTTCCCCTTTAATTTTCCCACTTTCTTCCAGTTTCTCTTGCTGGCTGTATTGCAGCTTGGCACTTCAGGGTTGTTGGAGGTCTTGAGTGCTCCCTCCACCTCCTTCTCTTTCTCCTCCTGCTCTTTTTTCCCATCTTCATCTCTTAGCAACCAGCCCTCTCTACATTCAGGTCCAGATTCTGCCCCAGATCTCACGCACCTTTTGCTAGCTCCCCTGCAGATATGAAAATGGGGTCTTGGTTGAGGGTCACCCTCCCCTTCTCCCCTGCCCCCCCCCTTTTTTTTTCCATGAGCCTCCAAATGGAGGTAAGGATGTTCTGCAGAATAAACTTGTTGAGCATTGTTTGTTGTGTTCCTCTTTCAGAATCAATTATTCTTGCAATTCTTATTTGTTAGCAGTTTTATTGCTTTGATTTCTTACTGCATACTGATATCCCCCCATTCTGGTCTCTCCAGGTACCTAGAATGGTGGCAAATTGCATTTGTACTTTGTGGGTCAGAGGCTCCAGATCAGATCCCTGTGGCAGATCAGTAAAGAGGTATGTTGTGATTTCATTTTAAGTTCTGCAAATAAGCTCTGGTTCAGCCTGCCTCTTCCCTTGACACTTTTCGTCTGGTCTAATTCCAGTCCCCACAGCTCTGCTTTGTTCCCACTGAAAAGCTCATTTTGTGAGCTTAATTTAACTTGAGTTGATGCTTCATAGATCATTCTGCAGCTGGAGCACATTGTGCTCTATCATCCTGCTGATCCTCACTAGATAACCCAAGTCAGACTAGGTCATGGCACACAAGATCATCAGGAAGCCGACGTTGCCCTAATCAGTGATCTTAACTCAGCGGCCTGTGCTGCAACAAGTTAAGTCATTGGTGATGACTCAGAGGAAAACGGAATGGCTTTTAGGAGGGCGTCTAGTTCACTCCCCTGCTGAGAGCTACTGACCCTCCCTATGTCAATCCTGACACATCTGTTTAGGCTGGATTTAAATACCTCAGAAGTCTGAGGAACCTGTTAAAAGCGTGGGCTTGATTGCTTGTGGACAAATTTATTTCCTCTTCTGTTTGTGCTAAATGGTGACATCTATTGTGGGAATGGGAGGGCTCTGTGATTTCTGTTTAAAAGGTTATTCCACCAGTCTGAAACTGCTTTAATTCCAGTTTGGAATAAAAAAGAGCAAAACATTTTGAAATTTCCCTCACATCTTTTCTCGCCTCAAAAATGTTCTGGGTTTGGGCAGTAGAAACATATACTGGTGTCAGACTAAAATTAAAATTAATAAAAACTTGCAGAAAACTCATCAGTCAAAACTTATTGTTCCTATGCTTGAAAAGCTTCTTTAGTAAACAAACAAACAAATGAAAAAACATTCACTGGTATTAATTTCTGGGGGGGACCCCCCCCCCCAACTTTGACAAAATTACATTATTCACCATGACACTGTCCAGCCATTTCCACCCCAGTGCTCTGTCCAGAGCCAACACCAGCAGTGGTATTACACGTCTCTCATCCTCAGCCCTTGGGCAGAGTCCAAGCCCTGACTTGGCAGCACTTACCCCTATATCAGGTGCATTGCTGGTCTTCCCTGCAAAGCTGGACGATAGGGTGGGACAGATTATAACCGACAGGTTATAATTTTCTGTTCCCACTGACCATGTCAAAGGCCTCTGAGATCATTCCAGGATGGCTCTGCCACTTGGCCAGGGGCTGTGAAGGTCTTTCCAACACCCACAGACTCTACCCAGCTCTAGGGATGCTGTGGCACATCCCTCTGTTTAAAACAGTTATTGCTGTGCCAGTCTGAGTCTTCAGGCTAAACCCAGGGCAGAGGCAGCTGCAGCAACTCTGCCAAGCACACTTCTCACACACTCACAATGGGCACTGCTTCTTTGCAGGCTGGCAAAGAACACCAGGTTAGCAACTTTATGGTTGTTCAGGGCTGCTCCAGGAAAGGCAAAGCCCCGACAGCTTCACTGGCCCTTGGTGGACACTGTACCAACAGCACTGGGCAAGAGTAGCCAAAGAAACAAGTTTTTTAACAACCCTCATCCAGTATTATGCTTTAGGATTACCAGCTGGCTTGAGTGCTACACTACCACCTTGCAGAGGGTCTGCAGTCTACCCAGGGTGTGAATATGCTAGTACAAGTGATAGCCACCTGTAGCTGCAGCCAAGAAAAGGCTATAGCCAAGCAGCTCCAAGTGACACAGCCTCTATAGATCCTTCTTTTGAAGGCAAGGATATTCATTATAAAGGTACTTAGGCTGCATTTTGAGTGTATGCTTTGCAAGGCTCTGGGCACAACTATTCATGTTGCCTCCCTCTGAGGACACAACAGAAGGAGCTGTGAGGGATTTGGAAAGGTGCAGTTGACATTTGCATTAAGCTGTGCTTGACCTGTCTGGGAGACACAGACCACAGCCCAGACTAACAAGGCTGGGGAGACATGTCTGGTTTTGTAAATACTTAAATGAAGAATCTAGCACATCTGGTGAATGCATGTCTGACTCTCATGCCACTTCTGTCACATCCATTGCTCCAGCTCATGCCCACCACTATCACCATGTTAGGAAAGTTGAGATAGGATCTGAAATCTTGAAAGGGGAAGGGGGGGGGGGGAAGTAAAAATCTAGTTATCTAATGGATTGCAGGATAAAACAAGCTAATCACATCCATCTTACTACTCAAAAATCCAATGAATACCTGGTGCAAATGGAAGGTGATTAGGACATGGTAAAGCAGCCTCCTGCTGTGATGCAAATACTGAACACAATAGAGATGATGCTGAGGATGACAGTTGCTTTCCTGTGGCCTCAGAACTGAAAGCTTTTCACAGAACTGTGTATTTATCATAACCCAGGTAAGACATAGAGAAACAGAAAAGGGGCCTGGGGCAGGAGTTTGAGTATTTGGTTTGCTCTCTACTGCACTGTCCTGCATACAAGCATGCAGACTGGAAGGTAGAAGAGCTTAGAGAAGAGATGTATTGTCATCTGGGCTCTCTATTTCTAGGTCATTAATCAGTTTCTCTTCTCAGATAACTTGTATACAGTATAACTTAAAGCAAAACAAAGCCTGTGGAATTATTTGTGGCCTTATGAATTCTTAATTCAAGCAAGACAGTAGATAATGCCTCTCAAACTGTTGCTACTGTGCTTTACAGCAGTAGCCAATTAATTACTGCAGGGATGGCGTTTCAGGGCCACCTCATCTCTTAAAAAAATCTTCTGTGTCCAGTGACAGAAAAAGTTCTTATTCCACAGGCATAACAGAGGAACAGCTCTATGCTGGAAAAGTAGCTTTGTCTACCATAGAAGAGGTATTCTGATGCCAGGAACGACCCAGCCAGAGACTGTGGATAACACTTCCTGCTTATAAATTTGTGTTGCATGTGGCAGTGTTAGCCTTGCCTAACATCCCTGCTCCATGTGCTCAGGCTATGGAGAAAATGGAGTTTGGTACTTGGCAGCACCTCAAATATTTACTGCTTTGTCCTGATGGCTGGACTCTGTGCTGGTGGAAAGCAGTGGATAATCCTGTACCTAAAGACAGGCTCCCAGTGGACCAAACAAAGCACATTTGCTGTTAGCAGGTCTTTAGGAAAGCTCAGCTCCAGCTGTGGCATCAAAATATTGACTACATTTCTCAGTGTCCTACAAAAGGCCTGGCCACAGCTATTGATTTGTAATAGTAACTCCATCAGTATCACCCTTGGGTCAATAAACTTTTGTCATTATCTCAACAGAAATTAAAAACTCTGGCTAGTTCACATCTGTTTATTTAATACCAATACATTAAGAATGTTCTGCCCTTGGCAATCAATGAAACAAAGTATGCAGTGGGATTTGGGCTGATTTCTAACCTTTGAAGTTAAGACAGGTATAGAAATCTGTCTGCAGTTTCTTCTGTAACAGTTTGTTCCAGGAAAAAAATAAAATTAATGTTATTCTCTGATTCTAATTTGTTCTAAACTTATTGTAGACCAAAAAAAGCCCCTCACTGCTGAAAGAAATGCCCAGATAGGGGATTTTTTAGTCTTTTTTTCTTTAAGATACAAATGAGGATTAATGAATAACCTCTCACTGCCCTCAATGGCGGCTGGGTGCCCAACCATATGGGGTGCCTTTGAAATTTTTCAGATGAACTAAGGCCAATTGCAGTCAGCGGGAGTTGTTCCACTAAACACAGCGGATTTGGGATTGGAACTGCAAGAAGAAAGATGACCATAAATAACAATATTTACCAGCTGAAAAAATCACAGCCTTTTGCTAGCCTGTTTCATCTTTGGTTCTTTGTGCCCCTAGATGAATTACATAAGCCTGGTGAAACTCTTAAGTGGTTTATCTCTGCACCCACTTTCCAATGCAGTAAACTGGGAAACAGAGAGGTCAAACCCATAAGTCTTCTCCAGAGCAGTGGGAGATTACTGGGAGGCACAAGAAAAGCGCCCAGGGGTTCTGACTCACTTCTAAATGAGAAGAATGAAATAATGAATGGAAGGAAACAAGATCATAATAAATCTTGTTCTGAAGTCTTTAATAATGAAGCTTTATTGTAAATCTGTCACAAAGAAACATTAATATGGAGCCACCAAATAGGTCAGGTTAATTACATCATCTGAAAATGGTGTGATACCTCCAGCTTTCATAAAAAAAGTAATCAAATCACCCAGGAGTGTGAGACATTACTTTTTTTAATTAGCTGAGAATTAAAATCTCTGTGCTAACGCCTTACAGTATTCCTCTAGCTTACCTAGGATGATACATTTTACCTCCCGTTTGACAAAATACAACATTTACAAGGTAAGTAGCAATTAGGGCTGCTTATCTGTGTGCCAGTTTGCATCCTACATGGTTAACCTGTCATAATGTCATGGAAAAACCTCTACACTGGCTATACAAGCTTTGCTGCAAAAAGACATTTAAGGGACTTGCAGTGAGCACTTTCCCTCAGTTTGCTCTTTATGTGCAGCCTGTGACCTCTGTTGCATGTTTCCTACTCAAGCAGGAGTGCTGAACAATGCAACCACCTTTAATACAAGCTTGTGTTGGCTGGGTTAGAGGGGAGGAGAGAGCTGGGATGTGTTCTCAGCTTTTCCTGCGACTCTCTGGGTGACACGAGGGAAGACACTGAACTCTTCTTCACTTCACTCCCTTGCTCCAGTGCTGGTACCTCCCACGTTTGCAGCTCAGGTTCTGCTTGCCTCTCATACTCTCCCCAACCCCACATTTCTAGCAAAATCCCCAAATTTGCAAGACCCTTACACTTCTCAGATCTGGGACAACACGGTCCATTCCCCAGGAGTGACAAGCTAAGAGCATAAGGGACACAGCCCAGATGCACGAGAGCTGTAGCTCCATTTTTGTACCCAGCTGATGCAGTTTTAACATTAAAGACCAATGGGAACATATCCACAGCTTGCTTTAAACAGAAACATTCTTACAGATTGTGCCGTGCTTCAGGTCAGCCATGGTTCCCCTTTCTGAGCCTCCTTTGGTTTTTCTTTCAGACACAATTATGTGAACAAGGTTGGCCAAAAACAGGTTTTGAAGGGAAATCATCTTTTCAAAAGGAACAAACATTTCCCTTGAACAATTGAATCCCTTTTGAAATATCCTCCTGGTAGGTTTCATATTTTGAAAACATGAAACATTTTTCAATTCTCAAAACAGGTTTTTCTCACTTTTCATCCAAAAATATACTTTTCCCAGGAACTGTTATTATATTATTACAATATATTATCCATCCTTGTCTGTAAAATATCAGTGAAGATATGAACTACTGAGTTATATTAAAATATCTGTTTTTACTTTTCCACTTCAAGCAAACAGTATTTTTACCAGCTCTACTGCGCGTTGCCCAGCAGTGATTCCAGCAGGCTTGCACTCACTGGCGAGACGCTAATAGTGTCGCTGAGGTTCCTGCACCCAGAAAAGGTTTGTTTAAGGTTTCAGTAACTGCTTTGAGCTCCACAGACTAATAATGGCCAGGCAGGAGAGCTGTGAGTCACCAAGGTACTCTAATCCTGTGACCTGCAAAAGTACCTGGAAGAGGCAAAGGTTCTTTAAGAAAGAAACATTTTTCCTTTCTGGTTAAATCCAATTTCTTTGTGTTGCTTTGCTAGTCAATGTGCAGTTGACTAAGGAACGCAGAATGTGACAAATAAAAGTGGTAGGTGTTATTACTAAGCATATTAAACTGACAAGAAAAAACACAGGGCTCAGAGGCAGCTGAAAGGCACTTTTAAGTCTCACCAAGAAAAACAGTTTTGTGACATACTCCTTCTTGACCCAGGGTTGTACAAATGAACCTCAGAAGTCCAAGGAGAGATGAGGTCCACAACTCTGAAAGATGGCTAGAGAGGAAGGCTGGACAACAGTCCAAAAGTTAGGTTTTTGGAAAAGTGAGTAGAAACTTAAAAAGTGCTGTGAAAAAAAAAAGAAAAAAAAAAAAAATTGCTTTCTATAAATAAATGTGGGCAGGGAAAATGCTGGGGAGGGAGAAGATCTAACAGACAAACTTGGCACAAGAACAAAAAGTATACACTAACCATGAATAAATTCAGACCGGAAAATTGAAGGAACTTTTCAGCCATCAAAGGAACAAAATTCTGCAACAGGCTTGCACAGGGAACAGCAGGAGGAAAAAAAGTAACCGGATCTAAGTTGAAGGGTAAGAGAAAGGCATGGAGAGAGAAAGCAGCTTCCCAGGTCACACAGCAAGACTGTGGCCCTAGTCCTGCAGAGTAACCATGTTGTGGAGGTCTGAGAACTTCTGGTGACGCCATGGCACCACCGTGGTCCCAGGGGACCTCGATTATTGGGGGAGATGGATGGGGACTTGGAGTGATGTGCCCACGAGATCTTATCCATCCCACTTGAATCACCTCCCTCAAAGACTGATGTGACATTTCCTCCCTGACATTTCATTTTCTTTAACTACTGGGTCAAAGAACACTTTGTCAAGGTCACAGCAATTCCTGTTGCTGCCTTTTTGAGCTCACTTTAATGACATCAGTGTGAAATGGTGATGAGTCTGACAGCTGACCTCCAGGCTTAGATCTCAAGATGTTTCATCAAAAAAGAGGTTCCTCAGAGAAACCCCTGTCCCTGGTCTATAGCGTAAGCCTTACCTGCAGGGGCGCTGGCTCAGTTTCTTTCTATTTCTATTCTCATTTATCCCATGGCCTGGGGCACCTCTTATCATCATATATAATGGGACTAATGAAGATGGATTTTTGAACTGTGGAATGTTTTTTATCACTGGAGAAAGTTCAGGATAAAAATGACAATAAAGATATTTTGCAATGATCTGAATCTATTTTTGTTTTAGATTGAGAACAAACAAAGCACCCCACAAAAACGTCTAGGGTCAAATGAAACATTTATGGATTTTTCTGTTTTAAAAACTGAAATGAACTTGGGATTGAAGCATTTCAAATGGAAACACATTTCAAATGGAAAAAATTGAAATACTTGCATTCAAATTTAGAAAATGAAACATTTTGACCTGTTTTTCTTAATGCTTCCCTCCCTCCCGCCTCAGTCTACCAGACTGTTTTGACTGACCAGTGCCATTTTTGTCCATTAAAACAGGTTTGCACAAAACAATTTTCCCAGCTCTTCAAAATAACTTTGGACAACTTCAAGGCAGGTCCTCTATTCTCTGTCAGAATCATGAGCAGAGAATGATCCTAGGTTCATTTTTTTTATCCTTTTCCACAAAGTTTAAATAGCCACTCCATGCATCTACAGAGAGCTCCCAGCAAGTGGGCAGCCTCCCTACAACATCTGTCAAAGGCCACAGAGACAGCTACTTGAGAAGCACACCAGAAGAGCCAGGAGCCAACATCCAAGATGCGAGATCAAGCTGATCTACCGGGGGGGGTGTGTCTGTTTGAGGTGACAGGCAGATGAACGTGGCTATGGTCTCTGCAGAGCTATTGACTGAAGCAGGACTTGAAGGTGACTATAGTCCGTATGGACACCAGGACTTCTGAATTAGGACAGATGGTTTCACATTGCTGGTAAACCTCGCTTCAGAGATTCTTGACTCCCTGCATAAGCCAGGTGGCTATATGGCTTGGTCTCCTTTTTTGTGTTCCGTGGCCAAGTTCACTAATGAAATGATGATTACTGTCAGTTCTGGTGGTTTTTTTATACAGCTGATTTGTCTGATGTTTGCAACAACAATAAACATGCAAATCTGGGAGACAAAGGATTTGTGTGAGATTCTCTCAAGTAAGGTGCAAAGGGAGTTTTTGCAACCTTTTTTTTTTTTTTCAAATGACTGTTTAGGATTCATCAGAATAACACAGATATAAACAAGAATATCCATTCAGAGCTTAGATAGACATGGAATGTCACTGGGTCAGTCCTTTGCAGCTAAAGATCAGGTTTCCAGGGACTTGCAGATTAGGGATGCTGTGGAATGGCCCTCTTAGATATATAAGCAACAGAGCAAAACCAAACTCCAAACCTGAACAAAATGTTCACAGATCAGAAAGAAAACTAAGCCCACTAACAAATGAGTCTGGAGGTGGCTGATCTGTTCAATTTTAAGTGATACAGAATTCATGCCTGGCACCTGAAGACTCTGTTATTTCAAGCAGGTTTTGCTGTGAGACTGAAAATGAAATTGAAAGTAAAATATTTGGAACAAGGAGTGAAGAGAGCATTTCAAAAAAGAATGAAGGAAATGTTTGTGTCACATTCAGCAAGACACCACTTGGCTTTTTGCTTAGCCACACTACTAAGACTCATGAAAAGCCCAATATTAGAGACTACGTTGAATAAACCCCAGAAATAATGCTAGAAGTTCACCATGGGACTGGTAAAATGTGTTGCTATTCTGCATAAGAAAAGACTCATCTTTAAATTGTGCAGGCAGTCTTCAGCTCAATTTACTGATACAAATAGGGCAGCTCAGAGTCAGAGTGAATACAGAAAATGTTTTCTTATATGCAAATGAGAGATCACATTATTTCATAGAAGTAACTATAATAGTTGGAAATTAGCAACTGTTTCCAGATCCTTGTTAAAGGCAAAAAAAAAAAAAGAAAAAAAGCTCATCTAATGTTCCCAGATAAAAATGACATTAATTGAAAGTTTGATTCTATTCCCTAATGAATTTTCCTGTTGCATTGTAATTAATAACTACTTACATCTATGAGAAGTCGGTATCCCTTCAAATTAGGGCTTTACTTATAAATGTTAATGTTTTAAGAGTAGTTCTTAAGAATGCCATACATATGATGGCTGTCAGGGTGAGGAACATTAAGAAACCATTAATGGATGCTATAGCAATTGTTGTGCAGGATACTGTTGTGAGCCAACTAAAAGCCTGAATCCATCCTCTACCAGGAGCCCTCTAAAACCAAAGACCTTGTGCCATATCTTCATGGTCACTCAAATATACCAGGTCTTACAGTAACCACCAGTGGGACATGTTTAAGAACCACCCTGAGATTTGGTATTCGTCTCATACCTGCCACATTTTATCATTTCAAGGCCAGGCAGGAGAGATGGAGGCAGCTGTGCCAGCCACAGGGCACCTGGGCTAGGCCATGTGTGATTTCCCACTGGGTCACCTCTGAGTCATCCCAGAGATGCTCTGGAGGGCAACAGGGTGGATGGTCTTTGGCCATACCTGACCTCTAAACTTGTCCTTGAGGCTGGTCTTACAATACAGCAGATATATCACTTGGATGAAGCCTGACACTCTTTAAAAAGGGCTTCAAGGATATTCTTTTCCCTGTTCCTGGTAAAGAAAGAAAGGCAAGGAAATAAAAACATGGCAAGAAACAAGCTAAGACATGAATGCACCTTCCTGCACAGTGTCTCTGTCACTGTTCCTGCTAATGCAACACACACCCACGGCCAGGCTGTGGATGGTGCTTACAGCATTGAGCCTCAACGAGTGCTGCAGGATCCAGGCCAGTTCCCATCAAAGTCAAGCTGATTATTTTAATTAGCTTTGTTTCCTTCCAGCCCCCTGACTCTTTACTCCAGTTATTACAGTAACTAATCTGAATGTTAAGTGGTTAACCTCGATTGCAACCCAGTTAAAAAGTCCACCATAAAATACCATGCTTTTGCCATCTTGACTTCAAATAATTAATGTGAGTGGTAGAAAAATAACTACCACTCCCACTCATCATGCCTGTCTGGGGAACATGGCACAGAAGCAGGAACCACTTGTCATTTTGGGATTGTCACCTACTGATGGCATTGACCCTTTCTGCACCCAGCACAGGCAGCATGGATATCTGGAGAGCCCTGAAGACCAAAGGAGAGTAAGATAGAGAGGAGGGGGGGATGACTGGTTCAATCATGCCTGTAATGCTTCCAAAGGGAAAACAGGTTTCTGCTGCACAGGAGAAACCCTGGGGGCTAACACTCTGAAAGGGGCATGGTGGCAAGCATGGAGACCCTGGTTGGCAGGTGGATGGAGGCTACAGTGCTGGCAGTGTCAGTGCCCAGGACTGCTGGCCCTAGAAAAGGGCTGGAGTCAGGTCCTTGGTGAAATTGGTTTTAAATTAATGAGCGGGGTTTTTTTCTTGTTATTGTTACTTATTTTAGAATTACATTCTAGTTTAAAAAAGAATTATGGTCACATTTTCCCTACTGTCACAGGTACAAATCAGTTACAGCAAAAAAATATTTTTAATTGCCACTCCCTTAACCCAGGGAATGAAGGTCTTTTCCAAAACACCACTTGCTGTGAGCCTTGGACTACATCTAGGAGAACTGGTCTTGTCCATCAGTACCTCTGGGTTAGCCTTTCTCTCCTTCCACTATTCAGAAACCTCCACAAATTTCCCTGCTCAGAAATATTGCTCTGACATCAACTTTCCTACCCATGATAGCTCAGAAACCCATAAAAGAGCTTTNCACACACACACACACACTCACACTCTTGTATTTATAGATCACAAGTTTTCTTTACAGGCATGGGCTGCATACATGCACGTACAAATCTCAGCACAGCAGGGTCCTGAGTGCTGTTGCTGGAGCAGCATGAAATACTGCTGGTAACCATCAGTATGTTGGTAGCTAGGGCAAAACTGCCTCTTGTTCACTAGGCTGCAAAGTCTGGGAAGTGGTATATAAAAAGCTGGGTATGGATGTGTGCCAAGAGGTAGTAAACAAACTGGGAGCTCTGTTTTAGCTCTGGCTTTCACTCCAGAGCCTTGTTTGTCTGTGGAGGAGAGTGCCTGGCTGCGCCGGGCAGATTTTTCGGATTCTAAAACTGGCACTTTTTGGGAGGGAGATGAGGAAGTGTTGTAATTAACCCTGCTTTCTAGAGTGCCAGGTGAGCAGCAGGGAGCTGCATGGACTCTGGATTCAGGCCAAAGACAGTAAATGACATGAAAGCAAAGTTCAGATCTGCCTTCAAATCTCATTCACATAATGAAAGCATGAAAGCAGATTCACACAATGGATGAACATGAAAAGCCAAACATATTGATCACTCTGTACATCGCTGGCAACCAGCTGTTCTGGCAGCAGTCTTAGAAGGGCTTTGCTGCAGTCAGACACAAGATAATGAGGAGGAAACAGAGAAGCCTGGACTGGGTGTGTTTTATTCCTAGGGAGAAACCGTGCTTGTCCCAGCATCACCTATGCTGGTCTGATATCACTCACGGTGCCTGTGTTTTCTAAATGGTGGACCCTGTCCAGCAGACGTATTGCTGTGTGTCTGCAACCTGCTGCACAGAGGCAGTGAAGCAGTGTCAGTGCTGCAGGAAGCATCAGGACTCCAGAGCTGCCCTGGCCGAAGGGCCCAAACATACATAGCCTCTGCTTCATTTGGGCTCTGATCCATGATTCACAAAGCATATGGCGTGCAAGGTAAGACAACATTTCACATTAATTCTTGTCTGTGCAATTAGACAGAATAAGGTGGCTTCTGCGCCAGAGAAAGCAGAGGCCTCTACACACCCGGGACAGATTGATGCAGGCAGGGGAAGCAGCAGCACAGGGCTGTATGCAGCTTGTAGGCATGGAGCAATGCTGATGTGGGCAGGGATGCTTTAAGGAGAGTGGGGGATGCCAGGCAATTTAACCTCCACTGTTTTGTTGGCGTCTTCATGGTAGTCCCTGTCTCAGCTCAAACTCCTTTGGGTTTGCACATCACAAGCTCCCTCCCAGCCACCCGTCTCTCTTCAGTCAGACCCCTAATCTGCATGCCCTCAGGGATGCTGTCAAACCTCTGCCCCATCTGTCTGCCCAAATCAGGAAGCCAAAGCCCCTGGCAGAAGGACACAGTGGACCTCAAATTGCCCCTGCACACCATTCTCTGGGAACCCATCCACGAGTCCCAGTGGCACTGTGATCAGGGAGGGCAACAGCAGGACACGTCAATTCAGAGACCCACTGAGAAGGAGGTCCTTGGCCTACCGGTTGCCAAAAGCACCAAACCCTCCTCACCTTGTGCTGCAGCCCTACAGACAGAGAGCAGCGTAGGGAGAACCAACTCCTGGAGGCTGCCCACCAGCTTTTCCCATCAGAATACACTTCCCAAAGTCCCCTTTTGCTCCTTCATCTGGGAAACTGTACAGAGAAGGGAAGAAGAAAGCAAATAATGGTTCCTGTGACAGCAGCACTGTTCCTGCCTGGATGTCCAAGCCTTCCTTTAGAAATATCAATATGGACATAAAAATAAAACAAGACAATGCAGAGTATCTCTTCATCCATGCCTAAGGCTGTGGCTAAGCCCTTGCCCCCTGCACTGTCCTCAGAGCCCTTTTTTAGGGCTTCACAGGCTACTCCCTTGACTTTCCATCTGCAGATGTAGAGATCTCCTTCAGGGTCCATCCTTGTCCCTTTGATCTGGTTCCCTACCTGCAAGGATGCCTTATAGCTTGTTATCCACGTCTTGCTGGCCTCCACAGCCTTAGTGGAGCTTCCACTCCTCTCTGTTGCCCAAGTAAGGGTTAAACAGCTTCCTGGCTCTGAATCAGCCTCTTCTGATTCTCATATGGTTTCATAAAATTTCTTCTGGAGAAACATGTGACCTGCATGTCCAGGTCCTGAGGACTCTATGCAGCTGCTGGAGAGAGCAGGTTTTAATTCCATGGGCATATAATACCCTTTTACAGAATGCCCCTCTCTGTCCTCACAGTGCTTTGGGTCAGCTGTGGCTAGGAGATAGCTTTTTCATTTGTGGTGAAAGTTTGAAGAAGGGTAATAACAAATGCAGAGATTGTAGGGAGAGAAAGATTGGTTTGTGTTTAAGGAGCTGTTTTGAAGACTTGGAGCCTGTCTCTGGGCCAACGTTTCTATGTGATGTCAGATGAATCCTTACCCTGTCACCACATAGTCACTTGTCCTCCCCTTTTTCAGCTTTTGGCACCTACATATTAACTTGCAAAGTCCTTAGTGCTCGCAGCTGTATCTCCATTGTGTGAGATTGTGTTTTCACCCTAACCATTCTAGACCAAGGATGGGATTAATTTTTTTCTTGGAGGAGCTCATTTTTCCCCATTAACCATACAGGCTGCCTACCCAAGTCAAACAACTACCTACCTGAGAGCTAAGGCAGCAATATGAATCCTGCCTGGTGAGTCAGTTTAGGGATGGGGATTTTTTACTTTCTATGCTCTGCAACCTTATTGTCCTTTCCTGTCACTAAATGATTATCCCTTCAATGCCAGGGTTTTCCATCCCACAGAGTACAGTTTACTGAACAACACAGAGCTCAAAAAAACCTACAGCCAAACCAACAAAAAAAAATCCCCCCAAAACCCAGAACAAAAAATAGAGATAAAAAGTAAAGATGCAAAATGAATCCTGGGGGAAATGCCACATAAAGTTTTGGAAATCATGCTTTTAAAAATAAGAAACAGAATTAAGATTGAGGCTGTGCCTTAGCTCTACTTCCTGATGCCTTAAAGGATGGTGTCTCATTATTCTGATACATTTGTGTGTCGATTTAATGTGCTGTGCAACACATCTTCCATTATTCATACCAGCTAATGTATGGTAAATTGCAGCATCCTACTTTGGATTTGGTTGGACTTCTACTACTAAAGGAGTTCATGAGAATGGGTCATGCTGGAAGAAAATAAATTCTTATAGACTTTCTAAAGCCTTTAATGAGAGTGATAGTAAATCAAGAGCTATTTTTACTACAGGAAGCCCCATGCATTTGGTATCCTATTGTAGATTCAGTTATCTACATAAGCGCAGAAAGTAGCACATACTGGATCTCTCCTTCTAAGACCTCAACAGCTAAGGCTCCCAGAGCAATAGGCCTTATTTTATTATCAGGATTCAGGACTATGACAATAAACACAAATTCTAGAACTCTGGAATATACATATTACAATAGAAACAAGATTTGCGTAATTAAAAGAAAACTGTGCCTCTAGTCCACTAACAGGTTTGGAAGTATCTGGCTAGGAAGCTTTGAGTCCTTCATTTTCAATAATTTGGACTTACTTCTTGTAGCACTATGAGGTAATGGGATGACTTTGAACACCTGATATTACTCCATCTGGAAAGGCTGCTTCTGGCACACGACTGTGCCTGCATTAGATAAAAGCATAAAGGAAGGAGAGAGGATCAAAGACTCAGGAGGAAACATCTCGGTGGTCTTCTTTCAATCTCACGAGTGTAAGACTCCTTACAGGCCTAGATGGACAAAATTATTTTTGTGTGAGATGTAAAGTACAAAGATGAGGATCACAAAGGCATGTGGTATACTTTATCACACTATTATGCATCATAGAGCTATACCTTATCACTGTAACTTGTGCAGATGCCATATGAACACTAGAGGAGTTAACAGAAGAAGCCATAAATTTCATTCTTTCTCATGCTTGTCTGCAGTAAAAAATGCTCAGTAAATAAGTAATTGGTCATTTCCTCTCTCTCCAGAGAAGTCTGTATAGGAGAAACAGTTAAAAATTAATCATGCCATATGAGCTAATAGAATATGTCTTTTCCAGCAGAGGCTTACGAGCAGCTTCTGAGGCCACATGGGAACCTCAGTGGCTTTTCAAACTCAAAGGGACTTTGCTTAAGTTCCCTTCCAAAGGAAACTGCTTCAGCTCATTATTTGCAGACAGCATCTGTCACTTTTCTATGCCAGTGGGTGCTGATCGTCCTCTAAGAACATTATACAAATGTGCAGACCGCTGTGTGTTGAGAAAGGACTGCTATTATATCAATTTTCCACTTGAAAGCAGCAATAACAGCAAATAAAGCCTGAGCCACATGACTCCATTTGATCTGGGGCACTTTCAGTGAGGCATTCACCCTAAGTGAAAGAGGAAAAACTCAAAGAGAAGATGTGGACAGATGCAGTGCTGTTGGTGTATTACTGCATACTCCCCGGTAACCCTGTGCAATGCAGAAACTGGCTGCTCCTGGCTGTATTGGTGGACAATGCAGATCCAAGGAGATCTCAGCTGTGTCCTTTTGTGGGCCTGCTGAAGGAGCTTCTGCTTGCTGCAGGGCTTGAAGCTCACATGTCATCTGGTTGTGTCTGCTCTCTCCTGGAGCAAAACCTGCCACAAAGTGCAGCATAAAGGACAGAGCTATACCTTCAACAACAGAGCATGTGAGGTGCCCTCTCCTGTGAAATCAATAGGAGCTGAGTACATCAGCTCCTTTTCTAGGTCTGGATGAGGGATGTTTGCTGTGCTGTGTGTTCCCATGAGCAAGCACAGCAGATACATGGAAGCTGCAGGGAGAAGGGATGTTGATGACATCCCTCCTTCCCTCCAGTTATCCTGGCAAATATCACTTTATTAGCTAGGTTCTGCTGCTGTACAAGTCCATCTGCCATTCTGATGGCTGATAATGTGTTAGCTTCCAGGCCTTTTCCTATCAGGGACTGCTTTCCTAACCAGACAGACTTGTTACTTTGCCTAGTTTGTCAAACAGGCAATGCACAGGTCTGTGGTGAGATGGGCATAATTTTCTCCTTTCGCTCACGAGTAAGTTTGGTACAAGCAGACTTTTTCTGGGGTACTACAACAAACGTTTGCCTATAACAAGTAGGGAACAGCGGGAGAAATAGCAACTGGTTGCTGCCCTCCAGCCCTGAGCAGCTGTATCTGGACATACCCTGTGTATATGTTGGATGACAGATAATCCGAGGACAGAGCATTTAAGGCCATTTGATTCTGACTAAGATTAGGAGGTGTTTTGTTGTGAAAGGACAGGCCAGGCTTTTATGAGGGGTGAGCACAGGTCACCCAGAGTTGTCCTTTGTAACTTGTCCTATAAGGCCATGTGGAGGGGTAAACATGGATCAAATGGCACCTCTTTTTCATAAGCTCAGGGCAGGTCTCTGAAGCAACTATACAGAACGATGACTTCAAAATAAGAACATTGAGTATTTTTCTACATTAGCATTTCTCTCTGTGCCAGTTTCACAGGGCATCTCTGTCAAGTGCTGTCAGAGCTCATGGTGATAGGTAGTACTAGGGCAGCAACACACTTCCATGGGCACCAGGTTTATTTCTGGAACCATTTTTTGCCCTCAAGATTGGGTTCTGGGGCTCCAGCTCTATCGAATTCCAATAATGTAGCTAGGAAATGCTGCAACTTAGCCAAACTTACCACCCCTCCTTCAAGTTTTACAGCAGGTCAGTGACTCTGGGACATGAAGAGGAATTTATTGCATGGCTGCTGCCACATTTATGCTGAGACTCCTGCAAGCAGGAGCAAGAATCCTGACTAGTCAGGGATGAAATAAGAGGCTAATCACAACACATGCTGCCTCTTCTGGTTGCTTGCACTGGTATTATTTCATCCCTCTAATTTAAACTACACACAAGTTAGATGTCTGCACTCACCTAGTTGCCTAGGCTCCCTTACTTGGAGGAAAGAGTAATCCCTCATACTTCATTCTGTGCATTTTAGGCATTTTATGTGGCTTTCTCCCAGTGACTAGTGAGGAGACCAGGTGACTCCTGGATGGCTGAGGTTAAATGAGATGACGGCCCTCCCTCAACTGCTAAAGTGAATAGAGAAATAAGGGGAAAATACCAAGCAACAGGTATTTCTTGGGCATGCCCTAACTTCTTTTACTAAGACCACTTCACCACATGGTCCACATTCTCTAAAATCTCTCCAGGAGAACCTGGCAGAGTACTTGGGACACTCAGAGTACAGCTGGAGTTAATGGCAAATTTCCCCCTAATTTGGGGGGGAAGAAGATTTCACTCTTGGTAACTTGATCCATCACATCTGCATACGTGCCACCCCAAGTCAATTCTCAAACTTCAGTAAGACTAAGGCTTTTGAGAAGCTGTAAAACAGGCAACTATCTTCATCTTGGCTGCTCCCTCTTTCCAGGCCTTGGCAAGGAGGCACTTGCAGACGTACGGGGAGGAGGTTGAACAGCACCACCCACCAACAAGCTCCACAGTCTCCTCTTTGTGCTTGTTTCCAAGAATCTGTTTGCTTCCACGAAAGACAGACAATACAGGAATAATGGGAGGACAGTAGCCTGTGCCAGACCTGCATCTAAAGTAAGGACAAAATTAAATAATCTGCTCCTATGGAAAGGATGCTCAGTGGAGAAAGTCAAAGAAAATCTGTGTGAATTCTGACCCAGTTGACGTGCAGGACTTGCATGGCATGTGAAAAATCCCCACATTCCTGAGAGCAAGCTACAGATTTCTCAGTATGATCTCTGAAATTCAGACATGTTTTCCCTGTATAAGAAAAATTGCAGCTTTTGCAGAGAAGAGCCATTTCAATTTTCATCAGTTAAAGTTTGGATTGTTGAAATAATGGTCTTGCAGCAGGAGGAATGAACCTTCTTCCTTTGACTGCAAAGTGAAAACAATTGACAGTCTGTCTCCTGCCCTCTTATGAAGCCCCCCAAATTGTTCTTTTCCTTGATAAACAGGAAAATGAATTTTGAAGAGCTGTTGATAAGTTTACATTAAATGCCCCCTTCGCAAAAAGAAGCTTCAAAATGAGCAAGATGTAATATCTAAGAAAACCCAGACGAAGGCTATTCACCATTACCCCAGCAACTACTTAGAAGGGAAATGACCTCCAACAGCGAAGGGAGAGGTGTGAGCTTATGAAGAAACCTCTCTTGGAAGCTGCTTATGATTGACCATCTCCACCTGCCCCAGGAGCAACTAATCCCCATCATGCCCTGAGAGGGAAAGGAAAACAGGCTTTAGGGGCATGGTTGGAGTCCTCCCAGGTTTTTACCAATGATGTCTATAAATGGATAACCTAGAGAGCAAACCTGGCAGCTGGCAGCTGCTCTTGGTGTATTGCTGTTGGCCTTTGGAGCTACAGGCCAACAAAATTTTTCAAATTTGATTTTGAAGGAGCGTGTTTCAGACACAATGGACTTGCATTTTTAAAATGCTTATAGAATATTTTTAAAAGGTTACTTTGCTTGAAATTTAAAAAGTATATTTCAGTGTTCACATAGCAAATGTATTTTACAAAACATTCCAAGTTCAAAAAGCCTTAAATATCTGGATGTTTTTTAAAACTTAAAAATTTCTGTTTCAGTTCTGTCAAAGCTAATATTTTCCATTCATTGTTTTTTGCTTAACCTTTTGGATAAAAAAATGTCATCATTCTCCCTGGGCTTCTGCAGCATTCTAATAGGAATTGGCAGATTTTGAGAATATATATGGATTTCAGGGAACAATAATTCCTTCTATGTTTTATTAGAATGCAAATGGCCACTCCATATGCTGGATCTCATCCAAAAGGGTTCAGATTGAGAGTTAGATGGTATCTTTTAAAAATGCAGCCTAATTCTGCTCTCACTAAAACCAGTAGCAACTGTATTGCTGACTTCAGCAGGAAAAAAATTAGGACTAGTATTAACAGGATCTCACACCAGAGTGGTGTGCTGGAACATTAGCATTATCAGATCAGAATCTTTTATCCCAAAAGGTAAGCTGTAAGTGACATCACATCTGAAAGACACCCTTTTTACAGCTGTCCATCAGGTATTGACATTGCAAAGCCATACAGTGGGTATTTACATGTGATACTTCCAGGAGGTAGTTACAGATCAATCCTAGCCAATGTTTTAGCAGTCTTATTGCATGTCAGAATTTAATACTGAGGTGAAACAAATCCTTTCTGGAACTTCGCTCCTTAGAGCTGAGTGTCAGGCAGTGGCAGACTGAGCAGTTGCTGCTTGCAGCCAATTTACTTGAGCAAGGTTTTGAAATAACTTTGTGACAACCTCCTAATGAAAGTGAGGACAGGGCTGTTCGGAGGAGTCTTATTGATTGTGAATGTCCACTGTTTTCCAGTCACAGGGAAAGCTTCGCAAGAGCCATAAATGAGCACTGTAGCTCACGGCTCATACATCATTTTAAAGATTCACCTTTTGGAAAAGATGGGAAATGGCAAAATAAATGGAGGCTCTAAGTCTGGTGTTTTAACCACATTTGAGTTATTAAATGAACATGCAGAGAAATCAAACAGAGAGCCAAGGCTGTGTCTGGGCAAAATAGCCAATTGCCAGCAAATTCTAAAGCCCTTCTGGATGAGCACAGTTGCGCTGTGAAGGTGAGAGCATCCAGGAGTGGTTGGAGGCAGAGGCATGGCTGTCCTTGCTGCTGCCCCTCTGCCTAACAAGGGTGAGCCTAGCCGGCAGGGAGTCTGCACCCCCGTTGCACAGGGGAGCTCTGCTGGGGGGGGGATGTCTGCAGCTGGCCGGGGCTGCTCCCCCCAGGTGCAGCAGTGAGAGCTGCCAGTCTGTGTACCCCTGTGCTTGTATTGCTCCAGCACTGCTGTACCCAAGCAGTTCCCAGAAACCGTAATGCCAGTAACAGCCTTCCTTCTTCAGCAGTAGTTTGAGCCATCTATTTAAACGTTAATGGGATTTTTAAAAATTGTTTTTATGTGAAAGAATATATGTCTCAGGGAGACAATGTGTAAAGCATTAAGTGAGTCAGGGTAAATATCTGCATGGGTCTGTGTATGTGGTTCGGGAGGAATTAGCAAAGCGATGCTGAAACAAGGTTGCTTCTAGTGCTCTGTAGGAGCTGATGTTGGTACAGGCATCATGAATATTGGGAGTTCTACCAGTTCTCCAGGAAGTCTAGTAAAGTGACCTTGAATATCCTGAAGAGTGGGGGTTTGCTACTGAAGTTTCTGATAGATTAAGATAATGCTGGTCTGTCTTCTCTAATTAGATTTTTAAGTGCTTCAGGGTGAGGACTGACTTTTCACAGGGGACATTACAGCATCCAGCGCAATGAAGCTCTGAAGCAAGTCAGAGCATCTGGCTTTATTATCTGAATAATGGTCAAAACATAAATAGCATAATAATAAGATGAAAATGATATGATGGAACAAGAAGTAATACTAGTAATATGATAATAACAATAATTATAGCCATAGTATTAGTTATAATTATCTGCTGGTGTTCAGCAGACCTTTATCAGAGGGCTGAGTTCAGAAGGGGAATGTGCCCAAACACAACAGGCCACATCATCCATGTGAAAGGAGCTCCAGGGAAAAGCTGGTGGCTGTGGAGGTTCATCCTCAGTGCAGTTTGTCTCTGAATGTCTCAGTAGGCAGTTGGATGGTTTAGTGTTACAGTTCTGGATGGGAAGATAGGAACCTAGAGATGGGGTCAGATACCTGAAACAGGTCATCTGGGGAGAATTCCTCTGCCCAAGTTACCTCTCTGGCAATGAGTAGCCCCACACAAAGTAGTAATTTCAGATTCTTCAGTTGTAGTGAAGAGAAATGGGCACTTTCGAGGCCAATTCATCCCATCCTGAGAGGTGTGTCTGAACTTAGACTACATGCCTAACTGTTTGGCAATTTCTAGTCTCAGGGTTTCACATCACCATGTTTAAATTAGGTGTAATAGCACTTTCTTTGTCATCTCCTTGGAAATTGTCAGCACTTTGGAAAGCAACTCTTTCCTTTTCCTACAGCCACACAATACTAATGCAAAAAAAGTCCTGATCTTACTTGGGTTCTGTAGATCCTGCTGAAGTACCATTAGTCAACAATAACAATAATTACAAATGAAGTCTTCCTTAGATAAGTACTGATTACTCAGTAATTGTAAGTGCTTATAATTACTGATTATAAGTAGTCCTGCTCTCTGTTTTCTGTCAAATAATGTCTCCCAAGCTTTAGGATGGCGGCAGATAACATACTCTGCTACCAGTCTGTGAGCCTTCAGCTGCAATTTATATCTATCAGTGCAGAAGTCAGTTGACACTGTGCCCCACTACTGATACAGGCAGTAAACCTGGCATAGCTGGTAAGTTTGGAATTGAGAGCAGCTTTCTAAAATGCCTCCTGTGCAACCAGTAGTGATGGCAATCACTTTGCTGCTGCTGTGTTGGTGTGCTATGATGTCACCAATACAGGGAAGAGTGATGGCAAGTCTCCTGAGATATTGCCCCTTCTGAAGAGACTGTGAGCTGCTGAACTATGCCGAACTACTGGAAACAAAGTAGTGCCAGGTAGGAATATCCTCCTGCACAAGTCACAGCCAGCCATAGCTTTACTCCTGTTAATTTTGTTCAGGATTTTTAGCTGAAAAAGGGATTCGCTAGGAAGACTGGAGATCTTCAGAGTGATCTAGAAGACTCCACCTAGTGACCCACAGCACTCCCTAGCTGGCTTCGCACTCCTCACTCTCCTTGCAAAAGAAATCAGTAAGGTGCGTGCAGTTAACTGTATGAGGGTGGGGACATGGCACTCACTTCTTCAGACCTGACCCTCCAAAATCTTGCTTTAGCACTTGCACTTTACTGGACAAAATGAGAGTGGCTGGAGGTGGAACAGTTTCTTCACCAAGAGCCTGAAGGTGCTTCACTGCCAACTGCCACTGTCACTGGAGGGATGTGACTGGTGGAGCAGCATCAAAGATGTTGCACTTGGATGGAGTCCTCTCAGACTTGGCTGTACAGTATTTATCCCTAGCAAATTTCCTTGTGCAAACCTCAGTAGACATCGAGGATAAAGCTAGCATAGTCATGACCTGTAGATCTCTTTAAAAAGGTTATTCTTATGGGCCAAATTTTCAGTCATTTTACCCACAGAAACTCACATAAGGTCAGTGTGATGGCTCTCTGAGCAGAGAATGGATCATAAAATTAACTGGACTGTACCCCTTGCTGGCAATAACACATTTGTCCTCCACAAAGCAGGCATGAGTCTTCATTTATGTCTGACTCCTACATTAAGTAGCCCATCACCCCATACTTACTGCAGAGTAGATGCACGCATGGGTGCACAGTAGATTTTCCTCAGCCCTTTTCCCTTGTCTGTTCCTGCCTCAAGTGAATCCCACTGACTTTAGATCAATGCATCAAAGATTCATAGCATTTCTCTGAAGACCGTTAACAGTTAAACTTACTGAAGCTACACTGGTATTTCTGATAACCTCTTTCCCCCCCGTGGCTGCACAAGAAGAGAAGAATTGTGGTAAACTAAAAGCTCATGATGGGGCTCTGTAAGGTGGGTGTCACTGGTAGCCTGGGAAATCAAACAATTTATGATACAGGAGATACTATGGATAGGCAATTTTTCCTTCAACAGAAAATTGAGCCTTATATGGAAGTCACACATTTTTCATGCAAATCATATTTTCAATGAAAAATTGGAATTTTTTATTCTGAACTTGTTCCTATTTCACTGGGGTTTTTTTCCCCATGTTTTCTGGTTTTATATTTTTATTCGGAAAATTCTATTTGTTTTGTGTATGTGTGCGTGCATGTGCGCGCACATGTGTATGTGTGAATAATAGATGTTTTCTAAGTGGGATTGTTCATTACTGTCAGCTTCCTTGGCAATCCTATAATTTTGTCATAAATATGTTTTTCCTCAATGCTAAATTTGGTTGACCCTAAATTAGTACGGACCAAGGGTAACTTTGGGACTAAACTGAATGATGTCTCTGGAAATGGAGAGTTATGTCAGTGGACAGATTCCCTGACAGGAGCTTAAACTGAGCACTTAAGAACTGTCTTCAGCATCTTATTGTCTCTGATGAGATCATGATTCAGACTACTTAAGCAGTATCTCAAGTATGCAAATCCACGGGGAGTAGAACTGGCTCCAAGGACAGCATTTTGATGCATAGGTTAGAAAAGAATTCAGGTTTAATTAGCTTGCCTCTGCCAACCTAAAGAAAATTGTCAAATAAGATCACAAATGGGGGATAAAGACAGCCATTCCCAGCTGTACTACTTAAGCCACAGACAACAGTGACCACAAAAACAAATGCTGCTGTCNCCCCCCCCGAGTCCTTCACCGTGCAAGCATGCACCCACTAAGGAGATGCCTGCTTGACATGCAACACAGAATGCTGCCATGGCCACCCTGTATTTATAATTTCTGATAAATTAGCCAAGCTTTACAACAGGTCATATTTTGTTTTTTGGGCTTCACATCCTTGTCTCCTACAACCTTGCTCTGGTGTTGGGTCCCAACCAGTATCTGGGGGTCACTGATAATTTTCAGGTTCTCCTTCCAGCCCATATTTGCCTGGTGTTCACATTCTTTTTTTTTTTTCAGTTTTCAAGCTGTGGTTTTCAAGTTATGGTTTTAACTGTTTTTGGATGATTGTAACCCCAAGAGAATGAACCATCCAGACCTAGATAGAGTTTACAATGTTCACCAGTGCTGCCAAGTTACATCTGCAAGGTGCTTCATAAACCCCTGCTATTTGCAAGAAACCCATGCAACAAGTAAGTGTTCACATATATATTACCTAGATCTGGAAAAACAGAATTTCAGTGACATTTACAGCAAATAGTGTAATGGATTGAGCAATATTGCAGTGCAGAATTCAATCCATGGCACAAAATATTTGTGAGAAAACATTGCATATAGCCCCATGTTCCCCATGTGCTGGGTGAGAATTCTTGTCGAGGATTCAGTAATCATTATGGTCAGTTTAAGTGCTAAGGCCTAAATGTAAGTTTGTCTAGCATCTCCTATTGTGAAAACCTGTTTCTAGGTGATAATGACTTGAAAATTTGAATTAATTGGGCTGAACCCTTCCATGCTAGATGTATCTCTCAAGGTTGATTTTTCTTCCTTTTTCTTTCTTAATTTTCAGGAAAAAAAAAAAAAAAAAATTATCCTTTTCCAAGTAAGAAATAGCAAGGAAAGGATTTGCCTGTACTTTAATAACTTTACCTGTTTGTTTTGAAGCAGGGTTTTGAGGTCTGGTAAGGCACTCAGGATGGCAAGGTATCTCATTTACTGCCACGTTTTAGTCTTATCCCAAACAGCAAAAGTTATGAACATTCAAAACTTGCAGTTCAGACTTGCGCAATAAAATTGCTTAAAATGTATCAGCTAGATTCCCTAAGGCTGTAATCTGTCCTAAGGATGCTCTGTTTCCCTCAAGCTCCTCCATGCTGACCAGGCTGTCACTTACAGCATCCTTCATATGGCCTCTGTTACAGGGATGCAGACACTGAGAAAGACATTGGTTCCCAAGTCTGTGTCACCAGGCACCAGATCTGCAAACAGAGGGCCTGTCTGCCCTGGGTTTTCCATGTCCAGTAACCGATTTTCTTGCAACTAACATGCAAAGATTGAAAAACTGGAGTAAGGCACAAAAGAAGAGAGAAAAGGTACCTAGGAGGGGTCAGACACAAATTAAAATGAGAGAAGCAAGGGTAAGAGGAAACAGAAATGAGGGGGTGGAAAGGAAGGGCTGAGAGCAGAAGTTGGAGGTTAATGGCAGAAGAGACAGGGTAGGAAAAACATGAGTTAAGGCAGAGCCAGGCAAGAAAAAAATTTAAGATGGAAAGGTAAGAAGGACAAAACTCATTGGGCTGATGGAACATGCCCATCCATTGGGGGATGGGATTATGAGAAGTACCTGGAACCAAAACACAAAAAAGACAGCGCTGGCAATAGAAGAACTGGGAAATAGCAGATTTAAGCAAAGCCAAAGGTGGCTAAGGAGATGAGCAGTGGGGACAGCAACTGGAAACATACCAGGAGGAAAACAGAGATTGACATAAAGAGGTAAAGGTTCAGATCTCCAAAGAGCAATGAGGAAATCCAGAATTGAACCTCATATTCCCAGATTTTAGTATAGCTGCTTACTGAACATAAAAGCTGTGTTGATCTGCCTGCTTGTAGTGTCAGGTCCCTACAGATGATGACAATGCATTGCGGGACCTAGTATGTAAGCCTAATTCCTAGGAGATATGCTGTGAATCTCAAGGTCCAATAACTGCTGATTGCCATAGCAGGACCAATAACATCCTACAGGAAGGAATATATTTTTCAGTTTGTTTATTTTCTTCAAATTGCACTATGAATCCAAATCAAAGAACCTCAGTAAAGTTGCAGTCAAGTTGTCAGGTCAAGATGCCAAAATTAGGCCACTGCAAAACTAAGTTGGCTCCTCTTCTGCATTTGCTCCATGCCACAGCCTTCTCTTGCAAATGTCATACAAATTTTGAGAAGGATCCTCCATCTTATTCAATGAAGAGCAGTACATGCATATACTCCAAGCAGATCTGAAATTCCAGGAGCAGAGCTACAAAAAATGTTCTGGTCCCATACCTACAGCTGAAGGAAATAGGATGCAACTCTGAACACAAGAACTGCCATAAAATGGTAAAAGCTGAATTTTGTTCATGAACTGGCATATTTGACAGCACAAAGAAAGGAGTTGGTATAAGGAACTTAGCTAATAAAAGAGACATGAGAATATTAAGAATGAAGGTCTGTAATTTGGCATTAGTAAATTGGCTATACTGACAACTTTGACTTTAATCTGACCATGACTACCTAGTTGTAATAAAAATATCACCCCTTCTCCTAAAAAAAGGTGTGAAAGAAAGTAAGAAATATTATGAGAGAATTAATATAATCTGAGTATCATAGAAAAGACCATGAGGAAAGTGATATTTCTGTGTTCAGTGCAGATCCTGGACAGCATACAGTAAAGTATGCCTGGCATCGCAAGTACATGGAGATCTTAATGAAATACTGAGCAGGTACCCAATCAGAAATGGCATCTGTATTGTGCCTAGGGTGAGACCAGAGCTGTGTGTGCAATCATGTAAAACCTCAATCAGAATATGTACATATAAATGAGCCCTACTTAGAGTTATCTCAGTTCTGTCACCCTGACTTGGAATTATAACCTTGATGTTCTTCTAATGCAGTGATTTTGGGGTGAAAAAAATTACTCAAGCCACTGTGCACCTTTGCCTGGTTTCACAACATAGACTGCATGTGTCTGATGCTGGCTGCTTTTAAAAGTCGAGGATTATAGAATCATAGAATCATTTAGGTTGGAAAAGACCTTTAAGATCATCGAGTCCAACCATTAACCTAACACTACCAAGTCCACCACTAAAACATGCCCCCAGTGGCCACGTCTACACATCTGTCAGATACCTCCAGGGACGGTGACTCAACCATTTCCTTGGCAGCCTCTTCCAAGGCTTGATAACCCTTTCAGTGAAGAAATTTTTCCTAATATCCAACCTAAAGCCCCACTGGTACAACTTGAGGCACTTTCCTCTCGTCCTATCACTTGTTATTTGGGAAAAGAGACCAACACCCACCTCTCTACAACCTCCTTTCAGGTAGCTGTAGAGAGCGATAAGGTGTCCCCTCAGCCTCCTTTTCTCCAGACTAAACAACCCCAGTTCCCTCAGCTGCTTCTTATAATGAGGGACCCAAAACTAGATACACCCTGAAGATACACCCTGACCACAAAGAGCACCTGGCTGGTGACAAGGAGCACATCTAGGTCACCTTATGGAAATTCCAGATTCCGGTTTTGGTTTTAGGAGCCAATTACATCTGAGTTTGCAAACCGACCATTGACCATTCACCTAAGTCCCCAGCAGTGCTAAAGCTTTCTGATACCTCTCCTTTGCATTTAAAACATATAATAACTGCATCCAAGCATTAACTGTTGCATTTCATTGCCCCTTCTTATGCTCAGCTAGCCCAAGCACGGGTCTTGCTGGCCTCCTGCAGCAAAGAGTCTCTACCACACTGGATATTAGGGGAGCAGGAAGAAGATCTCAAACAGGATTGCTTTGACTTCTGGGGGGTGAGTGTCTTGTTGCACAAGAAAAGTGGTGTGAAGGTTTCCCCCTCTTCAAGGAAAAAGGAAACTGTGAAGATAAACTGGGTCTTGTTCTTTGTGTGCAATCAGTCATGAAAGTAAGATCCACCAGGAAAGTCCTCAGATGAAGACAAGCCTCCCCTATTCACATGCTCTGGGCTTCTCTAGGATTTTTTTAGTGAGTAATTGCATTTGCCAGGAGTAACATTTCAATTTGGCAATTCTTTTCTTTTTAAGAAAACTTAGTAGTAATTATGAGTGTCCATGCTAGTGGTATCATGAAAGAACAGGAAAAAAAAATCAGTAACAAGAGGAGAAGGTCACTTAGGCTGCTTGTCCTTTGCTGCTTCTCACCTTTATTTAAATTGTCAGTGAAGATAGCAGTTGGCATCAAATGGGATGCCTAATTAGAATCATAGAATCATAGAATGGTGTTGGGTTGGAAGAGACCTTAAAGATCATCTAGTTCCAACCTCTCTGCCATGGGCAGGGACACCTTCCACTACACCAGGTTGCTCAAAGCCCCATCCAACCTGGCCTTGAACACTTCCAGGGAGGGGGCAGCCACAATTTCTCCAGGAAACCTGTTCCAGTGTCTCACCACCCTCACAGTAAAGAATTTCTTCCTAATATCTAATCTAAATCTACCCTCTTTCAGTTTAAAACCATTACCCCTTGTCCTATCACTACAGTCTCTTTTAAAGAGTCCCTCCCCATCTTTCCTGTAGGCCCCCTTCAAGTACTGGAAGGCCACTATATGGTCTCCCTGGAGCGTTCTCTTCTCCAGGCTGAACAACCTCAACTCTCTCAGTATGTCCTCATAGGAGAGGAAAATTACATAATTATATAGACCAATTTCAGTATTTTCTCCAGGTAGAAGGGAAAGCACATGTCCAAGTTTCCTTACCCTGACCCAGCAGTGCCCGCCAAGCATCTTGGCTTTCAGACTACCTTGGCTGTCATCTTATTGCTCATTTTGAATGATGATATTAGCAGAAAGAATGTTAATTTAGACATCAAATGTAATTAAAGTCAAATTTTGACAGTTCCTGAGTAACTAAAAAGCACCCAGTGAAATTTTCGATAGTGCTCTGAAAGTGCAGACATATGCTCTTTGCAATTTCAGCTACCTAATGCCTTAAAAAAACGAGTGCTTTAAACCAACAATATTTATTGCCTTTAAGCCCAGGTATTTGACATTTCTGAAGCCAAGATAAGGGAGAAGACTCTCCTACACCACATGTGAGGCCATGACAAACTCCAGGGTCATGCTGATTACTTTAACAGTGCTGTGATTCTCTTTTGTGCGTATCCTAAGTTTTGTTGCACCTGTCAATCCAAAATAAAGACCACCAATGTGGTGTGTACCATTAGTGGGTTTCATGCAGGGTGTACCAAAGAGGTAGATACATGGACCTTCACACCTACATCTTCCAAAGCTGTTTCAGGTGAGCTGAACTGCTGAGCACTGCTGCTGGACTCATGTGGCTCAGACACTGGAGCATACACTCTGACAGGCAAGTGGGTATGGGTAAAGGTTTTCTTTTGTTCTTTCATTTTTTGATACAGGCTGCATGGGAGCAGGTTTTCTTGCCTTCTAGCACTGCTCACAGAAAGGGGCAGAAGACCTTTGAATGCCCGTCTCACCCAAAGTACACTGCTCTGTGCACAGCTGCCCTTCCTCCTCCATAGCATTCCCTGGCCACAAGGTCCTGGTACTGCCTGCACACCCAACCATGCATAACTACTGAATTTGCTCACAGGTTTAACTAAACGCATGGCTACTGTCACGTAATGCATGTTCTGCTGTAAGCCTAATGCAGAGTATTACAAGTGCTCTATAGCTCAGGTTTGATTTTCATCTGTATAGCTTTGTAGGTAGTCACGTAGCTAAGTGACATTGAGCTGAGAAATCTATAAAGTGGAATGTCTTTGTTATCCATCTCACGGAAGTGTTAATGTCATCTGTAGCTCTCATTCGAGCCAATTAGCCAAAGCCCCATGGAGGAGGACTAGATATATAATTCCAGCTGGAGCTGGTGCGTCATGTGTGGTTGCTGCTACAGGTCCTCAGCTCAGACTCATCGCTCATCTGGCTAGTCAACAGAGGTACTCTGGCAATCCCATCCGGACAACGCTTGTTCAATCCCTTTGGTCTGCTGAAACTCGTAATAAATCAACTCCATAATGAGGTGAAGCTGCTGTTGGAACATGCTATAACTACATAGCCACTCCAATTGGCTTTATTAGCTAGAAGAGCTGCTTGATCTCTGCTAATATTGCTGGGAGCCTTTCTAACTGGTTTGCTTAATGGATGACCTTGCATGATTTTTATATACAGAAGGTTTGTTGATCTGAGACAATGGATTCAAGACGTTGATAAGAGTATTGGGATAACAGTCCATGGCAGCACCCAGGATGGATCATCTTTGTTCTCCTGGGACAAGTGCTACTTCATAAAAGGGATTTTGCACTCACACAATATTTATTCTTGAAAGCAAATCCTAAAGTTACAATATCAGTACTACACAATTCCTTTCCCCTCCGGTAAAATAGGGCAGCCCCAATGATATAGCTGGTATCAATTTAGGTTAAAGGTTAGTAATTCCATGGGCGTCTAGGTGACAATCGTGCTGACTGCCAGTGATACCACTAGGATCCAAATAACAGAAATCTTTCTAAATGCTTCTACACTGCTTTTGCCTACAGCATGAATCAGCAACCCTTTATTTTCCTGTTTTTCAACCCAATTTTTACTTTCCTAATTTAATGTATTTCCTGGTTACAGTTGCCTGTATCATCCTATATGTTATGTAAATATTACATGTATTGTTAAATAACCTCTACTTATATATATAGTCATCACTCAACCATACTAATGAGAGGCTAACTACAATTTGTAAGCTGCTGCTGTTCTTTCAACTCTGTAATTATATCAGTGATGTTCGACCATTTTTTACCCTGTGAGCCATGGGACCTATTCTGTGGTCACTAAAGAGCTGGCTGCCTTCTCCACAAAATGGCAGTACTTCTGAACAAGGATCAGAGAGATGGAAGACAGATGGCCTGAGCCCTATTGACATTTCCTTTGCCCTTCAGTGGCACTGATTACTTCTCCAGACAATCCAGAGGCTGTGTTTTTCCCATAAGATTTTCAGAGTGCAACCTGAGCTCTCGAGAACTCCTGCAAAAATATATAAGATGGAGAGGGGTCTCAGATTCCTATCATCAGCACTACTAAACAGTGGTTTTCTACCACCCTCTTTGGGCAAGACATGTGGGATGTTTTCTCATGTGGCCCTTTCCTGGTCTCCATCTCCAATACTGCCACTGAGAACGTCCTATATTGTCTCACTTGGGATCGGAGGAGGGCTTTGTAGACTTGAGTGCAATTTCCACTAAATTTCCCCCTGCTGCACAAGAGTCAGCATGGCTTTGTTGGTGGCGTCTGCCGAGGTCCTGCTGGTAGAGAGCAGCTATTGCAATCCGTTTTTCCAGCTCCTGCCCACATGACAAGCTACTTCTCTGCCTGTGCATGGACACCACAAAATTTAGCAGTTTCCTGAACTCTGCCCAGGCACCTGGGAACTGGTGCACTTACTAAGTTGAAGACGCTTGACAAAGTGTCAAAGTTGCAACCTTCTCTGTAGCAGCACTGCTAAATCCACATTTGACTCTGGTGTCACCAGTGGCAGCCAGTTGCCCAGTTCATGCCTCACTAGAGGGCACAAAGGCAGGAGATGGTTTAGCAGCTTTAGCATCTGAATCAAATGTTTGAGGCACCCTCAGAGTCCTACAGTTGTGAGGACAATTGCTCCAAGGCTAAGCTCTGCCCACAACAGTACCTGTGGCAGGACCTGCCTCTCTCTTTCCCTGGCAAAGGACCTTATTGGGCCACTAGAGAAAGCTCCTCAAGGAGAGATAAATCAAGATTTGACAGGATCCTTCAAACTGTGATGAGAAAAGAGGCTTGTTGAATCTTTACCCAAGGCATGAGGCCAAAGTCAAGTTTTTGCACCCAGCTTTTGGTGTGGATGTAATTGACACACGGTCTGATCTCTGCGGGATCGTTAATAGGAGAGTGAGAAGAGATGGGAGCAAATACTGGCCTTTTTAGCACTCTTTTACGGCTCCTTCTGTTTGCTGAAATGCTGCAGTGGATCATTATCTGTTGATTGCAGTCTTTTGCCCAGTTTTTTGCTCTTGCCCAGTCAGCACTCAACTCCAAACAATTTGAATTAATTGTATGAAGGAATTCACAAGACTGGAATATTCAGAAACATTCAACTGAAATCAAGACAGAGTGGGTCTGATTCTGATCCCACATGGTTTGATGTGGGCAGAGCTGTAAAGGACTGATGGGTTTTTATGGTTGCTCTTCACCCCGAGGGAGGGAAAAGCCTGCATCTACACCTCTTTGTGCCACAGGTCTAGCATTTTATCAGCAGAACATGTATCTGATGGGTGCAGTTTGTTTTTTGAAGATCTTTCTTTCTTTCTGAGCTGTCCTCTAAGGATATTCTGTACCTTTTTTACAAACATAAAATTTCCACTATTTTTACTGCAAATTCTGGTTTCATGCCCATTGTCGTTTGTACTTCCTGCTTGTAATAATGAAGCACGTACTGAGGATTAAATCAGACTTACCAGACGACCACTGTCAGGACAACTGTTCATCCTTTTCTCAAATACTGGTACTACATGTGACTGCTTCCTGTACCTTGCTGGTCTCCATGGCTTTCCAATAGAGTTGGCGGAGGTGTGGAATACTTATTAGCTAACTCTGTTGACACATTAAGTGGATGTTATCCAGATCTACTGACTAAATACAAGTATGACTATTAATTGTTTCTTTCCCCAAGGAACAGAGTCTTGTCAAACCAAATGCCACTTTTTCAACTAATGTCTCGCCACCTGCCCTAACCAGAAGAGACAGTGTCCTTATCTTTTTTATAATAATGATAATGATGTTGATAATTATAATGATGATGATGATTATGATAATAATAGCAACAATAACAACAACAACAACAATGAATAATGTCTTTCTTTGAATATAGTTTTAGGTCTCATAAGTAAAAAAGGATGCAGTTTCCTGGAACTCTTGATTTGGCAAACTGAATCATGAAAGCAAAGGTAAGGATGTTGCACATGCATTGCACTGGCAGCTTGATAACATCAATTGTTGTTTGCCTCTACTCCACAGTAGCTGTGTTCGTTGGATTCATGCAGTATCAGAACATGAAAGTCAAGCAGGTTCCCTGTCCCAGCCCTACCACTGAGCTGTATAACTGTCTGTGAATATCCTTACTTCTCCATGTCTGTCTCCCTACCTATATAGGGGGCAATAAAATCAGCTTTTGCACAGCTATATGAAATTTCCAGACACCAAAGTGCAGGGAATTTAGATGCCAGCATTTTATATAAATTGTTAGTAATATCAGCTTGCTGTGTCCTCCTTTCTTCATCCTACCTCTCAGTTATGCAGCATCACACTGTCCTCAAAGTTCACATGCTTGAAAAAAAAAAAAAAAAGCAGCTGATTTTTCCACCGAGTGTCACCATAGATCAGAGGCCACAGTAACATCTTTAGCATGAGCAGATAATAAATGAAGTCTGAAAGTTCAAGTAATTCATATTTGCCATTTAAAAACATACCAGACTAAATCTCAAGTTTGAAAGAAAACATTGGAGCAAAAAATCCAAGCTATTAAAGCACAGCAAATTGTTAATAATAACCAGGTTTGAGGGGTTTTTGTAATGAATATCAATTTCCTTGACTATTATTTCTTTTTATTGCACAGCAGATTTGGATTTTTTTTTTTTTTTTTTTAAGGAGTAAAATAAAACTTATCTAAATATTCTCCTGCCTAGAACTTCCATTTCTACCCACTGTGTGCACAGTGCAGTGGATTCTGTTTGCATTTGACTGAGCCACTCTTTATGGATTGCACTGTTTTCTTCCAGATGCTCCCAGACACAAGCCTGGCTAGAGCTTCCTCTGCTGCTCCCTCTTGAGCCACTCTTCTGGAAAGCAGGTTAAAATGAAGCAATGGTGCAGGGAGATATTTTCATAGGCATTCATAAGCTGTTGTAGCTCTGTTTCCACTGTGGGGGCTATTGAAGCCCTTCAGGTTAGCACATAATGAAATGCAGACTCCCTGTACTCACTGTATGAGGAAATTAACAAATTCAGATTCCTTTTTTTATTTTCCTAGATAATAACTCTTTTGTTTTAACTAATCTTTCACTTTCAGGGGTGATTAGATGCTTTAGCTGAATGAATCCTATTATTTAAAGCCTTTCCTGCCTGCTTCTCAATGTGCATTCTGACTCATGTACCTATTTTCATGTAGAGATTATTTAGAGAAGGTATTTTTTTCCCCCTTTAAAAAGAGCAGCAAGCAGGTTTTTGGACTAAGCCTTATCTGTGTGTATGGACAGCCATTGGTGCCCAGCCTAGCAAAAAGAACTGATGCTAAAACTCCGTTGCTAATGCTTGCTGATAATGTTTGACTACTGCATAAGAATCTCCAATGGAAATACGGATCCTAAATATGATATTTTCAGGCCTTTAAGTATTAGAAGATGCATACTAAACCAAAAAAGATAGAGTCAAAATGTAGCAGTGCTTTCCCACACATGCTCAAGCTCGAGCTCACTTGATTCAACAGGACATGAGCATATGCCTGAAGCCTGGTGGGAAGGAAGCAGCTCTGGAGCTTAGTGATCGCCGGTGACTGCTGTGATAGAGCGGGATGCAGTGTGAGATGCGGTGCGGCAGTAGGGCCACCTGATTGCAGCTGGGTCACACGCTGCAGGGACACGGTGAGCTAGCCAGAGTGGAGAAGAAAATGAAACTCTTTTCTTCCTTCAGTTCCAGGGAAATACATGCTAGGATTTGACTGATCAGATCACTGCAAGAGAGGAGGCTGTAGTCACAGCTAAACTGGGAGCAGTGTGCCGTGTTCTTTAATATAAATACCACTAACATATGTGCATAGGATGCATTTTAATTGAGTTCCCTATGTTCTATACATCCATGTACTCAATGTGAAGCCATTAGCTCTGCCTCATTCTCCCAGCCCAGCCTATGCTTCTATTTAACTTGGTGCTCCCTGGCTAAGATAATTTTTAAGTTCCTTATTCTCCCAGAAAGCTAATGATCTCCTAAAACATGACCAGTAGCTTCCTGACGTATCTTTCTCGAACCCAGAACATCTGAGACTCAGCTGCAAAAATAGCCACGTGAACCTGGAGTCAACCAGGTCAGCCACGTGAACCTGAAAAGATCTGTTAAAGAAGAAGACAGATACAAAGAGAACAGGGAGAGAGAAGGAACGGGAGCTAGTAATTTGCGTTCCCCTGATTGAGGGGATTTATCTGCATTTCTAGTTAATAAAAGACATTAATTGATTCACGTTTTTTATGGCTGCTCACAGAGCTATTTCTGGCTGGAAGGAGACACTCTTAAATGGAATGAGTCAGACCAGACCTGTTATGTCACCCTGGGACCCTGAAAGGTTTGTTAATAGCTCTGAAGAAATCAAGTTGCTTCACAGGGCTATTTTCTCCTCAGACATCAAAAGCAGAGAGAAAGTATAGTAATTCTGAAGGCTGAAAATTATTTTATTTACATAGTCTTTTGCATTTGACAAATAGCAACAGGAAAAATCAAAGAGTTTTGCTCTCCATGAGACACTTGCATAGAAATCTCAGCAGGATTTATCAGTCCAGCTAAACATAATCTCCAGAGACATGGCTCTCAGCTAGGGAAAGTTCCAGCAGGTCATAGCTCCTCAATTCACTTCCTACAATTTCTTTCAGATTAACTTCACAAATCAAAAGATTGTACTGAGAGAGTTTTACAGGAAGGAAAGTCTGTATTTTTCCCCTTAAAAATATACAGAAAAATATATTCTTTCTCCAAAGCCTTTTTCCCCACAAAGGCACCTGTTTCCTAGCCAGGAATAAGTCTCTTCATTATAAAACAAAAATGCACTGGAAACAAAACTGTTTTAAATTCATTTTTCTTCAGTGGAGATTTGAGCTGCAGCGCAGGTGCTTCCTGTTCCCTTTCTGGGTCATGGTGCCCTGCCAGATGTCACCTCGAGGAGGCAAAGGCTGCTGTGACACACTTTGGTGGCTCTGTCCAAGGAGAGGCGATGATAACTCATGGGATGGAGGCCAGCCAAGGAGCCAAGAGAAGGCAGCAGTCCAAACTGACAATGGACATATAAGGAAGCCCACCTGTGCCTTCAGCCCTCTGACAGCATTTCAACATTCAATTTGGAAAAGGAATCAGATAGTTTTAAACTGAGAAATATGTATGCTTTGTTTTTCACTAAAGCACCAAAAATATCTGTGGAAAATATTGACAAATTGAAAGCATTTGTCATTTCTGCTTCTGTTTCCCTGGAGACAAAAAAACCCCCAAAGTATTTCCAACTAAAACAAAGCCTGCAGCTTATAGTCTTGGCCAGTCTATCCTGATATTTGCCCTTGCTCTCGCCATGGGCCCTATCGTTCAAAGCAGCCCAACAGTGCCAGGAGCCTGTAAAATGGGCCTCTTCCTTATCTACAAAGCTGGAGCCTGTTTGCCCTTTTTAGTACATGGCCAGGGCTGTTCACAATGGGATAAAAGTCTCTACTGGCCTCATCCTATTTAGAAAGTGATAGTTTGCTTTATCGTCATGTAAGCCTTTGCCAGGGAAAAATCATCGTTCTCAGTGGTGATGATGGGACACATTTTCTGTTGTTTTCTCCAACCTTTTTTTGGTGTTGACATCTTCACTGTCTCTCACAGCATATTCCTCGGGAAGCTGGCAGCACATGGCTTAGACAAGTGTACTCTTTGCTGGGTAAAAAACTTGGCTGGCTGGACAAGCCAAGAGGGTTGTGGTGAATGGAGTTAAATCCAGTTAGTAGGGGTTCACAAGTGGTGTTCCCCAGGGCTCAGTATTGGGCCCAGTTCTCCTTAGTATCTTTATCAATGATCTGGATGATGGGATTAAGTGCACCCTTAGTAAGTTTGCGGAGGGAGGGAGCGTTGATCTGCTCGAGGGAAGGAAGGATCTACAGAGGGATCTGGACAGGCTGGATTGTTGGGCAGAGGCCAATTGTATGAGGTTCAACAAGGCCAAGTGCCGGGTCCTGCACTTGGGTCACAACAACCCCATGCAATGCTACAGGCTTGGGGAAGAGTGGCTGGAAAGCTGCCCAGCAGAGAAGGACCTGGGGGTGCTGTTTGACAGCCGCCTGAATATCAGCCAGCAGTGTGCCCAGGTGGCCAAGAAGGCCAATGGCATCCTGGCTTGTATCAGAAACAGTGTGGCCAGCAGGAGCAGGGAAGTGATTGTCCCCCTGTACTCGGCACTGGTGAGGCCGCACCTTGAGTACTGTGTTCAGTTTTGGGCCCCTCACTACAGGAAAGATATTGAGGCGCTGGAGCGTGTCCAGAGAAGGGCAACNTCAAGTAACTAGTGATAGGACAAGAGGAAATGGCCTCAAGTTGTGGCAGGGGGGGTTTAGCTTGGATATTAGGAAAAATTTCTTTACTGAAGGGGTTGTTAGGCAACAGCCTGCCCAGGGAAGTGGTTGAGTCACCATCCCTGGAGGCATTCAAAAAGCATGTAGACAAGGCACTTCAGGACATAGTTTAGTGGGCATGGTTGATGGTTGGACTCAATGATCTTAAAGGTCTTTTCCAACCTAAATGATTGTATGATTCTATGATCTTGAATGTTCACAGCTCTTGGACATCAGAGGAGCCCATCAAAGGGCTCAGCTCTGTGTTACAGATATGCAAAGCAGAAGCTTGGGTTTCTTCAGAACTTTCCTCGCACTGGGTGGTGAGACTAATTTAGCAGCATACGGTTTGTAAATCTGCGTGCAGCCCCAGCATGATATCAGTAGCTGGCTTTTGGGGGGGGAGGGGTAGAAGTACAGGCATGTTAAAGTCCTTACAGTTCAGAAAAATCTGCCTCCAGCTTCATTCACACTGTCATCTTTCTTAAGGAAAAAGCATGCTAGAGAAAAAAGGTGCTAACTGGGCACCCCCAAAGCCTCTGCTGCCATGGAGCCTGTTGGGAGTATGGCTTTGTGAACCCTGTTCGTAGGACAAACTGCTGGACTTCAGTGTTTTAGTCCTCCCTCTCTGTACCAGAGAGTGAGGGTGTATTAGAGAAAGCCATCCTTTTGTGAGTGTCTCATGTTGACATATGCAGATAAAGAAATCTCAGCCTCTGAGTGCTCTGGCATCAGCACCTCTTAAGCCCCATTCTCTGCATGTCTATAGCTTCTTGCTCCCCAGCATGAATTCTCCTGCTTGCACATAGCAACCAGTGATTTTGCTCTCTTTTATTCTCTATCAGTGAAGACTTACATTAAAACACACAAGAATCCTTAAAGACAAGAAATTACTGTTGCAGAGCAAGGATCAATACAAGCAAGATAAATATAGCTTGTGCTAGCTGGAGCTCTTGTACTTCATAAAACAAATATCGAAATGTGATGCCACCTACAAATCTGGGATAGTCTTTCTATAATGCCATGCTTTTTAGCTGTGGTGCACTGTGTTGTGACTCTACAGGGTGGGCTTCAACTCATGCTGGAGTTTCATGCTCATTTTAAGGAGCAATGCTGCTGAAACAGCCACATCACTCCTCCCCTGCCCATTGGAGCTTGCTCCCTGCCATGCCTGCCCTCAAGCCAGCATGGTGTCCATGAGGACCCATAGTGAACTGGTTTGGGTTCAAAGCAGTCTGGGTTTGGTTTCATCCAACTTGAATTCTCTAATCTGGATCATTGCGTGGTCACACCATTGCTTGTGCTGGCACAAGGGAAGATGCAAAGAGAAAAGGGAATGAACAGGCAGGGAAAAATGCCTCTTCCAGCTGTAGTTTTAGGGGATGTAATTTTAAACTAGACCCACCCCCCCCTGGTTTTAGCTTGTACACAAATTCTAGTTGGTCATCTACGCTCTTATGTACACAAATTCACATGTCTTAGGATGAGATGAACCACTGCAAAGATGCCCACCTCCCACCCTTGACCCTGAAGAGCCTACATGACCAGCTTAGACTAAAAGCCCCGTTTTCAGATGCTATAAGTAAGATTAAATGAATCCCATCTATATGACCAATGTGTGAGCCTCCAAAGCTATTGTGAGCCTTTTAAGGCATGGGGTCACTTGAGAAAGGAGGGTGGACTGCAATATAACATGGGGCAGGGAGCAGTCCTAGGTATGCACTGGAGGGCTGCCCCCTCCTGTCCACTGGACTGAATTTTCTCCCCTCTTTGGAGAGGTCTGGAGGCTTGACGTTTCAGGCATGGGACCTATCTTTGCATGAAAACCAGTGGGCATACAAGAGAAAAATATATTAGCCTGATCTACTTTATTTCTGATGCATTCAATTCCTGCCGAACAGGGCTGTGAATAGACACAACTCTCATGAAAGTCTGAGCAGCTGGAAGCTGATGCACTCAGAGGTACAGCAGCTCTTTCTTGAGGGATATTATTTGTCCTTTCAGAACAGAACTATAAAGACTCAAATAATCCACGCTTCTGGCAAATTGTCCTTTATTCTGCTCCCCATCAGGCACTCTGGGTTGCTGACACAGGTTTATTACAGGAACACTGTTCCTGCTGATCTCCAAACCTCCTCACAGTGCTCCCAAGTGAGAAAAAGGAACCATCCTCCAAGCCTTGTACCCTGAATGCTGGGATGGTGTTCCTCTGAGAACTGACCAAGCTCCATGCTACAGAACCAGTGTGCTTGTCCCTGTGCACACCAATACACTAACTGGGTGACTGTTGGAGAACTTCACAGCTCTAACCTTTAAACCTCCTGCACTAAAGCTATCCATGACTAATCTTCCTGCTTTTGTCTTTGTGCCGGTATTGTCCTTTAGTTTACACATGATTTTCCCTCCCAGCCATTAAGCCACCACTGTGATGCAGGATGATCCCATGTCTTCCAGTCTTCCTTTCCTGGGCTAAACAAGTTAAACCCTAGTCTCACCTTGCCTGGCAGGACAACTCCTTCCCAGAAAACCCTCTTTGCAGGGTGATTTCTTATCTAGAGAGGACTAGATAATAGCTCAAAGGCACCATTTTTTTTTTTTTTTTGTGCCTTCTTTCTGTTCCCTAGTGGATGACCCATATGCATCCTGAGGGCTGGAGGCTTCTATCCCAGGGTATCTGATCAACACAAGCACTGTACATTTATCAGAAGGTGGGGATCCTCGAATTGGATGTATTAGAGAGGTCTCTTTTTGGATCAATCACCCTGGTAGCCGGTGGAGGAATTAGGCATGGTTAAGATGAAGCTCCTCTGGCCTTCTCTGGACATGTGATGTGGGATGTGCTCCAGAGCAGGGCCTCTTTCTCCCTAGGCAGTACCAATAGAGATTGAGTAGCAAAGTCAAATGGAGATGCCATACTGACTGTTTTGTCTTTGCTGCCTGTTTGAGAAAGAAAAGAAGATTATCTGCTCTAACTCATATATGCCTGGGAAGTCCATGTGAGCAAACATGTAACCACAAATCTGGGCTTCTTTACAGGCATCAATGCAACCTGGCAGGTAGTCCTATTCCCACCCCAGCTGATGGACCAGAAATCATGGCTCCATCACAAGGACCCTGGTTTGTTGCAAATAGTGAAAAAGGTAATGACACTGCTAAATTTCTTCTGATAAGTATGTCTGAATCGGCATTTGTGCAGACATGGGACTTCTGCTGGGAATTGTCTCTCCAGTTACAGCCAGTCTCCATGTTGCAGGATGATAAAAAGGAACCTGAAGAAGATAAGTTAACCCCGCTTATGCTTTCTCACTTCCTCTCAAACACTGCTCAAGATTTGCTATAGAATGAATGGAAAAAAAGGTCACTATTGCCAAATCTCAGCTTCACCAGTATTGTTCCCAGATCCCAGAGATCTGGAACAGAAGGTTTTCTGGATGAGACTGTCCTAAAGCCTGAACACGTCAGCATGGGTACCTCAGCATCCTCCTGAAGAAAAGATGTTTACTCCTTTCCACATGAACAAGTGACTGAGGGACAACCCAGACACCATCAAATCATGAGGATAATCCAGAGCCTGTTGTTTTGGTGCAAGGACAGACTGAACAGAACCCATTTCTGACTATCTCATCCATGCTGTCTGTGTCATCCTGAGGATGCCACATATCTGAACCCCCTTTCTGGTATGCTATGAAAGTCACCTCAGTTGTACACAGCGGTCACAACTAATGCCACAGTCCAAGGTAGATATAGTCACTGTATCTCCTTCTCCAACTCAGACTCCAGCTTATTTCCATCAAACTACCTTTCTGATATATGTGTCATGTTTGATCCATGTTCCAGTCCTGTTCCTGTCTCTCCTCCCCCAACTTCAAAATTAAGATAGTAATCCAAATTTATTGGACAGCTTTCTTGGGAAATACTGGTGCAGGAAAAGGCTTTGAAAATTGTAAAAATTCACTCTGTTATGATTGCCATCCCCAGTTCAGTGTCTCTTGTGCAGTTCCGCCTAAATATTTCAAGGTACTTCCGTCTTATCTGCATATGAAAGAGAAACCAGCAGCTCTGAAAGGCTTGTTTAGAAAATGTAACAGCAGCTATCTATTTTGTTTTCACTTGCTCTATACAAATTCTTGTTCACATCTAAGGGGTGAAAGCTCTGTAATAAGCGTGATCATGACAGTGTACAATACACTTTACAACAGTAGGAAGAGCTCTCTTCTGTGGCAGGTTGGAGGGAGGTGCGTGACGGAGGCCATGGACATGCTGTCCCAGTAGCTTCCTGCCATGTGCTAGCTGTGGCTGGCTGCATCCCTCACGCGCTGCCAGGCTCTGTGTTGCTGCTGCTTGCACATGAAGAATTTCAAAGGACCGCTAGCCACTTTAGGGATCTTGAGAAATAAGACCTGAAGCTCAAGATCTTCCAGAAGGCTTGTTTTATAACTGAAGGAATGGTAGGAAAATAGGAAAGTAAGGTCTTAACGCAGTGCACTTGAACATGCAATTCTGTGAATGGACAACACAAAGTGTCACCAAACATGTGTCTGCACTGCACATGAGAGAGGCTGCAGGGGAGCCCAGAGACCTCACCAGAGACAGGAAAAGCCACTGGAATATGGGCACGATCATTTTGCACAACCGCTTCCTATCATTCACCAAAAGACAAGTCAGAAGTGAAGATACTTGACAACGGGTGTTGCCCTGACAAGCCGGGTGAGGATGCTTCAGCAACAGTGAGATATGGAGTCATTGGGCTATGTCTGTGTCAAGAGGTACCACAAGACAGATAAGGGAGCTGGAAACTGCCAAGCAGCTACTGCTGTCTCACTCTCTGCTTTCCTTTTGGAGGGCAGGGATGGCAGGGGAGCAGCCTGGCACACTGTGGGTACCGTGCACCCAGTAAAATACTTCATTTGCAGTAGGAAGGGATCACAGCCTACACAGGGCTTAAACATTTGAGAGAGGGATAAGCAGTGTGGGTGATGCAAGACAAAGCGCTGTGATTTTGTGGGTTAAAATGCATGTGTCCCTTTGGGCTGCACTCTTGGAGGGTGGGTCACATCTTTATCTTCTGCTCATCTTTCCTCTGCGCTGCTTAAACTCATTTGCTTGCTGATTTGTGCCAGCCCTGTACTTGCCTAGACACAGCTGCAGCTGGTGAAGCCCACTCTCAGCAATTTGGAGCCTGCAGGAAGTGAAACACCTCCCTGCCATGCCACTGGGGCTATCAACAACCCACCAAGAGTTTAGACTGGGGTCAGCTCAACAACCACATAGGATCTGTGTTTTGCTTGTGCTCAGTTTCCACGCAGCAGCTAGAAGCACTCAGGAGGCCAAAGCTCCTCCTTGTCTGGGGAACAGGACAAAGCTGGACACCCCCCAGGCTGGGTGAGCCTCAGCCAGCACCCTGAAATACAGGCAGGTCTAGGAACCCTGAGAAGAAAGGTTGAGGTGTCACCAAGCACAGCATCAAAGCTGTGTCCCCTCGCCAGCATCCAGAGGCCACAATGAAGCAGTGAGGGTCAGCTCTGGCCCCCCCCCACCTCATGCCATCTGCAAACATGCCACAGTGAGTTGGCTTTTCAGTTGTGACCCAACCTCTTCCCATGCAGTTGTTGATCAGTTCTCGCTCCCCTTAGTTGGAGTGTCCTATTTTTCACTCGGGTCATACCAAACTGGAACAAATTGAGCATATTTCTTGTACTCTGTGTGTACAGGGTATTAACTGTTTTACAAGATGAACCCCTACCCTGGACACTTATGGACAGCATGAACTCAAACAGGTTTCCTGAAGTCTCAATAGTTTGAGGAGCTTAAGCCTCAGACCTGAACGTACATATTACTTCCCTCACTTCTCTTTTAACACTGATGGTAACTTTGCCTGTCTCACTACCTGTAAAAGTATCATGATTTGTGTTTTGTGTCCTGCACTCTCTTGATCTTAACAGCACCTTGTGACAGTGAAATCCACAGGCTAATACTCACACTGACTCAAAAAGCATTTCTTGCTCTCTGTTCTGGATACAGCATTTCTATTCAATGCCTTTCAGTTGCCATACAGAGAGGATGCATAGTACTCACCAAACTACCTTCTCGGTCCCAAATCTACCTTACAAACTTTTATCCGCAGCTCCCTCCAAGCACAGACACTTTGCCAGGCACTTCTAAGGCCTTTATTCATATTATACCTCCTAATACGAACCTCAGGTTATTCTGATCACATATATTTGAAGTGGCTCTATTTTTAGTTTCCTGGTTTAAAATGAATATGAGGACATGCCTTTTATAGACGGTACACTCTTGGTATCTGAGTCTACGTTGAATTAATAACAGTAACGTGTACTTTGGAATAAAACTTTTGTTACATTTTAAACAATTGAGGCAGGGTGATGACATAAAAAGAATAGATAAGAGTATAGTACCTTAATAAAACTTTGAAGGGCTATGTTTCCGAAGAGAAATCTGTGAGTTGTGTGCACAGATATGGCCCCACATAAAGAGCAGATCTGCTCAGAAATATGATTGTGTAGGATGAGGGTTTTTACTTAGCAGATCTGCATCTCGCTGTCTGCACTAACATTTTTCTTACTGTAGCTGGGAAGGCAAGCCCCCGAGCTCAATCTGTCTCATGCATTGAGCACAGAATTTGAACAATTCCCACTAGCAAAATCTGGTTTGATTCCTAGAGTCAGGGATCAATTTTCAGCCTGACCAGTAAACTCCTTTTTGTTCATATTATAAGCACATTTCCAGGAACATCAGCTAAATGTAATAAATAAATAAATAAATAAATAAGGGCTCTAATATGTCTTTAATTCATTCCATGTTCAGAGGGCAAAATGCACTTTGGGAAAGCAAATCCACCATTTTCTCAAGGGGCAGGTGTGCAACAGCAGTATTGTATGGTCTGCGTTGGCATACGTAAGTTTATTTTCTGCAACAGATCCAAGCTATTGCCACTGAAATCAATTAAAAAATACCAGTCATTGGCAGAAGGTGGGCTTGGAATCAGCTCTTTAGTTGAGGAACTAGGCTGTCGTCCAGAAACTCTGTCAGCTATATGAATTACTGGCAAAACCCCAGTTTCTGTGTTCATTCACTTGGCGCTAGGACTATCCAAGAGTCAGAAAGACTGTCATGAAGAGATCTATTCCCACTTGAAGGCTTCCTGCTGCATGTATCTTCTTGCTATGGGCATTGTCTTATCGTTTGCTTCCAGCTGGAATGCTGCTCTCTGTTCTGCAGCCGCTAATTTAGAAGGAAAGTCAGTGAAAACGAGGTGCTTCTTGCTTTTCACCTGTCAGACAAAAAAATCACAGGTTCAATCTAACCACCAATCTCAGAAATTGCCACAGACCTGGGTTCTGGCAGCTTTACTCCATGGAGTCATGCCCTCATCCAGGAAAACCTTTGGAGAAATCATCATGACTGCCTTTATATAAGGAAATAAGGGCACACTGCTATGATAAGTGATTGTGGGCATCTGTATTCAGGAGTGTGATGGCCACTGCATGAGGGATTTCAGGACCCTGGGGAGTTCTAAAGCCACTGCCTGAAGAGTGTGGATGACAGAATGTGTTTAGTCCAGTTGCTGTCAGAAGGGAAACAGCTGTCCCAGCAACAGCAGGAGCCGAGCAGTGGGAAGGGGCTCAGCCCTCTAAAAGGGGTGCTTTCTGGCACAGCTGCTGCGGGACTTAGTGCAACCCCTCCTCTCCTACACAATGTCTCTGATCAGTGCTATGAGTGTATTCTTCCCAAGAGATGAAAACATTTAGGACACTTGCTGGTGCCTTAAAACAGTGGCAGGAGGAAGAGTGTGGGGCTTGCTTTGGAAAGTACAAGCAAAGAGAAAATGCTCTACTTATCCTTCAGTCCATACCCCTTCCTCACTTCCCAATATAATCTGCTCTTCTCTTAGGGTTTCTTGGAGAACCTGCTGGCCCTACCACCTCCTTAGAAGCTCCAGGTAGCAAGTAATCTCAATCTTCAGGAAAAAGACAGATGGGGGCTGCCCATTCCTTCTCCTCAGGTCCTGAGAGGACTGTGGCACTTTGACTCAACTGCCTACCCACTGCCATGGCAGCAGAAGCAATTCCTGCCACGGGGGACTGTAAATTCGTTTCAGCCTCAAAGCACTTACAAAGGACAATGTAATGCAGTTGCTCACCTTATCTCCTCCCTGCTCCTTGGGACCCCTGCACTGTTTGTGCATGGAGAACAGCAGCAAATTTTGCACTGCACAGACTTCCCTCACCTGTAAAAAAGGTATGCTACAATCTGATTTCATAACCTAAACTCAATCACAGCAATGTCACTCTGGCAGGCAAGAAATTGCTGAGCTCAGTCTCTCCCTGAGTGCGCAAAGAGTAACTCAACAGTTAGAAATATCTCCCAGCTAAAGCAAGATCTTTCATGTGCCAAAGAGAAACCGCTCCTTCTCTGGAGCAAAAAAAAAGGCTTCTGGTTTGTAAGACCTGGGCTTAACTGTGCAAACTTCTTAGCTCTTCCTCCAGCATCTGCTGTGCCAATCTGTGAAAGCAGAGGCCTTACACTTGTGAGCACTGTGTCTCCTACAAGCCCAAGGCTGCCAGCAGTCCACATTGCATCCCGGCACACAATGAAGGACAGAAGCAGGGCAACAGTCATCCTGGTCCTGCTGGTGACCTCAGCCTGTGGCATCAGGATCGATGAAATGTGCAGGATCTCTCACTGAGTAGAGAAGGATTTTGGTGCCTGGCTGAAAGTACAAAGTACAACAAAAGCCCCATGAATGGAAGATTAATGGCTCACTGACAAATCTCACCAGCATTAGTCACTATGAGACAATCTAAATGGAAGGAGGTTCTCAGCCTATGGGATTTGCCCTGTCCTGGGAGAGTAAAGCAGCCCTGCTTGGATGCAACTGAAGCTGATATGACAAGAAAAGGATGAAAACATCTACATCTGCTGTCTCTGAAGCAGAAGAGCAATATGCTAACTGCAGCAAGCATTACACTACAACAGATTACAGTTCAGCTTCTCTTATTTCAGCTAAGGCTAGATTAAGGGCCCGACACTGAAAGTCACAGATTTTGTGCTTAGGCAAAGAAAATTTTATTATCCTTTTGACTGCAAAACAACTGCAGTGGGAAAGCCCTCTTTCAGCTGTTTTACTATGCACCTCTTACAGCATGGACACCAGACCTGTAGCAAAGTCATGGCAGTATTATACAAAATTGACTTTGGAATAGTATGAAGAAGAATCCCTCCAGCTGACAAACAGAACAGGAAATAAATGACTAGATAACCACATGTCTCTAAAAGTAGATCTGGGACAATGAAGTGATGTTGTAAACTGTGAAACTTAACATTGCTACTTCAACAGATATTCAGCTGTTGCACACCTGTAAATCCACTACATGAAGGAATAAGTCATCTGGGGCATGTCTCCCTCTGGTTTGTCCCCATCTAGGAATCATGGTTCCCATCTTCATCCTGTGCCCTTTAGACACTACCACAATATAAACTAGTCACAGCCAGGGGCCCACATGCTGTCAAGAAATAGAGATTAATCTGTTTCAAAGAGTAGAAAAAGTCAATCAGTAAGTTCAAGTCTGTCTCTCAATGACTGTCTGCAATTACTTCCATGGCATTTGTTGTATAAACTCCCTACAATTGTCCACAGTTTTATACTGTCTATTAAAGGATAAACTGAAGCTCCTAAGACAAAATAATTTCCCTATGAGTGAGTACCATGTCTAGAAAGTAAATCTGGAAAGTAAACCTGGGGCCTGTGTCTCCAAAGACACTTCTCTGACGATGAGCCAATATTCCTCCCAAGGAACTTTAGAAGATAAGCTGTATATAACATACTGGGTTTGCTATAGCAGTAGATTTTCGGGTGTGCCGAAGCTCTTAATCTGCTGAACTCTGACCACAAGATTCAGTTGTTCTGGTGAGATCACAGATGCTTCAGAATTAGAGATCCCTCTGCAAAGTCCCTATCTGCACCCAAGAATCTCCAATTTTTTCATAATATTTGAATTTATTATTTATAATCTGCAAACACAAATAAGACTAAATGCTGACCTGCTAAATAAACAGTATGCCAACTCTAAGGGTGATTCTTAATTTCAGTTAAAATCCCTGTTTGGGGAGATAACCAGCCTGAGATGCTCAGTGACACTGTAGCAGGAAATCATTAGGGGTTTTATACATCAGTTCTTGCTAATAAATATAGAAAAATATATTCTTCAAAGAGAATTTTGTGGCATGCAGCTGAAGCTCCCTGTTTCATAGATAGCTGGGCTGTAACTGCCTGCCTTTCACCAGCCTTCAGCTTAGTTTTCAAAGGTATCTGCCAAAACATCATGGAGAGTTGACAGACTCTCTGTGAAAGGGCATCTGATAACAGGCAGGGCTTTTTTCTTCTCCTCTCAGCTCTTGTAATTTATTTTTATATATTGTTAACACACAGCAGAAAGAAGATAAATCCATTCTAGAGCAATAGATTATTGAAAACCATCCCTGGGAACTCAGGAGATTGCTGGATGCAATGGAGTTTGTAGGACAAGGAATTGGGCAGCAAAATAATTCACTGACCACAGACAGAGAACGAGTTGAGTGATAACTTCTGTGATTTACACTGACATGAAAATATAAGGTCCTCAGTAGAGGCAGTGGTGAAGGCTAGCCCCAAACTCCTGTGCATGCCTGGGTCTGTAAAGGGGACAACATGCTGAAGTCAAAAGCCAGAGATGCCCCATGACCTTTTGCAGAGTGCTAGGTGCAAGTTTAGCTCCAATATTGCATACTTGGCTATAGTTGCCAAAAATACATTGCTAATCCCAGCCTGAATGTGTACACCTGGAAAAGCACAGGGTGGTCTTTCCCTGGCTCAGACACAAGATTCTGGGTTTAATTGTCCTTCAGCGAGAAAGAAGAGGCAACCCAACCTGGCTGGCATCCTCTATTCCCACCTCAGTCCTGTCTGTGTCCTCCAGGAAGCGTGTTTGATCAGGTCACATTAAAAATGCCATCGATCAGCTGAGGTGGTGAACAATATGATCTCCAACTGACAAGAAGTGTCTCTTCACATGCACCAGTGAGATGGCCGCAGGGGAAGCTTGCTTTCTTGCTGCAGGAAGCAGCCTCTATTTATTAGCTGGCTACGGAGCAACTGCGGGCTTCTTGCCACAGGAAGCTGAGTCTCCTGACTTAGTAGTGAGATCTGTGCTCTGTGCCCTGTTTATGGTCATTTTTCTTCTGTTTCCTTAATAAGTTCCAGGAAGGCGCTCAGATTAGCTGCCAATCCTCCTTCTGCTCATTGCTTATAGTGTGGGGGACACTACCTTGGAAAGTCACATTCCAAAACAGCCTCTCCAGGTTATGCTTCAAGCCAGGTTTGTGGCCAGTTTGTCTGAAGACAGAGGGGCATGAACCTGCCACCTTAGTTATTTCAATTTACTTTCCAGAAGGAGACCCCAGGGACTGAGGTGGGTTTGCTCATGTTCACCCAATTCCTTGCCTACAGCAGTGACATGCTGCACAACTGCTGCAGGGATCTGTGTGGTTTTTGTGACCTCCCACCCCCCCACTCTCCTCCCACCCAGCTATTCAGAGGGCTATAAATAAAGATCTGTCCAGACTCTGCTGAGAAATGGACGGTCGCATCTGAAGTTGATTAAATAATTCAGAGCAGATTTAAATGCTCTATTGCGTAATGGAATCTTTCTGCAAAACTGTGAAGCAGTTTCCACATCCCAATGATCCTATTTTCAAGTCAATACAATTAAGTGCCAGAATATGCAATAGTTGAAATTAATCTAGAATCAGAATGCAAGTGATCTTTAGCACACACACTGCAAGACACCATCAAAATAATTCGATATTATCCATGATGAACATAAAATGATTCATTGGAATGCAGCAGGCTCTAGTTTGACATTTCTCCATTGATATGAAATGTCTAACAAGTGTTTAATGAAAAAAAGGGCTCAACATACCTATAACCTTCAATTTTTGCATAATCTATTCATGGCATGTTACAGATGCAGGTATGAAAAAAATGACCCTTAAACTTCTCTCTTTCCCTGTATTAATGAGTCTACTGCAACTGTGGATTACTAATAATGGGGGGAGGCAGTAAATTCCATCTTGGAGCTGATTCACTGCATGTTTTGTAGCTGCGTTGGGCTAATGCTGGTTGTGACAGATGTAATCCAAGACCCCAAAATAACAAATTAAGGGTATGAACCAGCACTTTGAGAAAGAAACTGGAACACAAGGCTGCCAGCCAAGTGACAGGGAACCAGCCACGACAGCATGGAACCAGGGCAGTGTTGGAAAGAGGAATCAGAATCCTCAAACTGCTAATGATGATTAAATTAATAAACCTCTCTCCTACTATTCATCTCTGAATCATATTTACATGCCAACAGACCATTAAAACTGCTGCTTCCTGCGTTGATGCTTGTAAAGGGGCTCAGTTCAGGGTCTGCAAAAGGAACAGCGGTGTGTGTAAAAGGGGAACGTGTACAATGTGTGTAGAAGAGGAGGAAGTGGTGTCAGCCAGTATGAATACCTGATCCCGTTTTACCACGTTGTATCACATTTAGTCTGTATGCAAAGCTTGAAGCATGCTGAATATTATAAATCCATTGAGGTGTCTGCATAAAGATTAGTTTGCATACAGATATGTCATTTATAAAATACAGAGCCTGTCACAGATATTCTTCAGCTTGCAGAAAAAACAATGAAGGTGGGAAGAATGTGCAAACGAGGGAACACAATGGATGGGTAGATCAAGACATTTCAGGAAGCAAATGACCTGATCCTCATATTGACACGGTATGTCCCCCAGCCCTATCTATCATCATCGACAAGCTTTTCTAAAAGTCACACAAACACGCACTTGGCAATGCTGTCTTGGGCAAACATAGACTTAGTCATGAGTCATTTACTCTGTGCTTCCTCTCTCCATACAGAGGGAAGGCATCACCTTCCAGTGGGAGCAGCAGAGACATGGTGCTGGGAAAGCTCTGGAGCTCCCAGGGAAGAAAAAGATGAGAAAGTGGAGCTGCCACCCACCTCAGCTGGCTGAGACACTGAAGTGGCTCAGGAAGATCTTGGTTGCTAAGTATGACCTAGAGCCGCATTTGTCCTCCTTCATGTTTGCCTTTGTAGGAGGTTCTCTTATAAACAAACACAAATGTTAAACTGTCAGATAAAGCAAGCTGTTGCTTTACACTTGAAACTTGTCTTGCAATAAGCCTGAATGACCCTACTGACAACAGGCCCTCCATCTCCCAGTACCGGCCCGTGGGGTGACTGTGGGAGCACAGTGCACTCCCCAGAGCAGTCTGAATCTCCAGGAGGCTGCAGGGCACTACCCAACAAGGTGAAGGTCTGGCCGTGGACTGGCTGCACAAGGTGCCAGGTCGGTGATGAGGTGGCTCCCTCAGCTTGTCAGAGTCCACTGACAGACAAACGAGTGGGGAGAAGCCGTGAGATTCACCTGCTACCTCAAGCGTGTCAGCTCTCCCTCCCATCGTGAGGTTACCTTGTCTCCTCTCACTCTCACAAACCCCTGCAGCTTCCAAACCTTGAACCCATGTGGTAGCCACCTTCCACTGCTCTGGTACCATGGGGTATATGGTCTGTCTGTCCTCAAAACAACTCAGGCACATGGCCTGGGAGAGAAAGGTGATCATTTTCTAAGGTGGGACTAGATTAAGAACAATTTGCTCTTTTTGAATAAGCACAAAAAAAAGCTGATTTGAGGGAGATATTTTCAACTGTGAAGAAGCAAGAAGTCAGCAACAGCTGACCTCTCGCTTTCCCCTCTGCCTGTACGTGGATGCTGTGCATCATTTCAGGTAACAGGGAGGGGGATATTTATAAGGACATAGCAAAGAGTGAGGCTGTATCTGGGGATTATGATGTCTAGCTGGGTGTAAGGTCCTACTAAAGGACATATACCATGTTCCCACCATGAGTCACATGCGCTCAACCAAAACCAGCTCAGACTGGACAGCTGTACCATCAAAAGAGTGCCCTGAGTCACTTTGCAGATGCATGAGGTACAACCATGCTGCAAAGCAGTGAGAACAGAGGCCCAGGCAGACAAATCCCACATTCAGGCTGTAAATCTTGCCATATCTGCACCAAATATTACAAGATAAAATGTGACTCTGGGTAGCTTTTATTGCTCAGGCACCAGGCTGCCTTCTCTACGCCAACATCATTTTCACATTGCCCACACCACAGGTTGCTGGTGCAGTTCCACAGAGATGCCAGCAGCAATGTAGTCAGACTTTAACAGCCACAACACACTGACTTGGATACATGGTTCATTTTTTTTCCTGCCTACTGGCACTGCTGGAGAACATCCTACGTGCAAATTTTAGTGGGATACTTAAAGAAAAGAGACTCCTGCAGATGCCCTAACTCAGAGCACATCTCCTACTGAATCCAGGAACAGTAAAGATTTGCAGCCTTGAACCAAAAGCGAGAGGTGCCATTTCTGAAAGTGTTATTGGGCAGGCCGTGAGGACACTTGACTTTTCCTGAGTTTTCCACACATGCTTTTCAAGTTGCAGCCCTACCTCTGCACCTCCTCAAGGATCTGGCATAAACTTACAAGAAACCAGCAGATTGTAGGAGAAGTCCTTTTTTTTCCCTATGAGATGACCCTGCAGTAGAAGAGTCTAAAATCCCATATTCCTCTTGCCTCACTGTTCCATTACCCATAGCACTCGGTTCAACCAGGAAATTATGCTTTTCCAGGGGAAAAAAAAAAACAACTCACTATTTTTATTACTGTTGCAGAGTTACTAGGAAAACAAAGTATATGTTTAGTGACAAAATGAGGTTATCATCTGCGCTACAGAATTGCTACTGCTGTCACAGAATGGTGAAACATAGGGAGTCCAATTCCATTCAGAAACTATTTTCAAGGTCTGAGCCTGATAGTAAAAAAAACAAAATAAAAATTATGTTTTTACCTGAAAACTCAACAATCATGATCTGGAGTATTTAATCTGGAGTGAATTTACTGCTCTTCAAGACTTGTTCACTCACTGTGGTTGAATATCCATGCAAGTGCTTGCTCCATGTTGAGTTGCAGCTGTGTAAGTTTCTACACCAGCCTGAGTGACTGAGCAGAGCTCTGCAGAGCCCTGGCAGGACAGCAGGTATCAGCCATGTTAGGGTAGTCTCAACCTGGGACATCTGAGAGTAGCAAGATGCTCAGAGAGTGACTAGGTTGAAGGAGCTGTTTTTAAAATTAGGTTAGTGCACAGAGGGATGCGATAGCTCCTGTCTTCAGCGCTCCTACTTGTTTCACTGGAGCACTGAACTCTCATAGCAACTGCCACAGCAATTGGAGCAATAGTAGCTACTCCTATACAAGCAAGTGCAGGCAGAAGTCATCTGCCTTCCTCTGATGGCTAAAAGAACTAGCCTGCCATGGATCCCCTCTTGCTAGAGCAGGGGAAGAGGTGCCTATTACCCATCCCATGAACACTCATTTAGAGGTGCTGGTGTCTCCCAGGTGTCTCTACACAGAATTGAAGGCTACTACCTCAGAATAAAATGTCTAACTTCTAGCTATCTAACATTAGACGAGATTAGCCCTGCCATGTATCTCATCACGGAGACTTTTTATGGCCTAAAGACTTTGGATTCATTCCTAGATCATCATGACAGACTGACAGTGAAGACTTTTACCATGGTTTGAAGAACACCCTATATATTGATTTTATAGACTTAAATGCCAGGCAGTGATGCATTGCACAATGGATTGTCATATAAGAATTATAAATCAGAATCTTGCAGGAGTTTGTGGATGTCAGACCTGTGAATATTCTGATTTGGTATCCATGGTAGTTTGGCATGTCTCACATCTTTGTCTTCTGCCCAAAATAGATCAGCTCTTAAATATTACTCAGCACTTGGAGTTCTGCCACTGCATTGAGGACAGTTGAGAAAACACCAAAAATGTGTCTTCCAGTGTAAAGAAATATTGAGATAAACTTCATTGGCTTTGTTCATTCTAAAAGCAAAACCCTCTTCCATGTAATGGCAAGGCAGGGTGAGGTTATTTGGCTAATGGTAGCTGAGGTGGAGATTTTAACACATGCACTGAAACTGAAATAGGACAAAATCTGAGCATGAAACTGCTCAGCTAAAGCTCAGGACTGTAACCCTTGCTGGAACACTGCTCTCTGCTGTTTACATGTACAACTGGGTTGCCAGTTCAAACCAAACACAGGAATTCTATTGTGTAACATTTCCAGAAATAATCAAATGATATAGAGCACAATCCTAATGATAGAGCCCCCAAGTCATTTGTTACATCCAAAGTTCCTGCTTTCACAGCACAAACAGGCAATCAAATCATATCGCAGACAAAGACAAATCTACACACTTGCACAAGCAAACAAGGCAGTCTGCCAGCAGAATGTGTGAAGATGTTAATCACTTGCACCAGTCATGAGTGGACATGTGAATTTACCATTAAGATAGAAGCTAACATTATGTAACTGTTCAAGTAAAATGTGAATTTACAGGTTCCTGAAACATAAATTCAAAGGCCAATCCATTCTTTTATGTCCATAAACAGACAAGATATAGTTTAATTTCTTCAGATAATAAAAGTCTTTTACTCACTTTGGAAAGCACCACCCTATCTGATGGCTGTTGGAAGAGGTGGTATATAAACAGTCTGGACTCCCATTGCCCATTCTCCCATCTTTCCAGGGATAGGAAATGTGCTCTGTGGGGCTTCCAGCAAAGTCAGTGGAAAAGGTGTGAAATCACTGGCCCATCTACAGAAGAACAGAGCCCCTGAGACTTTTCAGTTAAAGAAGGAAAGCAGGTTTTATTCTTATCTGGGAAGGAACTGGGAAAAGTATATTGTACAGAAAACTGCTTGAAAATAAACCAAATGTCTGAGGCAGAGGCAGGTTTTACAGGCCTGCCTGGGGTTATCCATGTGCTTGATGAAGGCTATCTGGACACACCACTCTGTAGACCATGCATCTACTAGGGTACACTTGCTATCTCATCCTAACGATACTGTCAGGCCTGATGCGGTATGACAGGACTGTAAAACTCCTTTAGGATGGGGAGGAGAAAGGGACACCTTGTGTGAAATGCCATCCATCAGTCTGTCCTTGAACCATTTCAGTTCCCAGCCCACCCAAAGGTTCATGGTGGTTTTCTCTGCTTTCCTCCCACCAGTGCAGTGCCAGGCTGGAATTGCAGGGTATTGTATTACAAGTCCCACGGGTGCTGCCTCAGCCTCAGTAAACTTTATTTAAGCACACACAGACATACACAGACAATATACATATATTTGTTTCTTCTCTGACAGTTCTACAGGACCAACACTGCTTTGGATGACACTCGTGGAGAATTTGAAAAAGTGCAGGAAATGTACGAAAAAATAAAGGTCTTTTAATAATTTGTGAGTCATGGTCATCCACAGAAACAACATAGGTGCATTCAACCAGGTGAGCACATGGACACATCTCCACATACAGTACATTGTGTCTATATAGGTATCTCCACATACATTGTGTCTATATAAATTTACAACAGTCTCAAAAGTCAGCAGGACACAAAACCAGACGAGTACTGGCATGGCACATGCTTGCATTCCCAATGTTGCAACCCACTGCCAGTGCACCAGTGTGACTCGGTCAGGGTGTGGGTGTGGACAGAAAGATGCTCCAAACATAGTCTCACTGTACACTATAAAAACTTACCAAATATGCAACAAAGTCATAAAAGAACATTCATCTGGGGTTCTGGTGACCAGCTACTTTGAGTCAGATCTCACAGCGTTTGTGTCACCACAACTCCTGGGATATATGGTTACTTATCTAATATAGCTACAACTGTCTCTCAACATATATTTTATATACAGTACATATACACAGAACATACACAGAGCAGTATATGTATATTTTTGTGTTTTCATGTTTGTACATTATATCACAGATTATATGAACACATAAAATATATGTTTTAGGACCTAAAAAGAAATAATTTTATAAAATATTCATATTACCCCCCCCCAAAAAAAAGCCCAGAAGTCAAACAAAGGAAATCCAGAAAAGCACTCTTGAAGTGTTAACTGTCTGCCCTTGGACAGCGTTACACTCCTTCCCCTTCCCTTTATAAGTACAGCAGCACAATGATGGTTTGCAACCATGCACCCAGGAAAACACAAAGCAGTATAAATTGTTGAACTGCAAAGTCAGAGTGGAGCCTGGAGTCTGGCTGTCTGACTCTACACTCTCCCACCGTCTCCCTTGCTAGGATTTAAAACGTTCAGCCAGGACCACAGCATTTTACCTGCAGCAATATTTTCTAGACTAAATCTACTGACTGCAGTCCAATACTGTTATCTCATAGAACTTAGAACCCAGCTTCTGAGTTATAGCTTTTTTTATTTAAAACAATCTTTTTATTTAGCAAAAAATTGTTTCCACTGTACCCTTCGTGTGTCCTCTTCCTAATGTGACAAACCCGGAGGAGATGAAATTATGGAGATCTGGTCCTCCACTTCGGTAAACATCCTTTCCATAGTGACCTGCCAAGGAAAAGAAAACAAAGAAACCTTTATTCAGTGTGTTGTGTATATATGTATATATATATATATATACACACACATATATGCTATATAGCCCCGCTGTCACTCTCATATATAAGTACCAAGGCCCCACCACACGGTTACATTATTAATGGCAAGCAGAGGGTATAACAGAACATAACAGCTATAGCAGCATCAAAGTCTTATGGCTTTATTGGCAAAGATTTACAAAGAAAAACAATCGCATATTTTGATAACTGCCAAGGAATGAACAGATTCTACCAGGAGAACCACTAACGTGCCAAACCAAACACCCCAATCTCTGTGAAATTTGTTCATCACTGGCTCAGATTTAAGTTTGCTAGGAGCCGTGCTCCCACGGAACTGGTCTCACTCAAACCAGCAAGACTAAGGAGCTAAAGGTTATCAGAAGAGATGTGGCTTTGATTCTTCCCAATTCCAGACAGACCCCTGACAGTATTCATGTACCATTGGTAGAGACTTTGTCTCAGCACAAAAGCAAAGGTGCAAATATCACTCTTGTCCAGGCTGGACTCAAGTCCCCATTAACAGTATGATAGCAAACTTTGTCTTTCAGCTTTGATTAGCTCTGGTCCTTGAATGGCATCCCCGGATAGTTTCTCAAGTGCAATAGTCTCCTGCAGAACACTTCCTAGGAGCTTTCTCAGTTCGTGACAACAATGTAGGTTCAGGACACACCCAGCTTTTTAATATTTTAATATATTAATAAAGAAAAAAGGCCATCTGCCTCCCTGTTACCATGCAAAGCTCTGAAATGAGGATGTAGATAATTTTTCAGATACTCTTTATCATCTTCTCTCTTTTCCCATGTTGTTAATTTTTCTATTCCTTTTATTCTAGAAAGAGGCAAAGATAAGATAGGTGCGGGGGGATAGAAGTAAGGCAGCTTCAGGGGCCAGGAATGCAGCTCCCTCATTGTTAAGTCTCCATCTTCTCCGTGCCTTTCTGCACAAGCCTGTGATGCATCACTGTTCTTCCGAGCCATGGTGGCTGGAAGTCCAGCACGGCAGATGGTCCAGCGCACAGCAACTCGAGCAGGAGAGCTGAGTCAGGAAGCTATGGGGAGGGCCAAATGGACTTCAGGGATCCAGGTAGAAATGCAGCCTGGGGCCATGCTCCGGCTGGCTCACATTGCCTCTGACAGGTGCTACAGCCCTTTACTATTTTTCAAACACTGAGACCAAATGTTGATTGTTCTTATACACTTTCAGGTTTTCTGACAACACTGTGAAAACTATAGGAACAGACACTTTGAAATCTCATCAGTCTGCAAAGTTTTCCTCTTTCCCTTTAAGCCAGTCATTCTCACCCCAGTATCCTGGCAGCTACTACTGATTTTGCAGGCCATTACTCCTGTCATCAGAGTCCACCTTGCATTTGAGAGGGCTGAGGGTAAGAACCCTCCCAAGGTTTAAATTGTCCCCAAATGTCCCACTGTTCTGCCCTGCAATGGATCTGAGCAGGCTCAAAACCCCACTCCCCATTCAGGGAGGACACCAGCAACTCTCTGTCCAGGAGAGCCTGGCACAGACTTTGCTGTCAGATGAGCATGTTGAAGATCCTCAGAGGAGGCTCACAGATGGCAGGCAGAAGATGCTGAGACTTCTAATAGAAAAAACATCCCACTCCCCTCACATATTTTTTCTGGTCAAGGTCAGTCAAGTGCTCCCTGTAAACTTCTCAAAACACATATAAAGTGTTTCTACAAGTTTGGGAGTGTTAGCAGCAAGACAGTTTTCTTCTTACAGTTATAGTAATGCAAGGTAGTAGCAAAAACCTTCAGATGTGGAGGCATCCACCCATAAATTGGCTGAGAAGAGTTTCCAGAAAAAAGAAAGAAGGATTTTCTGCTTCCACAGGAAAAGTCATGGGCTCTTTCTCTCTTCTTCCTACCTAGCTCTGGCTGCTGTGTTCCTGGAAAAGGGTGGCAGACCTTTGCCTCTGAGTCCCTGGAAGTTATTCTTACTTCATGAGATGTTTGTTCTTGTCCTGAGAAGCCTGCAGAGATGGTTTGTGGCTGCAATGCCCAATTTGCTCTTTTTTTCTCTATCACTTTTCTAAAATGTGCTGCATTTTTTCTTTCCAGTAAGCCAATTTTTGCTCATATACCATCAAATTCTATGCTCTCAGGGCCAGCTACTCCAGTGACTGACACTCTAGCAGTGCATAAATCTACCATTTTAAACAAGGATAAAAGAAACACACAAGTAAGTGCTATTACCTCTAGCTGAAATCAGCTGTCTTTTATATGTCCCTTTGGAGAATCTGTTTAAGACACTGATCAAGAAGGGGAGGTATATAAAAAAAAAAAAAGCAAACATTTACTGGCAGATTGAAGATTGTTCATCAGCCATTTGCTCTGTGAACCTTGCTCTGCCCCTTCTTATAGTACATAGTTGTTAAATTAAAACATTCCTGTGATAACAACGCATTAGCATTTTAACAGGAGTTATGTTTCCCCATGAGAAACTTGAATTTGTAGACTTCAAGTAGCATGAATTTTCCCTTTTTATGGATACATTATTGGATGCTATGTTTGGTTTATATGTTTTTTTATTCCTGCTCACTTGTGATCATTTCTCTTGGCTTCGCAGTGTGAAAACGCTGGTACATGGCTTTTACTTTTAGAAGCACCTTGGGGGCTGCTGGTGGGCCAAGCTCGGGTGCTGTTATTCAAACAGACTTTTTCATAATCACTTCTTGACTGAGATGTTTCATACTGGAAGTGAATGCTCCCTTGGTACCTTATCAAAATGCATGTGCCCCGTAGCCACAGCAGAGCTAAAGAGGCTCGAGTGTAAGTAGACAAGGCTGCAAAGCAGTGAAAGCACAGACAGAGCTATGCCAGACCAGAAAACATCCCTGTCTCATTCTCTGTTAGGGCTGTTTTCCTTCTTCCTACCTTCAGCTGTTTGGAGTCCTTCCACAGTTGGTAGAGAGGGACTGGCCCTGCCAAAAGGGGTTCAGCCATGAGCTGAGCTGAGCTGCTGATGGAGCTGTCTGTCTGGTGGGCTAAGAAGGAGCCCCTGGAACTTATCCAAGGTGTTCACTTCTAGTAGGCCGAAGCTGGGTGTTTCCCTCTGCCCTACGGTGAGAGAGCTAAAAAATGGCCTAATTCCTTGAATAACAAGTGTAAATGGACTGATTTTCATTTCATTTCAGACTTTGGGGATTTTTATTGCCAATCAACTCCCAACCAAACAAACCCTGCCATTGCAGACAGAAAGAGCCACTCTTTAACACCCTGCAAGGTTCCCCCGAGCCCTTCCTGGTGCTGGAGGCTGCACCAGCCCCAGCGTGGTGTGTGCCCCCTCGGCGTGGTGCGTGCCCCCTCAGCATGGTGTGTAACCCCTCACAGGGTTGCCCTGCAGGGCCAGGGAGCAGGCACAGAGCTGTTGCAGAACCCCAAGCACACAATAAAATGGAGATCCCTGAACTAAATCTGCTGTGTAAATGAAGTGGGGACAGTTCAATGGCTATCTTGTACCTGCTGTCCACAGGCATTATTCACATTGCTCTCCCTCCTCCCCCATGCAAGATCACATCAGAGCAAAGCTGCCTTTTGGTGTTGTATTTCCCTGGGAGCACCCACAAGATGTTCGATGGGCTGCAGCCATCAGGGAGCTGAAACCCAGGACCCAGAGGCAGCACCCAAGACCTGAAAGAAGTCACATACAGCAAGAGCAGCAGATCAGTGTCGCAAGCAAGGCAAGGCAGCACAGCCCAGCATACTCATGTCCTTGGGCTCCCAGAACACAATTTTGCTTTTTTACAGATCCCGCTTTGGGTGGAATTAGCTGCTGTTTGCCAGCTTTCCATATCCAGGTGTCCTACCCAGCTAGCACACAATAACACTCTCTGGGACTTGCTGGTAACTGCGTAAGATCACAACCTGTGTCATCATTCTACCAGCTGCTAAGCAGGCCAGCAGAGAGGCTGCATCCCCTCCACATGCCTCTGTGTCCCTGTTTGTAAAGGGAGTTACTCTGCCTGCAAAGCACGGGGCAGTCTGTGAATGAAAAGCGCTGTACAGAAGCCAGATTTGATTACGATGGAGTCTCACAACACTCACTACTTCCAAAGCAAAGCAACCACCCACCTACCTGATCTCATGGCACGGAACATGCTAGCTTTTAATACAGTATTTCTCTAGACATTTTGCATCTCTAGGTCTATTTCTCATCCTTAGGATAAAATTTAAAATGCTTCTTCAGAGCACCGTGTCTGACTCCCTGAAAGAGGCTTTTCCTGCTCTTGCACTTACTGTTCTTGCTTAAACTCATATCCATGTGCTTTAATGCATATAAACCCTCAGATGTGCACGGGCTTGCAGGCTTTTTCATTAAAAGAAATGAACAGGACTCCATCAAGGCTGTGTGTTAGTAAAGCAAGTTAAGACTAACACTTACACAACTTAAAATTTACAAAAGAAATTGAAACAAGGCGAAACATGACTTCTTTTTCCTCTTTGGTTATAAGGCACAGCAGAGGCAGAGAACAGATGAGTGTTTTGCCTGCCACACAATAAAGGCATATTCTTTAGGGCATACAGCTCAAAGAGGGAACATTTCATTACAATGGCATCCTGCATAACACACATATAGAACAAACTCAGTCACAAACAGCAATTACAACCCCAGCTCTGATTTAACAGAATTATTAGAGCTGAACTAAAATGCTGTTATCCACCTCTTGGAAATGTTATTACTGAGTACATATTATATCACCCTGAGAAGGGCAGACAGGGACTATCATGGAGATCCTTTTGCATGATATACTCTGGGATTCTGACCTCATCCTGGCCACAAATTTCCTTGGAAAAAAAACCTACACCCAGAAAGGAGTCCCCACATCCAAACTCCTCAGCACATGCATTATTCTCAGACAGATCTCCATGGAGAAAAAAAAGTCTTTTTTAGGGGGGAAAAAAACCCCACAGCCTACCTGTGTCTGATGCTGCTCATTTCTGCTGGAGTGATTCTTTTGGAACTAGTTTACACATATCAACAGACCAAGACAATGGGCACAAGCCGCCAAAACGACTGTAAGGTGTTTGCTGAGCACATGGCAGACTGCTCTGCATCGCTCTATCCTGTCAATCAAATACAATCATCTTTGAATGCAAGGGAAGGCATGGCTCTAGACCCAAAATGAGGCATTCTTGGGGCCAGAGAGGCACAGGGCAGCCAGCAAGCACACAAACTATCTCAATTTGAGGGAAGTCTAATTGCAGAAATTGGTGGGTGTTAGACATGGCTGTGGGCTACACCACTGAAGGAATTGTGTTTGCAGGCAGGTCGGGCATCTTGGTATTTACCACAGCATGGGGTGCAGATTAACAGAGATTACAATGATAAAAAGGGGCACCCGAGGGATGTCACTGAAACATTACCATTTTTTTTCTTAAAAAAAATCCAAACAGAAGCCACCTGGCACCTCTCACACTTGTCAGAATAAAGGCACAGTAAGGGCCACCGCAGTGTGTTTTTTCTGGTTCAATACCATAGTTCTGGGATCAGGTCAGATCTGTCTATCCTGAACATGCAACTGTACAAAAAAGAAGAGATTGGAAAGAGTTCAGTGGTACTTAGGGTGAGCTCTCAGCATTGTGCAGCCAGACATGGGCAAGATGAGTCCAAATCAGTGTAGGGCATAATAGAGTTTTCTGTGCCCTACAGGTATCCCTTAGCTTAAACCACACTAGTGGGCTGAGGAGAGCTGAGTTCCACTCACCCTGTCCTAATAATGTGACAACCTACCCATAATTTCACCCTCTTTCAAAATTAACTGCCTCTTCATTCTTTATCTCCCTTTTCCTCATGCTAAGCCTTTGTCACATCCTTCCCTGCTTCAACCCTCTTGTTCTCCATCACATGTTACTGCTGACCACAGAGACCCTGCTTAAATTAGCTCCCATAGGGCCGTCTGGCCACAGACAGTGCTAAACAGATTACAGGGGATGGCCTTGTCCATCTCCTCACCTGGCTTGCTGTCCAAACCACAGTAGGAATGGTCTTCTAGGTCAGGTCTCTGTGACCCTTACAGGTCACCAAGGCTTTTGCGATGTTCCTTAAAGAGAACGGGTACCTCACCTGAGCAGACAGAGCCAAGTCTTGCCCACCATGAGCCAGACAGTCCTGAGTCACTGGGGCCAGCTTGACCAGCTGGTGTGGGCTCCAGCAAGCACATGGCTCATGCATATCTGACTGCCCAGTGCGTCAGAAAACATGGTAAAAACTCAGGCCAGGATCATTCCCAAGCCAAGGGGGAACTTTGGGTTCAGAAGAGAACAAGAGGATTGTTCCAACTTGAAAACTAGGAGATCCTTATTTTTCCTTTTGATTTATTTCTGCCTTATCAGCTTTCAGAGTGCATTCACATCACATCTTCCAGCCTTCTTTACAACCAGGAAGGGTACAAGCTTACTATTCACAGATGAATACTGGAGCTCTCAAGTAAAATTATTGGCCAGGAACTGGGCTTTATGGAAAAATCATGCATACTGGAAGACTTCCCACAACATCGCAAGAATGGGGAACAGTTTTCTGGCACGGGGTTTGTGTCAGTCCAAACTAGCAACCCTGCCAAAAATATGCCCACTTACTTCACAGCAGACCAAGCCAAATCCAGTGCAGTGAGCTGCATTAAGTCCAGGTCGTACTCATGTATCTTTCTGACATTGGAAAAGATGTACAAAGCGAAGCTAAAACCTGTGCTGGCTTTCCTGATAAGTGACCAAGGGAACATTTTTCATTAATTGTTTACTCCATTAACTACAGCAATTGCCCTTGGTTTTGCAACAACTCTGCAAGTTGTAACAAGCTGTAAGAGACTTCAGGAAACATAAGTTTTAGGTTCTGTTAACTTAAAAAAACAGCTGTGTGAAAGTAAAATACAGGACTGCAGTGCTAGAAGGTCTCACTAGCAACATGCATTGGGGATTACAGAAATACAGTGATGAGTTCATATTCTGCTGAAATGTCTAAAAAAAAACCACTTTCAGACAGAGGATAAAATTGATGGGAAAATAAAATACAGCACCTCTCCAAGGCCTGAAATGCATGTGCTGGTTAGCAGAAAAACTTACTGACATACCTGGTTTGTGCAGGAAACAGCCCTCCTCCAGTGGTCTGCTTCTCATCACCATATGGCTGTACTGAGTTACACATGCATGTCTTGAAGCATGCTCTAAAGCTCCACAAAGAGCAAACATTTAAGCTCCCAAAAGCCGAGAAGGGACACTCCTTTCCCCTACAGTACAGTGCAGGGAAGACACCCTGTGGATGTTCCTTTTATGTAATCAGGGATGAAGGGCTCACAAAAACAAGAGGCTTCCCAGATTATTGTAACTCCCCATTCCCTGTGCTGAAGCTATTCGCCTTTGCATGGAAGGAAAGAAGGAAGGAAAGGGGACTCTGCTTCTTTTCCCTTGAGGACAGAAGGACCCCCTTCCATCATGCGTGCAATTTACAGCAATGCTGTCACATAAAACACAGTGAAAGCACAAGCGAATCAAGACTGGCTAATATCTCTATAGAAATCTGACCTGGTTATAGTTCTTGCCCAGTGAGTACAAGAAAGCCACTACCAAACCTGTAAGTAACCAAACAGACTTGGGGCTCCTGTTCAGAGGAGTCTCAGATACTTTAAAGCCCAGTGTGACTGAAAATCAGTTGTTCCCATCAATATTAGGGAGAGGTGCGCTATTGCACCTCTATGCTTGTAGTAGTGACATTACAGCTCCAGCACCTCACAGGGCTAATGTTAGATCAGACCTAAGCAGAGCAGGAGGCATGACCAAATTCCAAAGAGGTGCTCTAGGGCAGCCATGTATCAAGGGGATCCTTGCAGAGTAGGCTGTCAAAAATTAATGACAAATCAACCCTTAATCTTTCTTCTGCGTCCTTATGCACACCCTATAATTGTACAGCTAGAGATACAGAAGGAGCTCAAGTTTTTTATGACTCAGGATGGAGAAAAAGTTTCCTTTCTTTTTTTTTTTTTTACTGGACCATGAATCAGTTCACTTATCCCTAGTACTCACACAATCATGGTTACCACATAACACCCTCTCAGGGAAACATAATAGAGACAGGACTCTTTTATCATCCTGCTGAATTCTGTAGCAAGGAAACAATTACAATTGATTTAAACTGTTCTATAAGGAGAATATCAGTCACGATTAAATGCTGTAGATTTTCACAGTAATGTGTATACAGCTTTACCTAGTTTAGTGGTTAGCCGGCTCACCCAGCTCTCAAAAGAAGCAGCTTTACTTTCGCTCTCCACCAAAAAGCATTTGAGGCCATGCCTCTTCCTTCCTGGCAAGTACCTAATAACCAGGCTATGGCTTTTCTAAACCCTGACAGGTGAGACTTACAGTCCATCCTTTTCCTGTATTGCACCAATAAGTGAGTGCTGACATGGCACAGTGAGTGTACGTGTCCCCAGATCCCTTCATGCTGGCAGGTCTGTGAACCAGAGGAATTTGGTGATATCCAGAAGTATTTATGTGTACTTAAACCCAGTCCTGCCTGAGGAAGGACTGCATATCTCTCAGGCTTCAGTGCATGAATCTCTGCTGGTCTGTTGGGAATTGGCTAGTCTTTGGCAATCCTCCCTGTTTCCACCTACTTAACAGCAGTAAAAAAAGAAAAAGAAAAGAAAAAAAAAAAAAAAAGAGGAAAAAACATCACTTCCCTGGCAGAAATCTCCAGGGAGCAGTTGCAGGGGTGTGACAGAACAGACGGTGGGAGATGTATCATCAAACCAGCCACTGTCTCCACAGCGTTGCTTTGGCGTCACAGAACTTGCTGACTGCCAGGCGTTTGCCCTTCCATGTCTAAGTAGAGTTGCTGCTTCAGCTCAACAAATATGACTTTTCCTATTACCAATGGAAATCCCCAGGGTTTCTACTGACCCAACAGTGTGGGGTCTCATGGCTGGGCTGGCCTTGCCTGGACCCGAGCTGCTTTTGGCTTGTTTTAGCTGTGACGGCAACACAGCATCTGTCACCTACCCTGAGTGGGTTCTGCTCTGGCACCAGCCTGTGGCAACAGCCTAACAAAGCCAGGTGGTCCATGGTGACAAACTGATGACCCAACCAGAGCGACGTGGGAAGAGTGAGCACACCACCAGACCCAAGGCAAGGATTAGTAAGTTTTATATATCCATTTAAAAGGCAGAATAAATGAGTCTTTCTGTATTAATTTGAACTATGAGCACTAGTACTGTTGCAACTAATTCTTGTGTTTTGATTTGAGTGTTAAAATGTTAAATAACTAAAAACACACTTTCAGCTCCACATATGAGGTGAGCTCCCTTTGGCTATGTAGGATTTTGAGTGTAATGCTGCATCTATGAAGTGTGGCCATAAATCTGTTTCCTTTCTCCCAGAACTAATCCCCAGATCAGTATGGAAGACATTCAAAAGTTTCCAGCCAGAGAAAATGCCAGCTTAGATGCACATAAAGTCTTTTCGTTGACACATTTAGAGAAACCACCTTAATTATCTCGTAAGTATCTTGGCTGCTTTCCCCGTAACAGTGTTAAATTTCATGGCACATGAGTTCACCCCAGCAGCGTGGAGCAGGTAAAGGCTGGCTCCACAAACCTCAGCCCCACAGACCATCCTGCTGGTAGCACAACATCATGCTTTGCTGCTTTCTTATACTTTGCTGTTTGCTCCCACTGCCCCTTGTTGCTGTAATGTTATAGGCAACGCAGCACAAGGGCAAAGCGTGCTCACTTTTTTACGCACAAGCTGGATTTCTTACTTGCTGTCAGAGCTAAAAGCTTCACTTGCTGTGCCAAGTTTAGTACTAAACTCCTCCTCTTTGGTTCGAGAACCTCTTGAACTCCTCCTCTCCATAGGAGACTGAGTGTCTCTTGCCCTGTTCCTGGTCAAAGCTATGTTGGATTTTAGTCTGTGTTGGTCCAGCACCAAGCACTGAAGTTAATATACCTTTAAGCTTCTGACAATAAATTGATGTTATTAAGAAGTCATAGCTTCAATGAACGCGTCTTGTGCTCTGCTTTTAATTGAGGTGACCAACAGAGATGGCAGAGCTGCTACAGTTAGCCCCAGGTGACCTTAAGTAACGCCAGGTAATCCAGGGTACTTTGAGTGACCTGGATGCTGGAGGTACTCATGACTCAGACACTTTGCTGTGTTAAGAGAAAGGGATGAATCTCTGCTTCCCAAGGACAACTCACATGCATTAGGCAATTCATGTATATATTAGAAACAATGGAGGACTGATGGCAACGCCTGAAGTTGTGAATAAGCAAGGGATCAAAGAGAAGCTTGTCCATAGGTGTCCTCCTGACTCAGGGTCCTATCCTGACCTGGGGTCACCACTCCTGCATTATTATTATATCATTTATACAATTATTTATATGATTTGTTTTTCACATTCCTTCTCTAGAGCATTTTGGCTAGCTTTCAGTAGCCAGGGTACAAACAAGACAGAGCTGGACATTTACTCGACAATGTGGATGTTTTTACTCATTTTAGCTTGGAGATTACACTGGGCACCTCCACTTCTAATCACAGTTATGCAGTCAAGGCCTCTCCTGTTTCCAGTATTTCCTACAGCCCCTCCTTCTTGAACTACATTTTCTCAGCCTTCCTATGGGAACAGCAGCAATTACCTACATGGAAAAGCAACCTGAGGGAAGTGTCAAGTGCTTTTCTAATTCTCTGTAATCTGATTTAGCAAGTGGAAGCAGCAGGAAAGAGTTGCTTCACTGTTACTACAGGTGAGAAACCCACTTCTGCAAAGGAGATGAATATGTCGTTACAAAATTACACTGAAAACAGAAAGTCTCCAGAGGGTAAGAGACATGGCAAGATCTTTGAATCAAACTGCAGGACTTTTAATCTTGTGTTGGGATTTTGTGTTGCACGGACTTCTGCAACTTCAGCCCTTAATTTCCAAGTAGTAACATCTCTTGAGATAACTAAGTGAAACTGGTTTACGCTTGCATGCTTAACTGATTTTAAAACAGCCATTTTGATTGAATATGAAGATATTAATTTCAGAAATGTTAAAATGTCTGCATTTACAATAATCTTGAATAAAGAAGCTACAAAACTTCAGATACAGTCCCCAAATGCATTTGGCTTATGAAGTTACTTCTCAACAAACAGAATTTGTAGAAATACATGGTCCACATGCACATTAACACTGCAGCCTGCACATTGTGCAATGACTTTCAGGGGAAAAGAATGATGATGACTAATTTTTCCTTCTGAGTAAGGCAGTAAAAGGGAATGTACCCGCTGCTGTCTCAGTTAACTCTAAAGAGCTGAGTCCTTAAAGCACATGATCTCAGGAAATCTCTGGGAGACCAGGCATAAAGGACAGGAAATAATAACAGTATGTATGTCAGCCTTAGTCACCTTCTGAAGGGCCTGGTCCTATCACTAGGAACAGAAAGGGCAGAGGATGTAAAAACACAGGTTTGTCATTAAAGAATGAGAATTTGTAATTAAAGTTTGGGGGGTTTTCTAGTTAAGATGGGGGAAAACCTTCATTTGAAAGATGCGATAGCACATAACTTAAGGAACCTTATTGGAAATGGAAATGAGAATTTATGAGGGGAGACAAAGTGGTTGACCAAGTGACATGAGTGATAAAGCACTCCACTTTTCCAAGGTATATAAGAAAAGGAAAATGGCTTCAGGCGCATTTCGCTCCTGTGCTGAGCCTGTGAATTCACTGTTACTGGCTGTTAATGTTCCCACTCTCAAGTGCTAGGGGATATGTCTGCCTCAAGTGTAAACATGCATGTAGACTAGCCCTCAAAGATGCTCTGCTCTCTAAGCACCATCCTGTCTCCTCATGTGGAGACCCAGAGCTGATTTTCTCCCAGGTATTAAGCAGTCCTCACTAATGTGAGAATAACCCTTAATCTGCTCCTGTCCATTCAGGGTATGGCTATAGAGAGATAACTCTTTATTTGTCCTGGATCTTTTCTAAATTCAATCATACTTTTAAAGCTATAAACAGACTAGGTAAAAGGAGAATGGCAAATGGTACGGTACATTACACACAATGAGGCCAGCAAGTTCCTATAGGCTCCTGGTCTAATATGGTTCTGTCACGAAACTCTTCTGTTGCTGCTTTCTTTTCATTACAACAGAAGGCGAGAAAGCCAGAGGATTCAATAGGGGAATCATTAGTAGTTTCCTGTTTATTAATCTTGCCACTGCTGGCTCTCGACCCTCCTGCCGTGCTCCTGTCATCAGCAATATTGCACTGAAAACGCAGGACCATGGCTACATCCAGCTGCACAGGAGGGGGCCACCTGGACACGTCTCAAGCATTTGGCAGTGCATCCAGGGCTTCCCAGTGCAGACACATAGCAAGCTCATAAGCTCAGCAGGGGCCTTCCAGCAGGGAAAACAGGGAGAAGTGAATGTTTGGTAGAGTTGCAGGTGCATTAACAACCAGACATTCCTGCCCTGAGTGAGAGCAGGATATATGAGACTGTTTTTTGTTTTTAAAACCTCTTCTTTGTGCTGAATTAATGAGAATTGTTTCAGCAGTCTGTATCCACCCTCACCTCTCCTCCTAAGCTCCTCCTTATCTCTGTTGAGTTTTTGTTTCCTCTACTTGGTCCTGCACCACATGGTGAAAACAGTGTGTTACTTGAGAATGGAGGCTTGCTGGTGCTCTGCACGCTGGATCAGGAGCCTAGGACATGCACAGCTATCTGTGTGGAGTGCATTTCCACAGCACTTAGCACAATCTGCATGCTCTTTTCATTGCAAAACAGGAGGCTGTGCTGACAATTCCCTAAGATTGCAGATTCCTAGAGATAGCTGTAAGTTGCATTGGTGCCATCTGTTTACTTCTTTAAATGCTTATAAAGGGTAGCTTCTGGGTATTTGATCTGGTTTTATAGGATAATTTCAGCACTTACTCATAAAGATGTCCATAGCTAGGAGGAATGTTGGTAAATAGCACTATGCAGAGCCCTACACTCAAGTAACATCCACTTTTATTTGGGTTAGATATGCAGGGATGTGACAGGAGACATTCCCAAAGTACAGTGAATCAATCTAATGGCACAACTTGTACCATCGTTAATGAGAGACACAAGGTCACCAATTCCCTGTGTTGTACTTTGAAAATGTGCCCTGGAGTGCCTTTTAGCATGGGTTGCTCCAAGCCTAATCCACTTTCTAGCGATTCTGTGTCTCCGAATGCTGTTTGCGATCTCTGGAACTGAGTAGCTGCTCAGGAAGTGAACAGCATCATAGCCAGTCAAGCTATGCTTCTTCTGCTGGAGATTTGCTGATCTAATTTAGAGAGGGCCTAATATTCCCCTTCTAATTAATTTGTTCTGTTTGCCTGCAACTGAACTGGCTTTTGTTCTTTGGGAGCTCCTCAAAAATTAGATGAAATACCTGTTGGAATTTAATTATATAGGCTGGCAGAAAGTGATTAAGGGCAAAGGGAAGGCTGATCACACTGCACTCATGCTTCAAGGGTATTAGCAGAAGGGAAGGCAGAGGTTGCTTTTCCTCAGCTGGAGGGAGACTACTAAGGAGTGATTGTCTCCAGCAGGAACTTTAAGGTTAGAGATAAACATTCTTTGATATCTGAATGCCTTTGCAAGGGTGAGATGTATATTACTAGAGCTGTTCAGATCTGTCTCAGATACTATTCCAGCGAAATTACGTCTGCACATCACCCTTGGCCTTGTGCTGCAGATCTCAATTCTGATGATCTTTAATCCCCTTGGTAGTTGTGTGCTTCCATAACAGGGAGCACATCCTGCAAGAGAAGGATCTGCCAAGGAGCTGAACACTAAGGCATTTGCTCCTGATCTCTGCCAGGGCTATCTTGACCCAAAGTCTGGGAGGCCCTAGACCACATATCCGAGTTGTCAGTGGGAGAAGATGCTAAATGTGAAGGGATTCAGGAATAGCAGCCAAACTTCAACAGAAATTCTGTAATACTGCACAATTTTACCACAGCCATTGCCAATCTCTACTCCATGGCATAGGAGTAACTTTTATTCAGAGAAAAGTAGTGGAATTGTGTAAGAAGGTAGCTAAGGAAAGAAATAGCAAAGTGAAGAAGAGAGGGGAGAGGAAGAACTGGGGCAAATAAGAATGCTTGATCACAAGAAACCATTTAGTTAGACTCCTCGAAACTGCTTACAGTCACACAACTGAAGGTATTCAGTGGTAACGTGTAACCACCAGGCTGTAAAAAGTACCAAGTGCAGACCCTTCCAGGCACATCCTGCATTTTAAGGTACTTGAAGAGCATTGATGTTCAGGCATCATGTGCCAGCATGTCCTATATAGAGCTGCATTCTGAAATGGTGGGAAGAGAGATGGTCTGGGATCCATGGTGTCCAGAAAGCCAGAGGCACTCAAAGTAATAACCTCCATCAGCAGGGGACAGTTTCCTGTGGCAAGAGTGGCTGCAGCCTGCTGGGGCACTGTACTGATCCAGGGACAGGCTAAGTGAGCGACTTTAAAGGAAAGTCAGTGGGCAGGAAAGTGGCAGAGAATGTGTCTCCACTCCCAGACTGGCAGGATCCTCTTGTGAAGGCACATGAGGGATGCAGGAAGAGTTACATGTACAGGGATCTCCTGGAGGAGATCTTCTGGGCTGTACATTCTTATCCTAACATCACCATCCAGGTAAGTCCTAAAATAACTGGAAATGGAAGGGAATTGAGTCAAACTATTTTGCCTTAAACAAGCTGGTTAAAGCACTGGTACTTAGCAGCCTGCCACATACTAGGCAAGATCTTTTCAGACCCAATACACAAACCTTGCTCTACTTAGGAAACACTTAACTCATCCTCACTTGGGAATTCAGCAGCAAGGGGTCAGGGGAAGCAGTGCAGAAGCTGGCTTTGTTCCCAGCTCTTGCTCTGGTACCACAGGAGACACAAGCTCCAGGACAAGGAAGCTCATGAAACTACACTTAACACTGTGAGATCACATCTGCCATGGTGGAGCATCCTGCCCCTGTCCTTTTTAATGATCATTAGCAGTAGCTGGTTGAGAAGAGTCCCCATGCTAACGAGCACCTTAGGGCAGTGGCAGAGAAAAAGGACTTCCCTGCTGAGGACCCCTGAGCAGTACATCAGCACTTCTGCAGTGTGCAGCAAACATGCTGCTGCCTGAATAATTTGTCTCACAAATAGTCCCGTCAGACTGTCTGTGACTGTCAGCGATAATGTTTGTCTGATTGAGGAGCTGATGGGGATCACTCAGAGCCCATCCTACTTCAAAACAGAGGCCTGCCTCCCAAAACCACTTTTAATTTATCAATAAACTATTGAAGGCCACAAGCCTTCAGGAGCTTTATGCTGCTGCAGCCATACTGCTGCTCTTATCCCAACCAGATGGAAAAAGTAAAAGAAGCTGCCATCCTACTTCTGAGTAGAAAAGTAGACAAGCCCAGGCATACCTAGGTCTGTATGTTCCCACACAAATATCATCGCGTTGCCAACAGAGAGGTCAAAGCTACCCCACCTGCTGAGCTAATTAAGTGCAGCAACATGGTCCAGGAGAGCCTGCAGTAAATGCTCACAGATTTGTATGAAAGAGGATTAAAGGCTGCTGTGAAAACAGCCACAAATACGAGGTGCTTCACAACTCACCCACTACGTCTGTTTGCAGCCAACTGGTGGCTTGCAGGCAGTCTGCACAGGCGGATGTGTCTGGGATTATCCTGCCTCTTGATGTACCAAGCTGCTGGATCTGCTCAGAGACACGGAGCACTTTGGACTGGGAGGTTTGGCTGCTGCACAGCCTGGTTCTGCCAGCTTGGAGGATGACTTGAGTGAGTCCTTCCTGAGCTTGAGAGCAAAATGAGGTGCTCTATAAGAGCTTGGTTCCACGTGAATATCACGACAAGAAACCAGAAATAAAGTAAAACACAACTTTGTAAAGTCTTTTGACACAGTTGGGTCTCAGGTCCCAGAATGATGGTATTTGGCACCAACTTTCTGCTAGCAAGGTGCATCCTATACCGTTTTTCACTCTGTAGTGAAAGCGTAGTTCATTGGCTTTTCCTTGGTATGGAAATGGCCTCTGATTTTACCCAGCAGCATATAGCAGCTTGGCCTTTTCCAGTATTTGAAAGGGTTTTAGATGTGTGCACAAGATTTTAATGTGATGCAAGATTTTAATGTGATGAACCTGCTATCCAGGGAGGGAGGTGTGAAGTGGGGAGAATGCGGCAAACTGGGAAGCCTGAGAAGAAAAAACACAGAGTGGACTCAAAAAATGAAAGAGATCACACACTAATTAAAAAAGGTAGATTTGGTAATGATTGCTAATGGTATATTAAACTATCTAGTCTGAGCTATACATTTGTTTTGCTGCTTTCCAGTTTTTTGTTTGTTTATTTGTTTGTTCATTTGTTCTGCTGGTTTTACAGTTTTATGGCTGTTGACTACATGAACATGACAACTCTGACACAACTCTGACAGTGGTGACGATAATGACCAACAATGATCTCATGATTAAGCAGTCCGCCGTCATGCTTGTGGCTGGCCTGTTTTGCTGAACGTCTTTTAAAAAGGTGATAGTGAATATGTAGGAAACAGAGGAACAACCTTTGGAAGGAAAAGCAATTTAGACTCCAGTTTGGTTTGGGAAAATTTTTCACTAGTGTTATGGCATGTTTTAGGAGGGAAACAAAGATTTCTCAGGTGGCTTATGGTAATTTGTGTCCTGTCACTAGTCCTCATGCCTTTTTTTCTACACAGTACAGTACTGTGGCTTTTCTGTGCTTGTGCAGCCCACACACCAAATGCAATTCCTCCCATTTTATAGCTGTCTGTGGTTGGAACTTGGACTCCCAAAGCAGGAGAGAAGTGGTATGCAGCCAGGCAGCCTGTTTGGAGGATACCACAGCCCTGTATGGCAGCCTTCCTCCACAAACAGGACTAGAGACAAAGATAAATCCGAGTTCAGGGTACCATGCAACTACACCCAGACTGTGTCATCCCAGATCAACATCCCCTCTATACTCAGAGAACTGGTAGCATGAGCAAAATAAAACACAAGGTATTTGGAGACTAAAGTTTCTGCATCTATTTTGGGTTTAACTGACATTCAGCTGCTGAAAATGAGATTGGCCTCTCTGTGCCTGACCCACAAGGAAAAAGGAACCGGAAGACATCAAGAAGACCTAGCCCTTTAATTCAGCACAGGCTTCTAGCTTTGGAGATCTCAGGAATGCTGGCTGGAAACTGGGGCTGAAATTGCGTAAAAATGAATTGCCTGCTCATTAGAAACAAAATAAGGGAATCTATCAGGCCAGTCAAACACTCGAGACTTCTATTATTTTTATACTATTTTTAGGTGAGAGCTTTTTGAAGTCACAACTTGTTTTGAGCAGGAAACCTTGTCTTTTTCATTTGGACAAAGTCAACATTAAATGCATCAGTGTGTTGAAAAGGAAACTCAAGAAAGAATACACACTGAGAAATATAATAAAACTGTCTGCCTCTCTTAGAGAGATTGTTGTCTTCTGGTCCAACCCTAAGGGCAGGAGCCAGCATAGGCATGTCACAGTGCTCCACAGCTGGGATTTGGAGAGTGCAGCTAGCCTAAAATGCTAAGGAAAACTGCCCTTGGGGTCCCAGAGTATCCTGATAATATTGGATGCTAACCAAAGATTTTAGAAATATAGAATAACTCATGTTTTATAAACCTTAACTATGGGACAGGGGGATGATCTTCCTAAGAGGGCAGATTATCATCCATCTGCCACTGTCTGGCTTTACATCTTCCTATGAAGGAGGAGCTGGCCATTGCCAGAGTCAAACATGAGACCGGAGAGCAGATCTGAGCAGGCTGGATGCGCCAATGGTCCCCTTGTGCTTTGGGAATACACACAGGGAAACCTAATTTCATTTGTAGCTCTGTCATAGCCACCTCACAAGAATTTCATGACTGTACAGGTGGCTCAGGAGGAAGACCACCAGATATGCCCATACCTCAGACCCTGGCAGTTCATGTTTGAAGGGAAATTGGGTTGTGCTCTAACTGCTGTACAAATGGTGGTAAACATGTTGTGAGCTGTGCTCCTGGAAAAGATACCTGGCCATACCCATGACACGGCAGGGTGGAGGACAACTGCCTCTTGTGCTGTCTCTAAAAGGCTGCACTGCTCTAAATCCAAGGCAATGGGGATCACAAGCTGCACGTTGCAGGAGATCCTCTATCCCCCACACTTCCTGGTGGGAGTTTTTGTGTTGCTGAACTGCTTAAATTTGTGTCTCTTGATTTCTGTATGCTACTTGAAGGAGAGGAAAGACATGGAAGTGGGTAATCCAGACCTTAATATGCAAATGCTGCTCAACTGTAAGTGGCAGGAGACCAAGGACGGAGCCTGGCTTACACATACCACAAAGCTTTGTAGGATCAGACCCTGCGATACTGATATGCACTTGGTACAAGCCATTGATTAGCCCCCAAAGCATGAAATAATTAGAGCTGTAGATATGGCATCATCACCACAACAACTGTGTCTTAAAAGCAAAGAAACAGCTGAGAACTGTGGGCAGCTTCCTTTCCTGCACTGCTGCAGCCACTGCAACACGCTGTGCAGCGATTACTCCACCCCAGCATGCTCTCCACCTCTGCTACTGTGGAAGGAAGTAAATGAGTCCTTGGGGAGCCTTAGTCCTTTAATGAAAATCAGCCAGTAACAAAGTGTGCTGTTCAGATACACTAATGAAAAAATGTTCCCTACAAAGGGACAAAGCTTCTCGCGCTCCTTGGACACTCTGCTTCCAGGAATCAGTTAATTTCAAGATAGGCTCTAAATGACACGGACCCAACAAGGAAAGTTGGATGCAGCTGGAGAGGTGAATTACTGGTGCTGGTGGGGTTACTCCAGTGTCATTGTCCCTACGCTCATGGTCCCATGGGGATGGCACTGTGGGGTCCTCTGGCCTGTACTGGGACTTCGGATTTCTGTTCTGTTCTCTCCTAACTCCTCCCTTCCCCTTTTCCCCAGTTTCAGATCTAGATCATAAAAAAAGTCAGGGAGTTTCACTGATTTTTCAGACTTGAAAAGAGCAGATCTGGATGATTCCCTCCTCCCTTTTCTAACATACAGCCAGGGAGTAGTACGAAAGACAGAGTGGAGGGCATGGAGAGACATAGGAGGGACATGAGGAAGGAGAAGGGTGAAGAACAGACAAAGGCAAGAAAGAGAAGGAGATGGGTGTAATTTAACCAAAACCCCTTAACAGGAGCACCTCTATCCACTCATACCAGGTTACAGACTGCCCTGGGCAGTTCCTGAAGGGAACAAAGCATGGGAAAGGGACATCTTATAGCTCACAGATGTGAAAGGTGCATCATTAAAAGAACTGGGCAAAGGTGACAGGTTGTGGGAAGTGTCACATACCAAAACACAAACTTTCTCATTCTTATCCTGAGCTTTGTGGCTGTGGAAGTGGTTTGGGTTGGTCAGAAGATCGGGCTGTCAGAGTTTTCTTTTTTTCATGCTGGTAGGAGCAAGATGAGAGCAGGTATTTTTCCAGGAGTCAAGCAATTCAATGTCCATGTCTAACACATTGGGCTTTTTTAAAGCTCGTGGCAGGCCTGTACCACTTTGCATTTGGGACAAGTGTTTGGACCAAAACTGTTACATCTCAGACACAGTGATCATTTTTCCTTCTGTCTTTAGGAAACAACAGGCTTTTTCACAAGACGCTGGCAGTTTCTTCTAGCAACCCATTCTGGGACTGCATTTCTCTCAGTTTCACAAGCAGAATCAGCTCTGTTTGCAGTATTTATTTCTTTCAGCCCTATATGATGCTGGCACTCTGAACTTCACAGGTGCCTCACACCTGTGATAATGTGAACACTGACCGACTCACATCGTCTGCCTCTGGATCTTCTGTGCTATCATTCAAGCCACTCAAAATTCAACACAACTCTCTTTTGAAGTCCTGAAAGACACCTGACAATTTCCAAAGGATCCCAAAATGTCATCATGAAGGAAGAGTCACAGTTTCCATTGCATTTCTGATGTGATGCTCACAGTGCAGCTCAAGCATGAAGAAAGGACAATCTATAATAACTTGCCCAGGTCTTCCCTCTGCAGTCTAATGTCACCTGCTGTGATGAGTGATCTAACCTCTGAAGGGACTATATGTGAGGCAAGTGAGCCCTCTGACCAGCCATCGTATGCTGAAAATCTAGCCCTCAAGTAAAGCAGGAACGGTTTATCACTTCCAAATGAACATCATAGCTTGACAGATGCCAGCTGCTATGGGTGCCTCTGGTAAGACAAATCTGCTATTAGAAACTCCAGGTGCACCTGGGTGGAAAGCCCTCCTTGCACATCCTGCTGTGCCTTGTGAGGGAAGCCTCGCTGCATTGCCCAACTCACTGACTGGGCTTGGGCCGTTTGGGCTCAGGGATTTTCTCTGTTGCTACATGCTACAGCAGCGCCTGCACTGCTGAGCACCAAAGGTGAACTGATGGAAGGTACCAAGTGCCGGTACCTCGTGAGTGAAGCCCTTTGTTGTTCTGAGCTGGAGACAAGATTCTGGTTGAGTTAAATGGGAATAGTTGGATGGCAAGAAGCTGGGATGCTTTCAGGGCATGGTTTAACTCCTGGAAGAGTGGTGCAAAAGCAGTTATGGCATCCAACCTGGAGCATCTCATAGGCTGAGTTATGGCTCACCAGGCTTGGTGTGCCTTACACAGGAGGGAGCAAGGAAGCACTCAGCTGAGCACTCTTAGCTGAAGAATTAAACCTCCCATTAAATTTACTGTCAGATAAATAAGGTTCAGTCTAGTACAGAAGGCATTCGTTTGCCCTCAAGGCATCTAAGTCTTCACCTGGCCACTCCTTTGTACATTCAGTGGAAAAGTGAACATCTTTGTTTTAAGGTAGCTCAGATGAAACCATCTCCAAGGTTGCCTGCTTCCCTCCACCAGGAGCCCTTGTGACCTGTTCAGACTTAGAGCTCTAAATTTGGCCGTCAAAAAGGAGGTTCTGGGATGTGAGAGTCTCTGGAAGTGAGAGAGGCAACTGTCAACCTTTGCCTGATGACCCAAGCACCACGGGGATTTGATGGCTGTCAATTGCTCCAAGACCTGGTTAGGAAAACTTCACTCATTTAACTTTCCTCAGTTGGCTAGAATAAACATAACTGAAATGCTCCCCATCCTGATTTGCCATCAAATCCAGGATACTTCAAACTTTTCCTACAAGGGGGAATTTTAAAGTCAGTGCTATGAAGAAAGTGTTTGACTGTTTACCCGTGTGAGCACGGTGGGTAAATGTGGGAGTCTGATGGAAGGGGATGCAGCAGTGATGGCTATGATGGAAGGAAAGCTGACAGCCTGGACTTGGTTGTGATGTTAGCCTGCTTGGACTCTTTGGACAAGTCATGTCTCCACCTGTGCTTCAGTTTGACAACTGGTAAATGGTGATAATACTTATTTTCTCAGCTGGGCTTTGGGAGCTTCCTTATAAATATTTATGAAGTGCTCTGTTTATAATTGTAAGTAAATAAATGGGTATATGGAATTGACAGTCTTAGGATGCAAGTTGTTCTGTTTCATACACTTAAATGCAATCATTTATGGTTTCTGCTTTCATTGGGAAGCAAAGAAGTTAGGAACAACAACTTCAAAAACTCACATCTCAAACTGAGCCCCAATTAAGAAAGAACAGTAAGTACTTAAGAGGCAAATCCTGCTGACATCAGGAAAGACTGGGAAAAGCTCTTGTAGGTACTTCATGGGCCTACAGATGTAGATAGGTGCTTGCTGAAATTTATGGAAGTGCTGAAGTGTCTAGATCCTTTCTCAAATCAGTTTGAGAGGGGACATCATGCTCAGATATTCAAAATAATTTGTGATCTTTTTGCCCACTCATTTTCCTGTGACATCTGTAGTAGGTTACATTTAGGGACCTTCCGGTAATCCCCCTAGCTGTCATTTCACATGATCAGCAGTTGTCCTTGTTTCCAACTCAGCAAGCAACTGCTAGTGCACATTTCTAAGAAAACCATTGCTCGTGTAATGGTGGAGCTTCTTGAGCATCAAGTGCATCCTGCTACTGTTGCCTATGAGTCCAGTGATGGCCCTTCCATGACATCCCTCACTACTTCCTCTACCAAGGCTATTGCTGTTTGATAGGAACCAGAATACTAACTCTTCGTCAGAGGGAGCTGACCTGAGCAGTGTTTTCAGTATCCTGTTCACTCACTCACTCATCTGCAATAACCCACACATAACACAAGCCCTGGATCCAAGCACAGAGTTAAGCATGCTATGTCTGAACACAGTGTCTCCTAGAAGACAGAGATCAACACCAGGGCTCAGAAGATCTGTCTACTGTTTCTGGCTTGATGCCATGATGGCTAGCTGACTTTGGGGAAATGCTTCATACCTCCTTCTGACCCAGTTTGCCCATAACTTGTGGATGTTGATTCTCTCCATCATCAAGTACTTGAAAACACACTAAAAATATCACTTAAAAGCAAGGAAGTGTTGTTCTGGTGAGACAGTCAATACTGCTTTAAAAATGTCTTTGGAATAACTGGGATGCTGGTCCTGCATGATTATCAGAGATTCTTTTATTATTAGGTGACTATATTTTCACGCTTCCCTGAATTCCTGGACTTGGACTGCTCTGCAGCTGACCCTTGAAGATGGCTCCATCCTTTATTGTGAGAGCTTGCATTTACAAGCAATGGGTGATCATGGCATAGCCATGCCTTGACAGACAATGTGCAGACTGCAGTAGCTGAGATGCTTTCTAGCCATGGCATACTACCAGGATCCCAAAACAGAGATCCCTAAGGAATCCCCCACTCCACAACTGTGTGAGGTGGTTTTCACAAAGCGACTTTCTGCCAGGCCTGCTGTGCATTTTAATTTCTAATGTGAATGTGCAGTGTGTATCCCAATGGAGAGCTGGTAACACACTTGAGATCTCAAGTTTAATAGGCTGAATGTAACACTGATGTCTCATGCTTTTCATGCTTGACATTAGTTGCTCCAACAGGGTTTAGAGGTGTAAGTAGAGCAGTCCAGATTGGGCTCGAAATGGCTGAACAGAAACAAAGGGAACAAAGGTCTACAACCAAGCCTAAAAGACAAAGGTTATGTTATAAATAAAATTTTAGTGAATAAGAAAGAGGAAAACAAGTGTAAGTTAAAAGGCTACTGAGAAGAAGAGAAAGGACTGGGAAAGCTTCCTGGAGGTGTTTTAATGAATGCTGGTGCTGAATGAAGAGGCTGGAGAGAACTGACAGATGAGTGTCTTCTACCGAAATAAAAAAATACTAGTAAATCAGTATGCGTAGACAACTGGAGGAGTCTAGCACTTCAGGGGTGTTTAAAGGAGGCAAAGACCACGAGGTGTCCTGCCTGTCTGTGAAGGGCAAATGTGCTGAGACTTATACTGACAGTGCCAAAAATGGGTATTAATGTCTGCAAGTTGTTGGAGGACAGGCACCCTACGGCTCTTGTCTTATCTTGAGGTATCATAGGTGCTTTTCCTCCAGAGATCTAAAAGCTCTTTTAGGAGGAGTGATGTGGCACAGCTATTATATCTTTACCTCTCTCTTGTCCTTCCTGAGCTGCAGTCCTATAGTATGGACACAGAACGACTCACATCCATTAAGATAAGTGAGAACATGGGATTTCAGCACCAGATTTCTGCTCTGAGATCCCTGCAGGTCTCGTAAGAGTTGTTCTATACCCACACTGTCATTAGTCCAAGTTCATGAGTTTCTGTGAGCAACAGCACAGCTTTGCCTTCGCTTCAAGTAAGCAAGCTCTTCACTGAAATCTCTTTCTCCGTACAGTGGAGTCCCTTTCTTTCTGTCCTGTTGGGTTCTCCTCCCTTTGCAGTGCACCAGGATATGCCAGTCTGCCCCCTGTGGTACCAAACCCTATGGGAATGATATCACAATTTAAAACCACTTAGTGCAGTGTTAAATGAATCTTCTGCAGGATTTATTTGAGGAGAACATGTGGCACAGCTGTACAGTGTAAGCCAGGCTCCATTTTTATGACCAACCCTTTTCTGGACCACTGTGCCCAGCCATCAGGCCACGCTGGCCAGAGTTTTTCATGCCGTATAGCTCATTGTGTACTGTGCCTTTCACTGTTTGCACCTCTGATCACACACGACCAGTCGCAGCAGTGACTGCTCCAGGTAACTTCTGTCTCCTGGATGGTCATGCTCCACACACCCAGACTATCCCACCACCCCTACATCCTTCTGATCAGCCTAATGGGCAGCTGAAAAAAATGCCCCAGCACCTGCCTATTTTACATTAGCATGGGAGTGTTTTGCTGCCCATGCTGTCAGGAGATGTCATGGATCTAAATTGCATGAGACAGCCACCGATGGATTATGGCACCCAAAATTAACAAGAGGGATATTTATATTTTCGCTGCTGAAGCCTTGGAATGAGTCCCTTTTTGTTTGGCAGCACTCCCCCAGAACTGCATTAGAAAGCTGCTGAAGGCTAAGGCAGATGCTTGCAAAAAGTGAGTGCTGGCTTTGTTTACTAGGTAGTTACTCTCACAGAGAGGAGTTCAACCAGTCTCTTTGATCTTAAAGGTGACACCGTTATTTTTCTGCCTTTCTTCAGTGAAAGTGGGCTCAGCTTTAGCCCCTTTTTCAAGCAGTTTTACTTGGGGACAACAATTTTCTTGGGCTGAGTCACTCTGAGCCTGTCTTTTTCTAGTCCTGGGCCAGATTTGCACATGATTTTGGTTGTCTCCTCTCAGGAAAAACTTTGTTAGGGTTCCTTGATAGCAAACTCTTTAACAAGAAAGTATGTGGTGGCTTAGTAAAATCATTGCAATGCCATATGTAGAAGGATGCCAAGGTCAGCTTGTAAAGTGGGGTCTGCTTTAGCAGCTCTCTGAGTCAGGCTCTGTTCAGCAGCTCAGTCTGCGTGACGTACTCTGCCCCTGGGCAGGGTGTATCAGCAGGGACGTGACACACGTGAGTCTGTCCCTTGTGAACCAGGCTGGGATGTCCAACTGCCACCATTGAACCAGCTCCTTGGATTTAGCCTGTTCTTTGTAAGAGGTGTATTATCATTCTCTCCCACTGCTTGAAACAAGAGCTCAGCAGGCATTTTAATTTTAACAAGCGACTGGAAGCAAGAGTGGTTTAACCTGTGAATCTGCAGTTGGTGTCAGAACTTCTCCCTAACTCCAGGGGAGTGCAATGATGAGTAGCAGAAGCCACACACAGACGTGGTACATGACCTGGAGGACCCTGTGCCCCCGGGGGCAGGATGAAGCTTTGTCCATCTGCCCCACAGTGCTGGCATTCACTCTCCCTCCCTGACAGTCCACTGGCAGTCAGCAAGCTGGCCTTCAGGGCAGATACCATGCCACGTTGCTTTTTGGACTATTTTCTGTTTGGCTGAATTGCTAATGCCACAGTAATTAGGAAAATTCCTTAATCAAAATCACATTTGTGGAGGTAATGAGCAAATAGGTCAAGGAGAGCAATGTGCCTTATAAGCAGGAGCCCCTTCCCTGAGCATCTGCAGAGCTGGCTGCCTTGAAGGACCATCAGGGAAGCCTGGGGGGGACAGGGCTGTGATCCAAGGCATGTTTGAAGTGCAAACAGTCTAACCAAGACTGCCCTTTTGGGTGCTGTACACACTGGGGATGCTGCAATACACACCTCCTAGGAGGACTCTGTCCAGCACAGCTCTGATTCATGCAACTCTCCTTGTTGCTCAGTCTTCCAGGGGCATATTGCTTTTAAGCAGATGCCCTTAGTCTCTGAATGGGTCTCACCATCAGCTTTGGTACCCAGAGGTCTTAGAGGACCCCTGGTTGACAGAAGCTGTCCTGGATTCTTGGAAGGGTGAGATCAGTCAGAGACTCAGATAGTCCGAAACACTGTGAGCACAGAATAGATTTTCTTCAAGACTTCATTTTTTTAAACAACTAAATACAAACATGAAGTAGGTACTGCTGAGACCTAAAACCCCAGCTAGGCGTTCAGTATCCCTGGCTAGCTCCCTGTCCAATGGACAGCTTGCTGGCCTCCCTCTCGCTGATGTTGAAAATGTTTTCACTAGATTATTATCTTCATACAGTTAAGTCCCTGCTGTCAGCCTCAGATTTGAGAGTTCAGAATAATTCCACATCACATACAACCTTTTGTCACTTCCTTGTACATCTTTTCTGGATCATTCAAAAATACACTGAGCAGCAGAAGTCCCAAAGCAGATCTAGGACTCTAATCATTCTCCCAGTGCAAAAACCTGACTGTTTGTTCTCACCCATTACTTTCTGTCATTTAATCTGTTATTAACTCTTGGGAAGACCTTTCCTCTTATCCCATGGTATTTTCAAGCACTGTTGATGAAAGACCTCACTGACAGTTTCCAAAAGAAAATGACTGCACTGCCTTGACAGAATCACTTCCATCCACACCTCAGTCGATTCCTTCATGGGGTGCTAGCAGACTCAATGTGTGCCATCCTTTCACAAAAGCTATCTTGACTCTTCTGCTTCATTTTATTGTAATTCCTCACAGTGCACCTGCTCTGCCAGCTCGTCTTTCACATTCCCAGCATCATCTCTAAAGCCTTTCTAAAGACAAGCATTGCCACCTTCCACTCACCTGGCACAAAGGCTGATTAAATGTTAGACAGAACTTCAGAGTAACTCAGCAGCTGTCCTTTAAAATTTTTTGAGTATTGTCTAGTCCAGATTACTTTTTACCATTTCAGTAATAAGATGTTATACAAAACTTCACTGATTCTTCAGTTTTAGGGAGATCATCAGAAACAGCCCCTACACTGCATGTGGGAATCTCTTGTCCTCCCCCACTACAGAGATTAACAGTGCAAAGATTAAAATGTCAGTGGTTTTGTCTTCCTTGAGTACCCTCATATTTTGAAGACATACATTGCCATAATTTTCTAGCAATCTCTGCCTAAAATTTTTCCCTCCTTTAGATCAAGACATCAGATTACACAGGAAAAAAAAAAAAAAAATTTTTCTGTTGCAAAATCTCCTTTCATCTAGGACAGGGTTAGATTCCTGAAGCACACATAACACTTGTCTGGGAGAGAGAGCTCCCTCAAGCTTAATTTTGGCCCCAAAACTAAGGGCAATTCCAGATTTAAGCCTCTGCAACTCTGATAGTAGGAAGGGATTTGATTTTTTAAAAAATCTATTTCTTTAGCTATAATAAAGGAAATTATGTAATTCCCTAACAGAAAACCAAGAGCAAAAGCAAAGAGAATCCCCAAATCTATCAAAGCCAGACATTTTATTGCACATGCTTCCTCCTGGGAGGGGAGAAAAATACATGCAAGCCCAAGGTGAAGTTAGCTGTAGTCTTTAATACATTGCTGGAAAGCGCATGGACACTCCCTTGAGAGGAAGACCCGCCCTCCTTTCCCACTTTATCCTTGTCTTGGGGAGGATTCACCTACTCCAAAAGCATGGTAATGTCTGGACTTTGCCCTGTGTCTCCTGCCCACCCCCGAGCTAAGCCAACATCCCTCAGTTAGGCACTTACATGCCAATACCAAAGGTGCCAAGACATCAGTGCTAATATTTGAATGCAAGCAGTGTCTCCAAGCTGCATGGGGATCCCTGTCCTGGTTTCAGCTGGGATAGAGTTATTTTCTTCCTAGTAGCTGGTATAGTGCTATGTTTATTATTATTAGTTTCTTCCTTTCTGTCCTATTAAACTGTTCTTATCTCAACCCATGAGGTTTACTTTTTTTTTTCCCAATTCTCTCCCCATCCCACTGGGTGGGGGGAGGAGTGAGAGAGCAGCTGCGCGGTGCTTAGTTACTGGCTGAGGTTAAACCACAACAATCCTAAAAGGTGCAAGCTTGGCCATAGCATCATGCCAGTGCCACAGTGCTCTGACACTCTGTCATGCAGCAGGGTGTCATCAGAGACCCCAGTACACACTGTGGGGGGCAGGATGGGGAGGAATCTGGGAGGGCTTATGAAAGGTTAGTGCTTGTGCCATCCTCTATCTCCTGGTTTCTTGCCATGGATGCCCTCAGCAGCAGGGCAGAGGAGTTTTTGCTAATCGAAAGTGCCCCAGGAAAGCCTGAGTCCCTGGTTTGTGAAGGGCCATGCAACTAGCCTCATAATTCAAGTACTTAAATCAGGAAAGGGCTGGCTGGCAGCAGACAGTGAACATTAATGAACTTACAGCTGCTCAAAGGTAAATATTTCATTGGGTCCAACAAGTATCATTCTGACAATTGTGTTAAACTGATGTTCACAGGTGTCACCCTGCAACTTAATACAATGCTGGTACCACGTCTGTGCAAGCAGAACTAAATCCTCACCTGAGCAACTGGGCAGTTGGGGTCTGTCAGCTCCTAAAGAAGTGCATACACCTGTGAGCCTGGACACACATGGACATGTGCACATGGTATGACAGCGGAAAGGCAAGAACAGGAGTTCAAAAAGCAACATTTGTAATTCTGTGAAGAAACCAGCACTCCCCAAGCTGCCATGGGATCTCCCTGGGCACCAAAAGCAGGAAAGCAGCTCTTCACATCGAACTCAGGAAGTCTAAGCATGGGAGGACCAAATGTCTCAAGATCATTGGGTTCTCCTACAGAGAAGGAACTAGATCTACAGTGCAGAACCCTTGCTCTTCTGGCTACTGAATTGCATAACTTGAAAGGAGGAGAGCCGTGATCATTTTCTCAGTTGCTCACTCCTCCAGGTCAACCATGCCAACCACTGGTACTGGTGTTCATCACTTGCCCTGCCTCAGGCACTTCCATTACTTGCTCTCCAGTCATGTTGACCCTGAACCTGCCAGGTGCTCAGCATGGTCCTAACCCCCAGGAGATCCTGGCTGAAGATTATGGGGATCCTGCATGAAATGTTGATTTTTTTTGCATTGCATCCATCCAAAATATATTTAAAGAAAAATAGCACATAAGGAAGTAGCCATGAAATGTAGAATGCACAAAGGGAGGATGAAGAGGCATGTGGAAGAAACTTGATTAGATAAGCAGTATTAGAAGTGTGCCAGAGCTGAAAAGCCATGAGGTATAGTCAGGAGTGATTGACAGAAATAGTTTTGCCAGGGCTTTTGGCTACAAGAAAGCAGAACTTGAATTCTGGTATGGAATGTGCAACTGGACACTGCAGGGGTACCAGGGAGTCTGCAGCATTAACACTGCTGGGAAATGAGGCACAAAAAGCTGCATGCTCTTCAGGAGAGGCAGAAAGAAGGGTGTAAGTGGCACTGAGTGCCAGGGGCGAGGGAAAATACAGTTTGACAATTTAGATAGAACATAATCAAATCAATAAGAAATGCTAGCCCAGATCTAAAAAAAACCAAAAAACAAAACCAAACCTGCTCAAAATCCATGGGTGAAACAGTTACGGAGAAGGTGTTAAAAAGGAGGTTACCATAGGACCTGAATCTTGCTGCTAACCTGCACAGTGGGACACAGGTTTCAATAGAAATCTTTGTAATGTTCTCAGTCATATACCACTGAGAAAGTGCGTCACTGTGGGAGAGTTTAACTTCCACCTCCAGACCAAAGAAATAATACCACTGCTAACAGGAAAGCCCAGTTATTTCTGCATGCAACAGCTGACACTTTTCTCCATCAGTCAAGAAGCCTACCAGAGGTTATGCTGCCTGGGACTGGGGGTTGGTTGCATAATGCAGACTTTCTAAAAATGTGGCGGCTAGAATTTAGCTGTAACTTGACTTCAGAGTACAAAAGAAAGATAAACTCGGGAGACAGTCTTGGACACCAATGGACTAATAGGCTCAGAACTTGAATGTTGGGAAACCTGGATTTTCCTCAAATCTTGAGGCTAAAACTATCAAACCAAACCAAACTGAGGGTCCTGACTGTGATAAATATCCCATTATACTGTCCAAAATCAAGGTTTGTCCTTATTTTAGATGTGTGACTCTTTGCCTCGTAAAAAAAAAGTCCAGCAGGATCCCTGGAGGTGCAGCTGCCCCTTCTTTGGGACGTTGCAACTGTATTTGTAGAAGTCTGCTGAGGGGTGCTTTGCTGCTGCCTTTCCCTGTATCTGCAGACAGAAGCAGTGGGGAGTTTCACAGGCTGGCTCTGCACAGACCAGCCCCACCAGCCATGCCAGGGGATACACAGCTGCAGGACATAGTCTGAGGGGCAACTACCTGCCCCCTCCTAGCCATGGGCAGACAGCACTGTTTTCTTTTTTTTGTCAGTGAAGAACTTACTGCCCTGCTCAGATGGGAATGATCCAGCTTCAGCACCTGCCAACTACTCGCGAGCAAAGCTTCACAGGGTCCACAGGCTAGCTGCAGAGGATATGACAGTTGGTGCTGGCTCTTCAGGGCTGGCTCAAGGCATTGTCCTGCATTACCGACAGTCTCCTGAAGGACAGGGTGGTCTTCCGTGTGATATCATAGATGTCAATTGATAGCCACAGTGCTACACAATCACTTTCTTGCATGTCAGAATGCATCACAACAACTCATGACAACTTGTCTAACCCCTCACTACAACTCTCCCACCCGTAAGTCATGAGAACACCAAGCATCAATCAGAACTCATACTTATCTACCTGAATCCTTTGATGGACAAGCCCACTCAGAACCATGTTAGGCAAGTGGAGAGTGGAGACAAGTGGAGAGGCGAGTGGAGTCATTAATCCAGCTCCTAGCACTGCCCTCTGCCACAGCAGAGGGACTGAGGAAAAAAAAGAAAAGACAGTAAAGTTGGTGTGACAGGAAGGCTCCTCTTCCACCTTAGCTCCTCCAGCCATGTCACACCTCAAGTCCTCTCGGATCATTCCTGTACCTCTTAGATGCTCATCAAGGAGGATGACCCACACACAGCAAGAATCCTCAGAAGGGAGGCGACAATCAGCTAACTGTGCTGCATGGTTCTGCCAGTGCCAGGCACTGAAGTGATTCAATGAGAGCAGTCAGAAACCTGGAAACTTGGGATGAGAACCTCTGAGATCCACAGTGACCAACCCCAAGGCAGCAGTGGAATGCTTCAGAGATGGACGTAGTTGGAGCTACCGGACTGTAGCCCATGCATCAAGAGCCCTTTCAACTTCTCCTTCCCCACCCTGCTTCCTGATCACTGAATATATCAATATTTAAGTGCAATGTAATAGAAAAACTTGTTCTGCTGAGCTGTGCAACCTGGATGCCATACTCACCATCTATGATCTCAGGCAGACTGCAGCACTTCAGTTTACTTAATGCTGCACTTACTTAACCTACAGCTTGGACACATCTCCACACTTTTCTTGCATCCTCCAGCCATCACAAAGGCTAATTCCTTGCAGAGTTGCCCAAACACCCTTCCTATAAGGGCCATAGCACTGCTTGCTACAAGGAAGATGGGATGTATAGGTACCTGAATCTTGAGTGCCAGGTGCCTGTGTGAACAGTACAGGGATCTGGTACATGGCCCCAGGAACGACTGAGATTTCAGGCCCCTCTGGCAAGCATGATGTAGACAGCATGACTGCATCTAGCCACTGGTGCTTGCTGAGAAATGCTTTCTCAGTAGAAAACACTGTGGATCCAGGGAGGAGAGATGTGAAATGAAAGGAAGTGACACAGAGGCTGCATTACTGCAGTTGGTAGACATTGTGTAGAAATCCAGGGATTTGAGAATTAATATTTATCTTAATGTCTTTTCAGAGGGGTTATTCCAGGAACTGGGACATCGCTCTGTGACTGGCAGCAATTGAACATCTTGCGTGGGGTTTGTTTAGAGAGCAACAGTTATCCACAGAAGTGATTTAACACTAGAAGATAGAGGTGTTGGCACAGTTGACAAGCTAGGGTCACATTTGGGGAGAGCTGCAAAAGGCCATCCACATATATTAGAATTATTTTCCTGAGAAGGATTCTATGAGATGTGAACTACATTATTTGCTAATGTTGCAATACAGAGCCTTGTCCAAAACCCAGGAGAGTCAGAAAGGAATCTTTCCATTAACTTCTCTGATTGTAAGTGAGATTGTGACAGATGTACTCGCTTTTCCTTCCTCCTCAATTATTTTAAATCAAACAGAAAGAGTGGTTAGATTTGTCTTTTTATGGAGGGTATCATTTTTTCTTAGGTATGCTCATATAAATAGCCACATGGGATTCTTTTCAGGTACCTGCAACAAGTAAGATGGTCTGAGGGTAATAAAGCTTCAGAGAAAAGGAAGTGAGGCAAGACCCACTAAATTCCCAAGCTACACACATATGGCCGATGTGCCAGAAGGAACAGGGACTGCACCAATGATAAAAGCTGTTCGCAGCCAACAATAAAAGCTGTCTTCAGATCTTCAACATGAGCCAAACCTTCCTGCTGTCTTCCAATCTAGAAAAAAACTCTTGCTCAAAGCCACCAGAAAACACCCCTGGCATATCCCAGAAGGTCGGAATACCCTGAAGATATGAGTGTTGTGAAGGAGAAGCCAAGCTGCCTCATGTAGAGAAACACTGCTGAAAGAAGTGGGAAGGCAGCCCTGCACGCTCTTCCTCAACCCTTTGCTCTGGCCGAGCAGAGCTTGAGACAAGACAATAAGAGACAACTGGCTAAGCCTTTTAGGATTTAGATGCCTAAAACAGAACACTAATGAACTAGGTTTTCAGAGACTTGAGCAACATCTTCTGCTGGTAAATACTCCCACTTCCCCTAGCCAGGGTCTTGCACGGTCTCCTAAAGCTACACAACTTGATGTCAGATGAGCTATTCATTACATACTCAAGCACTGATTCATGAGAAGTTAACCATGACTTCCCCAGTATCACCTTTATTCTCAGACGTCTGTAAGTTGAGCTGATAGTTTTCCATGACAAGGTTGCAAGAGTTACTTGAAGCTTTGCAGAGCCTGTGTGCCACTGCTTTTCATGGAGGCTGTGGCCAGTGGTCAGCTGTGGAGTTTACTGCTCCTGGCGATAATGCCAGGAATAAAGTAGTGAACCTTTGTTTCAGTACATTTTTGCATAATTTTAAAGTCAGCAAAGTCAACTCGGAAGCAAAGAGAGGAAGCTGATAGTGATGAAAGCAGAGCATAGATTGAGCTGCAGCATTTGGGCAGGGGTCCAACAAGAGGGGAAGGAAAGTTTACTGATTATGGCACATTCTTAATGGAGTATTACTTCCTGCTCCTCACCTCTGTTTACAATTCTACAGAGTGTGATAGGATCAGCAATCATGAAATGGGAGAACCTCAACACATAGAATGTCCTTACAAAGATTTCATTCCTCACTGTGTCAAAAGCAACTAGTTGCATTACTTTCTGGAGGCCAATTTAATTGTTGTCAATACCAGTTGCAAATTGGCTTTAACATTTAAAATTGATGTTTTCTGTAAACTGCTCTGATTAATGGAAGAAAACATTGTGTTTCTGCCTTTCACCTGAAGATCTAATGCATTTTACAAACAATAATTGATCTAGCAAGACATATAGAGGGAAACAGGAGAAACAGGGAAACAGGGAGAAGCAAACCTGTTACAGAAATGATTTTATCTTTCCACAGCACCCAGCAGAGCTTCAGGACAGAACAGCTGGTTAGGCAGTGGGCTTAGTTGTTTTGTTTTTTTTTTCCCCAAGGAAACTCCTGAGCAGTTTAAAACTAAAATACCTTAACTGCAGGCAGAATTGTTTTGATCATAAATTGCCACCATGGTGTCAAATTTGAGTTCTGGAAAATCCCAAACCTGCTGGTCTGAACCTCAGCCCACTCAATCTCAGAAGTGCATGTAGCCTTGAAGGTGCTGATAGTCAATCCCAGTTGGACACCAAGTTCCCAGAGCATCTAAGCACAGGCTCTCCTGCATGCTTGCTCAGAGGTAACCTAAAAATTCTGCTCAAGTCTACGGTTACGTGGGACACAGCTCAGTGATTACAAGTTCAGCACTGCCTAAACAGGATAATTCCTCTCAGCCCTGTTCCCAATTGCACTCCTACATTTCATCATATGACCTCTTCCTGAGCTGATTTTGCTGAGTTAATGAGTAAAACCAACTGATGGAAGAATGTGGTAGCACCAGAGTCAGTCAGTGCAGAGGGCAGTGGCCATGGCAGAGGACGTGAGAAGAAGAGGATTGAGACCTCTGCTTCAATGGCATAAAAGCCATTAGGCTGACTCAACTGCCTGTGAAACTGGAGCTTGACAGGAAGAATGGGCAAGCGTGCAGATTTAAATCAAAACACAGGTCAGGGCTCAAATCAAAACCTAGCCAGGAGCATGGCTCCCCTTGCCTACTGCATTCTCAAGCCCCATATAAACTTCTGCCCTCCCATTGCTGGGGCTGAGGCTGAGCTCTGTGTTGCCCCTCCTGCAGTCCCCCAGCCCTGTTTCCCAGGTGCTCCTAGAGGACCTGAGCCTAGGAAGCTGGTGAGCGCTGCTGAGAAGGCACAGTTACAACATCAGCTCAGACGCCCAGTGCTCTCCAGGGAAAGGAGTATCTCCCAGTCCTGCCCTTCCTCACAGCACACCAAATTCTCCAGAATACCTGTGCCAGATACCTGCTCTAATGGCCCCCTGCTCCTGAGCCTTTCCCAGATCTGGAGTGAAGGACAGAGCAGAGGGTGAGGGGAACTATCTAGCTTAAACATCATTCCTTCCTGTCACCCACAATGCAGACTTTGTAGCATGAGCAACACAGGACAAGGGCATGAACTGGCCTCCCCCCTTAGGTGTTATGCTCCAAAACTGTTTCCATCTCTGCTTTTGTATCTTCTGAGAACAGTATTTCTTTGCCATTCCCAATCCAGCTGTACAGATTCAGAAACTGGGAAAGCATCCAAATGTATCAGGTTGGACCTCCTATACACACACAGTCTCCATCCTCTGTAACTCCTTCTCATTGCTTCTGTGTTACTGCGACTCTCCTGCATCCATCAGTCCCACTTCCAGGGACCCCACGATCCCATCAGCCCCAGGATTTGCTCTTAAACCCAGCAACTGTTACAAATGTCGAAGCCTGGTTCTGGGAAGGAGGCCAACGTGCTCCCACTCCTTTGTGTGTGCAGCAAGCAGGAGGCACGGGGAGCTGCTGCTGCTGCATGGTGGGATCTGGGGCATCACTCAGTGTGTTGCAGCACATGCCCACAGCCACTCTGTCCCCTGCAACGTGCAGGTCCCTGGCTGGTTACACGCCTCCATTAGACTGCCAGACTTTCTCCACGTTAATGCCTCTTCTCCACCAGAGCACGGTGCCAGAAAAGTCTGCTTCAATTAATTTCCACATTCTCCATATGTTCTGTTGTATTGTTTTCAGCAGGTTGAGTTTCACGTGAGGCTTTGTTTCAAAGTAAATCTATATGCTTAATCCTCTCTCCTGCTCACAACTTGCATTAGTCTCTCAAAAAAAAAAATGCTGTTACCATAGTAACGTACAGTTTCTAGATACCGCTGTGGATGATAAGCATTGCCGTGCCTGGCCTTGTGGCTCTGGGACTGCAATCTGTTGAATGAATGCTAAATTCCACCAAAACACTTTTAGCAGGCACCTGATATGTATCCCGTAGCTCTGGATGTTGCTCCTCTGTTGTGGCTATGTGGTTCATGTGAATATCAAGACATTATAAATATACATGTGTATATACACACACACTCCACCTACTCATTTTTTTTCCCCGCAAGTCAGACTTTTTTTCTTCTTTTTTATATAATTTTTCAAATTTGTCACTTACTAGTTGTTTTTACACACGAAACCCTGACACCAGTCATGGGAGATATTTGGACACGAGACACAAGAAACTGTTGAAAATGTTGTTGCTTTTTATTCTCCAGTAAGTTCACTAGTAAATATATTTGCAGTGGGGATGTTTTGTTGTCTCATGTGTCTTGTTAGTGGGGCATAGTTTTCCCAAAGGTTCATCTTCACAGATTACCCTAAAACTTTATATCTCAGTAAAACACTCAGGAGACCAGAATAAATCAATAACTAGAGGCAGAAGTAGGTGCAGCCCCAGTCTCACTGAGGGAAAGAGGAGGCTGTGTGGCTCAGGAGGGCGCTGGGGATCACAGGCTGCACTTCTCAGTATTAGTGGGCAGCATGTGTTAAATCATTATGGCCACTCACGGCTGAATATCCCCATAGCACCAGGTCCTAACCTCTGCCAGCAGCAGAAGAGGGAGGTTGGATGTCCAGAACAGTAAGAATAAGAAAGGATAAGCAAATAAATATTTAACAGTTAAAAAGATCCGTTTGGAATCAGGGCAATTAACCTCATTGCATTGTAGCTCATTCACCTGACTTTCCAACCCATCCCTTCTCCTGTGTTTCTTGGATTACAAGTACTTTGGGACAAAGTCTTTGCTTTCCAATGCAAATGTAAAAGCTCTCGCTTGCTGGTAGGATACAGGATTGAAGGAGTCAGGTCTATGCCCATGTGAAGATTCAGGAGGAAGCATCCCTGCACATTCAGAGAAGGACTAAAGCAGACAGTGCAGCACACATCCCCTCTGAGAGGTGCTGACTTGAAGGGAAAGGGGTGGTCCCAGGGCAAAACTGCTCTCTTTGTACCTGGGTAAAGTGCCTAAATTACTCAGGGACAGATATTTACAAGGCTTTAGGCATTTATTTTGAAGTCAAGGGAAGATGGTAACCCAAGTACCTTTCGAAGTAAGGCCCTTGCCTCTCTGTGCTCCATTTCCCCATCTGTAAAACAGAGACTGTCAGTGCCACAGAGAGTGGGAGTTAATGGGCATCAGCTGCTCTGATACTAGGTGTGAGTGAATACCTATGATGTATAACACTGTACAGGCTAACTTAGGTCCTAAAAAAGTGAGCAACCTAGATCCTTCACACCAAAGAAGATAGCAGCTAGTGTCCTATCTTAGCTACCCTGCACCAATTCCAGCAGCATCCACTTTTCTCCGCTTCCTGCTGGACTGATCCTCCCTTTTGGCAATGGTATTTTGGTTGCCAGGACACTGAGTAACTCTTACCCTCAAAATGTTCTGAGACAGAAAAATCTGACATTTTCTGGTGGCTCAGAAAACATATTAACCCATTTGGGATTTTCCTGGGAGGGAAGGTTGTGGGAAGCATTAGGGCTTACCGTAACAGGGGAGTGCTTGGAGGAAAAAGCAGGTGGAGTGGCAGTGAATTGCCTTATCTTCTACAGACCCTAGAGGTTTCAGAGCTGGTCCTGTTTCTTTCTTTTCAAATGTCAGTGAATGGCAACAGGAGTACAGAGAAAAGAAAAACCCTGTTCCTGGAACTCTCTGGGTGTTTTCCAAGTGGTTTCCCTAATTCTTCACCCGCCTGCACCTTAACTAGTTTCTTACAACAGAGCACAGAGGCTGTAAAATGCTACTGCAGGGACTGGAGGATCATTTTACACCTGCTTTGTATTCCCCTGAACAGCTGTAAATGACAACACAAACTGTGAAGCAGCAGGGAATTTGAACGCCTTCAACATACATTTCTACACTGATCCTCAGTAAATTAATTCAAATAGTTGCTGGGGATTTTGGGGAGAAGCTAAAGAATTCAATGAATGAATAAAGGAAGAAATCTGAAGCAGAGACCAGCTGGAGACCTTGGGGAAAGGAGAGAGGGGAAAGGGAGAAGGATGGACAGGGAGAAGGCATATGTAACCTGGAGGAAATCTGAGAAGCCGACAGCCCTTGTTCACCCTGGTCTTTAGAAAAGGGCCAGAGCCCATGCTGAGCCCCATAGTCCAGGGAGAGCAGGGCCAAGTGCAGTTATCTCCTCCCCTATGTGATGATTAGGATGGAAGTACTCCCCATGCTGCTCTGCCTATATTTGGCTAGAGACGTTAGCTACAATTTTCATAAAGATTAAAGGCCTCTCCTGCATTTGTTCACATTCAGAACAAGCTCAGAATATGCCTCTGGGTGGAAGGCACTGCTGAAAACAGCACTTTGAATACGTACATCTCTGGAACATCCTGACTCAAATGGCTTATTAAAAGCCTTCCCCAGATACAACAGGCTAATCAGAGTGCTAGCCTGTGTTGTTTGCTGCATTCGAACTGGTAGTCCTGTCAATAAGCTGTTCTTCACACCTGCAGGTACCCCTGTCCTAGCAAAGGTGAATAGCAGAAGATTTTTCACACTGGAAAATTCTTTGAATTCACCTCTGTGGTCAGCTCTTCACTGGCACATCTGGAGCTGGTTTCAGACCAGTGTATTCTGTTGGCGAGGCAATTTGATATCCTGAGAATATATAGGCCAAGAGAATATATAGGCCAAAAGAATATAGAACCAGGCCAGAGTCTTTTCTCCAGCAAGTATAAAAAAAAGTCTTGTCCTTGCTTTTACAGCCACCTGATCCTGGAGGTAATCAGAAGCAGCATAATTCCAGGCACAGATTTTACCTACCTGCCTCATGCTCAAGCAGGTGACATCTGTGGTCCCTTCACTGCTGAAAGCATCACACAGTGGCAGCAAGGACATCCTTGTCCTGAATGTATTTAGAGAGATTCTTCTCCCACATGGCTTCCCACATCAGTCTAATGGTCCTGAGCATCCCCTCTCCCTCAGGTTGGCAATACTATCAAGGTGAATTGTATGAAAAAAGAGCCAATGTGGAAGAACAAGAATGAGTCTGAGAGAGCAAAGGATCAATTCAGACCATGTGCTGTTCTGGAGCATCATAGATTTATACCAGCTGTGAGTCTGGGACATAAGCCTCCCTGACCCATAAGGATTTACCTAAACCAAGCACATGGCCCATCACTATGATTGTACAACATTGATTTACACCAGTCAAAGATCTGTTTCAAATTCTTACTTGGAGTCTTTTGCGGTTTGGCAAACAGTAATAAGATGGCTCCCTGCATGGCTGTTAGTCTTGAGCTGGCTATCCCTCTATCACCAAGGCAGTCAGAAAAGTTTCTGCAGGGATTGAATCTTGCAGGTGCTTTGTTTAGCCACGTTTTGGGAAAAGCAAACCAACTCCTTGCATCTGATTTTCAGAAGGCCTTCAAATATCTCTTACAGGTTTGTGTGGTGTGGGTTTTTTTTTTTGGTGGCGGGGAAGGGGGCCGCAGGGGTGGCTCCTGTGAGAAGCTGCTGGAAGATCCCCTGACTCCAAGGCTGACCCACCTCTGGCCCAGGCTGAGCCCATCAGTGACGGTGGGAGCGCCTCTGAGAGAACAGATTGAAGAAGGGGAACCTGCAGGGAGTAGTGGGATTGGAATGTGAGAGGAACCCCTCTGCAGATACCGAGCTCAGTGAAGAAGGAGGGGGAGGAGGGGCGCCTGAGGAGGCTGATGGCTCTGCAGCCCGTGGTGAGATGGCAGGCTGTCCCCCTGCAGCCCAGGGAGGTGAACGGTGGAGCGGAGGCTCCCGAAGATGGCTGTGACTCCATGGGAAAGCCCGCGCTGGAGCAGTGTGTGACTGGAGATCGGCCCGCGGAGGGGACCCGCGCCAGGGAAGTTTGTGAGGAACTGCAGCCTGCGGAAAGGACCCACGTTGCAGAAGTTGGCGAAGGACTGTCTCCCGTGGGAGGGACCCCACGGTGGAGCAGGGGACGAGTGAGGAGTCCTCCCCCTGAGGAAGAAGGAGCGGCAGAGACGATGTGTGGCGAGCTGACCCCAACCTCCATCCCCTGTTCCCTGTGCCACCAGGGGGAGGAGGGAGAGAGAACCGGGAATGGAGCTGAGCCGGGAAGGAGGGAGGGGTGGGGGGAGGTGTTCTGAGGTTTGGTTTTCCTTCCTAATATCCTTGTTTTGATTTGATTTGTAGTAAATCAAGTTGATTTGGTTTCTTCCCCAAGTTGAGCCTGTCTTTTGCCCGTGACCATACGTGGGGAGTAATCCTGTGATCTCCTGCTGTGACCATTTGAGGGCTGCATGAGTGCTTGCAGGAAGGGTAGCAGCTGGCACATGGGAGATAGACTCCTGTCCGTACTTGCATTAGGAAACAGCAGGCATCACCCAGCAAGTTAAGTGTCGCAGGCATGCCCTCAGCAGCATTGGCACAAGCTGCTTTGTTTGGACTCTACTGCCTCAGACACAGACCACCACAATATGTCATTGTCACCCACAATCATTTTGTTCACTGACACCAAACAAGCTTAATGGAAAAATGAAGGTATGGTTTATTTAGCAAGACTTAAGGGCACCCTTCCAGTTATAAGTTTGGAAACAAAAGTTCAACGTAAAACAAATATAAAACTCAATCTCAGCCTGTATGTAGCTTTTATAGTCCTTTCTGGTTGCTTAACCTCTCATACTCTGGACTCCTGAGACAAACCACAGCCAACAGACCTGATGCTTTTCAGACCCCGCTGCAAAACCCTACAGCTGTGGTCTTCTGAAGCCAATTTGCAGCACCAGTGAGCAGTGCTTTGTCTGGATTCTGCTATTACACATTACTGCCTCTACTTTTTCCCCCAGTCATCCTCTATTCCCCTCTTTTTATTGCTTTTCTTCCCCTCCTCCCCAAAAAGCAAGTATTGATGGTGATCCCTCTTCTACTTCCATACTGGGGCATACCAGCTTTATTCTAGTTTAATATGCTATAACCAATTCTTGTTTTCCAACTTTTACTTCCCTCCCAACCTAAAAGATTTTAGCATTCGCTTATACAATCTCCTGATTACCGCAATAATCTGAATATTATCTGAGTAATAGAGTATAGTTACAATGGAGCACTGCCCTATTCTGCAAATGAAACTGTTTTATGAGCTCATGATCTTTTGTAAGTGATTAGCTTTCTGTCTCATATGATATATGAGGACATGTTAATAACGGACACAACTGAGCCAGGAACAAGTTCTTTTGGGCAAGCTACAAGAGCAAGTTTTCCCTTCCCAGCTTTGGCAAGGGCTCAGTGTGACATTCCGTCCAACTGGCTGCCCTGAGGCAGAAGTGATCAGTTACCCCTACTACTGCCAATGGCTGTGGAAGGGCTGTGCTGGAAGTAAAATTCATCTCCTTTGTAGCTGGGTTTGTGGATATCTTCTTTTAGTGGGCTCCTGTTGCCTGCGCCTTGCCTGTTTCAGCCCTGACTGAACAGTAATGGCTTTTCTCCTTCACATGGTATGGGCAAACACACAGACAAGCAGAGTCTGAAAGAACAGACTGTCATCTTTAACATCATGCCTTTTCCTTCCCAGCCATTTTGCCTTACTCATCTCATGTCCCAGTCCTCAGGAAGGACCAAGTAGACTCCTCTCTGGGTGCTGCCACTTTGTAGCATGACCATTTGCACTAGCACCCCACTCATGACACCTCTGCTCTGGTCCTTGCATCCTTGTGTGCCTCCATTAATGTAGTAGTAAGTCTTAAAAATGTCCATTGGAGCCATCAGCTACTGACAGACACAAGAGAAGAATACTGCTATTAGCAATTCCCCTCACAAACCTTCCCATTTTCCTTTTCTCAGACTTGACAGTGCCTAGACATGACACCTAATTCAGATTTCCAGTACCCAGCTGCTCTCTTCTGCTGCAAGCAAAGAATTTCTTCTGCATCTTCGTTCAGGATTTGCCTGCCTTAACTGACCAACAGGAGCCAACGGGAAGGGACAGGGTGTCTTCACAAAGGGATTCATCTCATTATAAGGCTTATGTCAGAGTTGTTCTCTGATGGTGCCTATGACTATTCACTGGCCATAAACCCCTATTCCTTGTGTTTCCACCCAGGGGAAGAATCACATGTCCTCTCAAGAGACAGTCCCAAGCCCTAGATATGCAAAAGCACCTTCCTCTTCCAGACAACTCACCTCATGTACTGTTCTCCAGCCCAGCATTTTATTTCACAAGTATAACTCTGGCATACAAAATTACAGGGTTCACTGGCCTCAGAGTGAAAATTGGAGAGCAAAGAAATCCTTCTTAGTTCTCAGGGAAATTATTTTGTTCCCAGCAGCAGGGGAGGCTTCCAGAGAACACAGTCACCTGGTTCTGTCTCCATAGGGTGAGGCACATTGCAGTGAAACCCTCCTAATAGTCACCACGAGGCAACGGAAATCAGTCACTGCCCTCAGTCATGGGCCCTTTCCACAAAGAGCCGAGCACATTGAGCCTCGCAGGTTGTGGAGCAGTCTGAGCTCCTGCTAGCTTCTTTCAGAAGCTTCCCCAGCAGGGACCGTTAGCAAAACCTCCTCTGATCACCAGGTGACACAGGTCAGGAAATGCCACCCAGAAGCTGAATAGCTTGTGACTGAATGAGAGCATATCTTTGAGGTACACATCCAGTTGCAACTGAGAGATGGCAAGTGATGGCAAGTCTACCACATCGCACTTAACAAAGGTGGTCAGCAACCATAGAGACATTGTTTTGACAGTTATCAATATATGAAGCATCAAATAAATCAGAGCAATATCTTTACCTAAGAGGCTGGCATCCTTGTGCCATCGGGGAAATCAGGGCAAAAGCAGTCAAATGATTTGACCAAATTCACTCAGCCAGCAGAAGCTGGAAAAAAAATTGTGTGTCCCAATTCCAAGGCCAATGCTCCTGGAGGACCTCAGGCCAGCATCTTTAAGCTCCTGGGATACCCTCTAGGTTACCTTCCACACTTCCCTCTCAGCACATGCCTATAGTTCACCTGAATGAATAAGGTGGCCCCAATTATACGGATTTCTTTCTTCTCAGATGCTGTGTGCAGAGATACTGATTATGCTTTATAGCATATGTTTTTTGTTGGAAATACACAATATTCTAAGCTTAATGCAAGCATTTTGGTATAAGCTGAATTTATACCTCACTGGTTCTGAATTTTTAAAATGCCTAGAAAAAACAGCCACTCTGTTCAGCAAAAACCTTAAAGAATCATCACCAGGTTTACAAAAGCCACTATTGTAAAATGTGATGTTCTGCTGACTTCTAACATACCACTGGTACAACCACCTCTGATGAGAGACAGCAGGAAAGCAGCACTTACCTGGGTTACTTTTGGAGGTGCGCACAGGGGTGTAATGGTTTTTGGAAGATGTCCTGACTGGGGTGTTTTCTTTGGGGGAGGTATCTATGGCCGAGATAGTCTCTCTTTCACAGTGTGCTATTGGGATTGGTCCCTGCTGTCTTAAGATGTCAGCCAGAGCCCTGGGGAGAGAGAAAAAGGGAAAAAATGTATTTTCACACAGTAGCTAGAATGGCATTCAGTATTTTCACTTCCACAGTCACTGTGCAAAACCAGCAGTAGTTGGATTTCTACCATAAACAGAAAAAAAAGCAACAATAAAAAAAAATATATATATGGCTTAAAAGCTGTTTCTTTTTTTGTGTCTGCTGCATGTATTTACAGGCTTCCCTGGCTATTGTTTAGTTTTTCATATGCTTCCACTAATTCATTTCACCCCAGGGTTATGTTATCTCTCCATCATTTTCCTTGCTGTCAGTGACAGTGCAGATGAACTGTTCTCCACAGCATAAAGCTCTGCCTTCATAAAGAGTCACCACTGAACATGTCAGAGCCCTAAGATTCAGGCACTGTGATCTTCTAAGGTTACACCAAAACTGCCCTGCCCAAGCCAAACTTCTTTAAGATTGAATCAGATTAAGAGTCCGGTTCCCACGTTCCTTAAATCCTTGTTTTTTCTGCAAGAAGCTCAATACATGGAAGTGGTGGGAGTGGGTTTCTTAAAGGAGAACCAGCAGTCCAGAAGAAAAGGATTAAACAATTTTTATAGGTTAATGTCAACACAGCCATCAGCCCACCTTTAGTTTTTTGTCCATTAGGAATTTCTTTAATGGTACTAAGGTCTCTCTGCTATTCCCCAAGAAAAAGAAATATCACACAGTTCAGTTGCCTCCAATGTTTTCCCCTTGGATGAGTGGATACTCAAAGATTTTTTTTTCCTCTGTGAATATCTTGGACACAGTGGAGCAATTATAACATGAAATGCACTGATTTTCTTAGTGCAGCCACAAGCTATCTCTTGAGCCGTAGGAGAAGAAGGAAGGGGGTGGCTTGTGTGGATTATAAGGAACAGTGGCATTTTAAAGATGATAGAGTTTGACAGGTTCTTTTCTCTTGGCAGAGAGAATACACCTAATGTCACCTCGAGTACCAAGAAAGATGTAAGGAGGAGAGAAATTCTTTCATTGCATATTGATGAGAATGATGCTGGTGTTGCTTATATCTACTAGCATTCCTTAAATGCCGCATTTCTGGTCTTTCATATGAGAAATAGTTTGGGACCTGAGTCCCTTCCATTTTCCAAATAATTTCCTCTACAGACTGCTATCCTTGTGCATAATGAATTGCAACACTATTGTGCTCTGCAAAAGAAAGTCTTGGAAGATCTCAGTTTCCAGAAGAGGATTACATTAGTTCACAACCACCCTGTACACAGTAAGAATATTTTAAACTTTATTTGATTATTTATTTTTTTGTAGAGAGAGCAGACATAGAGGCTATAACCAATCATATGATATGTGTATGTGCACACATACTGATATATGTGGAGTAAAGGGGTTGTCACATGCAGGGACATGAAAGCACAGATACGTTTTTTTTGTGCTAAGACAGGCTCAGAGAGAGGTGAAGGTGGCAGCAATAACAGGTAGATACTTAGGCCTGTACCAAGTCAGTGCTCCTTTTGTTTGCTCCTATGGTTATTCCTCACTAAGGAAGAGGAACTGGTATTCGGTGTTCTCCAAAAGATGCTGAATTCCCATTGATTGACACAGATCTGTGAGTGCTCGCCATCTGTTACAATCATACCTGAGGTATCTCAAACTGGTCACCAACTTACAGGACGTGTTTGAAATTTTGGCCCCTTGTTCAAGGTTGTACAGAATGTGAATGGCAGAACAAGGACCTGAAGCTGGGGCCTGAGTTCCCTGCCCTATGCGATACTGTACGATTCCCTCCTGAGGAGGGGATTCATTCAATCACCAGTAATCCTGATGGGTTTTCTAGGCAAATACCTCCCCACTGCATTACAGGTCTTGCTGATTGGGGAGGATGTGGGAATCTAATGAAGTCTGTCTATTTGGCACCAGCATTCAGTACATCCCGTTGGAGACAACACATTTTCTAAAGACAGCAGGTTGGCAGAACTGAGCCCTTAGTACATATCTACAAGATATATTAAGCATCAGATGATCATTTTAATGGTAACTGCAGTACAGAAATGCTAAGAGTCTTTTTTCAATCACAGAGATTGTATTAGGACCATTATTTACTAGCCCATAGTGGCTTGGGTTCATTTTGAACACTTGTTGAAGACACTCTTAGTGTCAAGAGTGCAATCACTCGAAGTACAGAGGAAGATGACAGCACGGATGACACTAAAACACTATATACCACTTAGCTTAACATAATAGAGCCAGATGGGCGGGAAAGGTCAGGTCAGGGACTGGTGTACACTCAGAAGGGGCTGTGTAGGATGAAGGTACACAGAGGTGGTAGAAGAAACTCAAAGATGAGGAAGTGGAGCTGGAAGTACTAGTGGGATGGAAATGGAAGAGTACAAACCAGTTCTCCCCGAAGCTGTGTTTGCTTAACACGACAAAGAGAGGCTAAGAGAGGACCTACTTGCCACTAATGGGGAGATGCAAAGGAGACAGAGCAAGGCTGTTCTTGGAAGTGTAAAGAAAAGAAGATGAGGCAATTAGCACATGTTGCAACAGGGGCAATTCCACCTGGTTATAAAAGAAAAAATAATCACAATGGGATAGCAAAACACTGAAACAGGGACCCAGAGAGGCTGAGGGATCTCCATCCTTAGAGGTCTTCAAATTCAGCTGGATAAGGCCCTGAACAACATCCTCTACCATTAAAGTTGACCTTGCTTTAAGCAGCTGTCAGGATGAAGGACCTCCAGAGGTCCCTTCCAATCTAAATTCTGCTATGATCCTGAGTCTAGGACCACCTTACACTTCAGGTCACCTTGTTTCTCCTGATACTGTTGTCCTTTCTCCTACTACTATTACTCTCTGAATGGGGTTTGATACAGTCCTAAGAACACAGCTTCCACACCTCCTGGATGGACAGTTTACCGCCATTCACTAAAAATAATGGAGGCAATTAAAGCAAATATACTCTGGAACAATTGGAGCCGGTGAGAAGTGCCTCATCCTCTCAATCATTATCTACCTGAAAGCCGAACCCTGAGCCTGCTACCATCCATGACAAAACCATGTGTCCAGGATAATGTTTCAGTTTGTGAACAGTTTCTCATAAAACTATGCTTGGTTGTTCCTTGGTTACAGCCAGGACCTGAAATCACTGACCCTTACCAGAAACAAAAATACAACTCAGGTGGTAAGAACAAATTTAATCCCTTCTTTGGTTTTCATCCTGAAGGATGAAGAGTAATAAGAGCTACTCTCTGGGTTAGTTGTTGGTCACAACATAACAAGGAAATGATTTCTAGTCAGGTGCCAGCCACATGGAAAGGAGGAGACTGTTACTCTCAAGTGAACTGAAGAAATCACAGGTGACAGTCAGGAGAGCAATGTCTGCTGTGTCAGACTATACATGAGATAAATTGAACATAACTATCAAAAGCAGACCTAGCTCATAAGTGTATGGGACTAAAACAATGAGTTCAGCAATAATGAAGGTGCAATCTTCTTATGCCCTAAACACACCAAACTGTGTTTCCTGAATGCTCACACTTCATCCTCTTCTTTAATGTCTAGAGAGAAAAAAGACTGTTCAGCACCAGCAATCAGAAACATTGTAGGTGGAGGAGAAAGTCAAACTTGGATCAAACTGGTTAGTTCCTTTCCAATTCAATCACACTGTTGTGCGTGATCCAGTTTATTTCCATAAAGCACAGAGGGCTGAGTCTCACACTGGTGGAAGGTCAGTCACAGTTAACTGAGGAACGATTTGGTTGGTATAAGTCTCTTGGGTACAGCTGTCTAATCATCCACTGCAAAAGCTTCAATAATAACAGAGTAATAGAGTCAGTTGAAACATCTGGGTCTTGTGTGTGCAACCATTTGGCTACAATTAGCCCCACTGATGACAACAGCATCCTAATCGCCTGCACAAGGCTATAAGACACTTCAGAAGTCTTTCTATGATGACACCTCTCTTATCTCAGAAGAACAAACCTCACTCACTGGAACATGGTACCTGTGGCAGCTGATGGAGTAGCCAGAGTTGCGTAACTGTACAATCACATCCTGAGTTAATGATTTATGACAGCTTTTTCATTAACGTCATTTATGTGAGAATACTAAAGCTTCTTTACATGTAAATCCAGAAATGACATAGTGACATCAGGGATGTTGTTCCAGACCAGCGCTGGGCTAGCAGCGTGGGAGAAACAACTACTGATGTCTTGCATGGCAGGATATCCCAACACAGCAGGTCAGGTCCTGCTCTCAGGTACGTCAGCAGGGAAGGCTCTCATGCAACTCTGGACTAAGTGAGTACTTTGGGAGGAAACACAAGGCGATGAATACAGAGACCTTAATGCAAAGAAGCAGTAGTGGCCATTTTCAAATGGGGAAAAAAAAAAGTCTTGTTGGAAGTGCAAAGGACCAAAAGGGATGGGTGTAAGCAGTAGGGTAGCAAGGTTAGGCATCAGCTGGGACCCTGATGTTGAAAGATAAAATCAACAGCCTTTGCTAAAGAGAAAAGACAGCGAAGGCAAGGCAAACTGGGAGAGGGGCAATGGCAGGGAGTGTCAGAAAACAAAAAAAA
>VYZV01038978.1:123052-134989 GCA_013401275.1 Pandion haliaetus | reverse complement strand
AAAAAACAAAGGAGAAAGTGAGCGGAGTAGTATAAAATGGAGGAAACGGGAACAAACCGCAGTAAAGACCAGGCAGAGTGTGAAGTTCAGCAGATATGTGGAGGGTATTATTCATCTCTCAGTCCTAGCATGGAGATGTGGGAGGGGAGAGAGGAGCTTATTTGTGCAATAGTGAAGTAAATCATCAGTAATGATTTTTCAGGCTCAAGGGAGGTGATCCTTCCTCTCTACATAGTACTAGTGAGACACATCTGGAGTGCTGTGTCCAGTGCTGGGCTCCTCATGCACGTCATGGAGTGGGTCCAATGAAGGGTCACAAAAGTCCTTAAGGGCTTAGAGCATCTCACATACGGGGGAGAGGCTGAGACAGCTGGGAATGTTCAGCCTAGAGAACAAAAAGCTCAGGGGGATCTTATCAATGTGTATCAATAACTGATAGTAGGGTCTAAAGCAATGAAGCCAGGCCCTTCTCAGTGGTGTCCAGCAACAGGACAAGAGGCAATGAGCACAAATTGAAATACAAGAAATGCCACTTAAGCACAAGAAGAAACTCTTTTACACGGACAGTGTTCAAACACTGAAACAGTGTCACAGCAGGTCACAGAGTCTCTATCCTTGGTGACATTTAAAACCCAACTGGCCACAGTCCTGGGCAACCTGCTTTAGATGACCCTGCTTGAAGTTTGGACTAGTTGATCTCCAGAGGTGCCTCCAAACTCAGCAATTCTGTGATTCTGTACAGTTTGTATAGCCAAACCAGATTGTCGCAATGGAGGGTCCAGCCTCAAGTGCCATAAAGGAATAGGCTCAAAACACAGCAGAGAGAACCCCCACTAGGGAGCTGATCCTGATCCTTCTAGACCCTGACTAAAGCAATGACCCCAGTGGGGTTTCTTCAGGCTAGGCAATGTCACTGACAGCAGACCCAGGCTGAGAGGTATCCAGGCCCATTTTTGTAAATGGCTCTTCCTACAGTAACTTTCACACTGTGAAACACTCCCATCTTCCACAGCCTTTTTCAGTGCCTTAGCTTCCTGACCTCAGCAATTCCAGCATGGTGATTTTCTTGTCTCCTGCACCCATGGGGAGAAATTCCTTGCTCTTAAGTGCTCTGTGGACTGAAAGAGTGTGCTGGTTTTGGCTGGGATAGAGTTATTTTTCTTCATAGTAGCTACCACGGGGCTATGTTTTGGATCTGAGCTGAAAACAGTGTTGATAATGCCAAGATGTTTTCGTTACACTGAGCAGTGCTTACAGAGAGTAAAGGCCTTTTCTGCTTCTCACCCCACCCCACCAGTGAGCAGGCTGGGGGTGCACAAGAGCTTGGGAGGGGAGACAGACAGGACAGCTGANGGGGGGACATTCAGAGTTACAGTGTTTCGTCTTCCCAAGTCACCATTAAGCATGACGGAGCCCTGCTTTTCTGGAGATGTCTGAACACCTGCCTGCCGACGGGAAGTGGTGAACGAATTCCTTGTTTTGCTTTGCTTGCATGTGTGGCTTTTGCTTTACCTATTAAACTGTCTTTATCTCAGCCCACGAGTTTTCTCACTTTTACCCTTCCAATTCTCTCCCCTGTCCCACGGTGAGGGAGGTGAGTTAGTGGCTGCATGGTGCTTAGTTGCTGGCTGGGGTTAAACCACAACAAAGAAGAAGGATTTGCTTGATATCACTGAGAAAGCTTGAGGCAGGGCTAGGACCAGAGCCCACAGTTTCCCTGTCTAGTGCCCCCTTCACTGGCCAAGGAAGCTCCATCTGAATAAATGCATCCCAAGTATCCCTGGCTACTTGTCAGTTTTTTTCAGGACCTATCTGTGGAAATGCAGAACTCATGTCAGTGCCCCCAGGGCTGGCAAGGGCTTTATGGACCGTATTAGATTAGGATATCTCCAGTCCACAAGGGACCCTCTACTCTTGTGCTGGGGACAAAAATATACAGATCCTGGGGAGACAGGGAGAAGCAAAGAGCTAAAGCAGAGGGGAATGTCTGGTTTAAGCAGTGAGTTTGCAACATATCGGCATTTGCCTCTGCAATGAGCTCTGAGACACATCTCATAGTGTGATAGGAGAGAGTACGGTGCAGAAGAAACATTCACCTGCAGAGGCTGGAGAGACTTTGTAGCCAGAGAGAAGGTGAAGTTGCAGGGGCTCTGAAGGACCAGCTCACTTTAGCACACCCTGCCCACCCAGCCGAGAAACTTAACCTCCTGTCTTAATTACCAATGAGGTAACAGCAGGCTGGAGGAGTGCTGTCCTTCACCACAGTCTTTTTTGAAAGTAGTGTGCTGTTCTCCCAATATCCACAGATTTTCAACACTAATTGCTAGTATCAGTGCAGGCACAGGTATCCCTTCTACTGAAGACAAGGGGAGCTTTGGTGACAGTTCCAACAGACCAGGATATGGCCTGTGGGAAATAAGATTGGACTAGGGAGGTCTGAGGATGCTGGATAGGAAAAGGCAATGGGAAGAGCTCACTATTTCCAGTAGTACAGGCTGTACACACGCAAAACTTCACTCAATTGCCTTCTGAAAATCCCCTCTCTTGGAGGCCTCATGTATGGGGTGTTAGAAAACAGAATTGCATGTTCCAAGTCCCTATGAATTTGGGGAAGAATGGAAAAAGAATGACCAAATGGATCTGGCAGAGCACAATAAAAAGAGCAGTGTCTGACTGAGCTAAAAGCCTGCTAAAAGCATAGCTGTGATGGAGTTTGTGGCGGAACTCCAATTAACTTCAGCACAGCCAGGATTTCACTACAAGTCCTTAAAAAAAGAGTGAGGTTAAAGACTCCCCTATGCTCTCTTACTAACCCGGAAAAAAAGAGGCAGTTAGTCTGAGAGAGACCATTTATCCAGCTGTGGAGCCAGCTCACCTGGAAGGGACAGGTGTCTCCAAGGGAGAGGGATTTCAGTCACCAGCAAGTCGCGCAGAGCATGGCCATGCATTATTCATGCTTTGGTTTCACACCTGTGCCCAGACCTGCTGCACACCTTTTGCAGTTTCAAACGCTGACCACGCAGAGCCACATGAGGCCCTTGACTGAGCTGGGTCTGGGCTATCCTATAAGAGGGGCTCCCACACTGCAGTTTCTGCCAGCTGCATGCTGCTTGCCTGTCTTATTCCCTCATGCTAGCTGTGAAACAGCAGATGGGAAGGCAAGTGTACACTGCCTTTCATCAGCTCACCCCATCTCTGCTGCTTCCTTGGTATCACCCCCAGGTACGTGTCTGGCCACACTCTCTGACTGCTCTGATCTTACTACCAGAAGGATGGGGCTTTAATTGATTGCACAAACACCACTGCAAACTGATACATGGAGGGAAACATGGGGATGCTGCTGCCAGCAAACCCCTCTGGGAGGCAGCCTCCTTTGCGTGGAAGTGACTCTGCCAAAGTAGATCTTGTTACTGAAAGTACGGGGGCTCAGCAGTGTATGAGAGATGCACCAGTCCCAGGTCAGCAAAAGGTAACTGGTCTCTGCAGCTGCCACAAACAAAAGCAGCTGGTGCTTCAGAGCAGGGTTTCTGGGGAGGAACACTGGAAATGGTTTTTCACAGTAACCTGAGTGGGCATGTGGTGGACACCTGTGTCTGTCTGTGTGTCTGTGTGTCTGTGTGTGTGTGTGTGTCTGTGTGTGTGTGTGTGCGTGCGTGCGTGCGTGCGCGCGCATACAAGAACAGGTGAATGCACCCATGGAGTTAAGAAGAGAAAAAGACTAAGCATTAGGACACCCTTCCAAGAGTGAAGCATTTGCGCACCTGCACCCAGCATAAGTGAGGAAATATTCTTTCTAAAAAATAAATACTACAAGGAAAAGTCAGATGTTTTCTGGAAAATATTTCTGTCAAATACAAGAATTATTTATGAAGCTCCTGGAATTTAGTCTGGTTTTAATGACAAATTTCACTGAAAGCGTATTTATGGACATACTAAGCACCATATTGTTACCCCAGATTATGATAGCAGAATGAGGCTGGCAGTTTTCCTGACTCACTCTTCTTGGTGAACTCAAAACTAACACATAGGTGACATAATTACATTATAGAAAACACACACGTTATATGAATGCATGCATGTGGAAAATACATTTCAGCTGAAATGGAAGTAGTATAGGCATTACACTGATAAATCAACACAAAACCAACTGTCACTATGAGCTCATCATCTCTCCTGTCCTTGTAATGTGAGGTGGAATCAGCAACTGGAAAGTAAAGCTCTTGTCTTTGGGACAGGTTCTTTAGACTATATATCAAGAGTAGTAAATACCAGCAGCACTTAGACTGCACATCCTACACAAGTACTTTACACGGCTAACACTAATATACAAATTGAATAAGTCTCCTACTATTGCTGTGATGTGGGCAAGGAATTTACTACAATCACTAAACTCACAATGGATAACGCTAGTTCCTTTGAATAGTGATACAGCAGGTGCAAAGAGAAAGAAACTGTTATGCAAAGATTTTTTAATTAAAAAGTTAAAACAAGTCTTTCCAACTGACGTTTCTTTGCAGCGAGCTGTTATGCTGAGCAGCAAGCGGCCAGAGCAGCAAGGGTCCAGATCTCCCACTAAATCATTAAGAGGCTATTTAGGGACAGCGAGTGGCACGAAGGAGTTGGTGCCTGCCGGAGCCACGTCCCCCAGCATCACCGAGGGCGCAGCGCTCACCACAAGCCAGAGAGCGGCTGCCACCTGCTGTACTGCCGGCACTGTTCCTCAAAGCAGCCACCTTCCCCCGCCCGGCTACACCCCCTCACCAGCCCGGCTACATCCCCCTTGGCTTGAGAGAGCCAAAGGGACACTCTGAGAAAGAGGCGCACCCAGAAAAGAAAGCAGGGGTGCTGGAGAGAACTGGAAGCCGTGGTGTTGTGCCGAAAAGGAGCTAAGCTCTGATCATGATCAGGGAGAGAAGATAAAATAAAAAGAGCAGGTCTTGCTAGCTATTTCACAGGCATGAAAGTCTGCAGGAATTACACTAAGAGCTCAGCTGGTACAGTGTCCTGGTTTCGGCTGGAAGAGAGTTAATTTTTTTCCTAGTAGCTGGTATAGTGCTGTGGTTGAGTTCATTATGAGAAGAATGTTGATAACACACTGATGTTTTCAGTTGTTGCTAATCAGTGTTCAGATTAAGTCAAGGATTTTTCAGCTTGCCATGCCCAGCCAGTAAGAAGGCTGGAGGGGCACAAGAAGTTGGGAGGGGACACAGCCAGGGCAGCTGACCAAAGTGGCCAAAGGGACATTCCATACCATGTGATGTCATGCCCAGTATATAAACAGGGGGCAGTTGGCCTTGGGGGGCGATCGCTGCTCAGGAACTAACTGGGCATTGGTCAGCAGGTGGTAAGCAATTGCATTGTGCATCACTTCTTTTGTATATTCCAATTCTTTTATTATTATTATTGTCATTTTATTATTCTTATTAATATCATTATTAGTTTCTTCCTTTCTGTCCTATTAAACTGTTCTTATCTCAACCCATGAATATTACTTTTTTATTCCCCAATTTTCTCCCCATCCCACTGCTGGGGGTGGGGGTGGGGGTGAGTGAGCGGCTGCATGGTGCCCAGTTGCTGGCTGGGGTTAAACCACAACATACAGTTAGACTGTTATTGTTTGTGCTTGGGTATCTGCATGCACAGAGCCAGTAACAGCACTTGGTGGATATGCAGCACTTTGAAAAACATGAGTGCACACAGAAGTTTCATGCACAAGGTATCTATTTTGCACCAAATCCTATGTTGTAAGCAGAATTAAGGGACTTTAAACTTGTTGAAGAAAACTGTACTTTCTCTCAAGAGCCCTACCATTGCAGCAAAGGAGGTTGGGGCAAGACCTGAACTACAGCAAAATATTTATTGCGAAAGAATTCCAGGCTTATCTGCCTGGGTAATGAGACATTTGAGACCTCCATGCAATACAGTGCACACAGATCTAAGGAAATACAGATTGCCCATGTGAGTAGGGGCGAAGGCAAGTAAGAAAGCACCATGATCTCATTTTCCTGATAAGGTTCAGATCTTCTTGTGTGAAACAGGAGTTTTAAAAGGTATCTGATCTCCAAGGACACACAGATCAACTGCTAGTTAAGGATACAAGAGATTACAAAACTAAAAGAAATAGAAGTTCAGAGCTAGACTGGATTCCCTTGACACCTTATGATGGAGGGTTACTAATAGAAAAAGTTAATTAGGAAGCAGAAAAATATCAAATAAATGGGAATTAGAGACACTGCAATGATTTGGTGAAGGCAGCATGGTTTCTGAGAGTAGCCTCTCTTACTGGGAGAAGTTCAGAAAGAAAAGAGAAGACTCAGAAGCAGCCAGTGGAAGTCTGTAGCCTGGCAGCCTCTGTGCTGTTACCAAAGCCAGTCTCTTTATAAAATAGATTCAGAGAGGAAAGCATGGCAAAAAACATCAGGTAGCAAACCGTGCAAACTGTGACCAGAGCTTCTGACTGAAGCTTCGCCAGCACATGTAAGTGAAGCAAAAGGAAGAATATTTTGTACAGGTACATGCATACAAATATACATCCTGCCTTGATTTAGCTAGCTGGGAATGGGCAATTCATCAATGCAAACAGGACAAGATCCAGGTCTTCTCCCTGCACGGGAGTTACCCCAATTACACTGAAGAGCAGTATCGGTTTGAAACAGAAGAACTAGTCATGAGTAACTTCTCTGAGGCCACAAGATTGTGCCTTTTTCTGTTTTACCTTAATCAAGCCTGACACATGCTTGTGGACCTATATTCTGTGCCTATGAGAGGGACAGGGCACTTTAGAGAAGATAGTCAGAAACCATCAGGAATAAACAATACAAAGCAGGGCAAAGAGCAGATGAAAGGCACGTGAGTGAGTCAGGCGAATGAGACAGAGTGGAATAAAACAAGCAGAGCCTAAAAACAAATCAGTGGAAAGAGAAAGCAAGCAGTAACAGCATCCGAGAAAGAAAATCTTCTGTATAGTCCCTATGGCCAGGTGTGTGTTTGTAGCACTCTCTCCCTGCCCTGAGGAGGTATGAAGTTTGATTGCTTGGCTCAAGCAACACACACCAGCAGAGAGCAGAACTGAATGAGCCAGCTGTGATCACAATTTGAAAAACTAGAGTCTAGAGATAAGTAGTTTTCATGAGCTCTGCCATTAGTGAAGAGGGCTGAAACTAGCTACCCTCCAGCGACCCCTCTAGCAACCATAGGGCCCAAGAGCTGTGGTGAGATGCAGCCTGCAGGAAGAGAAAACCTCTGGTGTTTCAAGTTAGCATCATGCAAAACAGTGCATGCAGCCTTCCCAGATCTGTGAACAAACAGATCCATTGCCTCCGATTCCTGTTGAAATTCAGAGCTGCAGAGTAAAAATGGCATGAAATTGATCAATTTAACTGTGGTCTCTACATGGGAAAAGGATGTTCATTTATAAAAACAGTCACTGTTATTATTCACAGAGCAGAGGATGCAAAGGCAGAGACCAAAGAAAAGAGTAGAACAAATATCTTTCCTCTTTGTAGCAACAAAGATGCCCTAGGAGTAGGGCAACGTGAAGCACTCTGAGCAGAATGTGCTTGTTTCCCTTCTTCTCTTCGAAAGCCAAAACTCTCATCGGACACACTCCATGCAAGGACAGATATAGAAGACGGCCCTTTAGCAGGACACAGAGCTAGTTTGCTGGGAAAAATCCCAGTGCTGCTTCTCAGCAGCTGCACGAGAACAGCTGGGCTTCCACCCCTGCCCCAGGGCCATAACTACCACTGCCTCCCTCCGGCTTGCAAGTAAGGGCTTTGGCTGCCCATGCCTCAAGCATTTGGTAACATTTCAAACCTTAGCTGCAAACTATAAACAGTTTCCAATTTGTGCGTTCCTAACTCAGCAGAGAGTGCAATGGTTGCTGTTGCTGAGGGCTAAACAGGGGTCATAGAGTGATACTACTAGCAGTGAATTATTTATGTACTGTAGCATCAGGATTTAGGGTCATAGCCACAGGAAGAGAATATTCTGGGTCACCCCTCCTTGCTACAGAAAAATATACCCAGCTCTGAAAACAAACAGCTGATATTCCTTGTTCACCATCAAAGATTCCCTAACTCATTCCTATACTGAAAGTTAAGCAAATACTCTGCCCACTTAAGAAATGCTTGAGCAAAAAAACCCCTGACAAACTGAAAAAAACAAACCATCCTCACAAATGCAGTCAGAAAGGAACACCAGACAAAACGCTGCTGGGTATAACTCTCAGAAATCAGCCCCAGTTTCTACCTGGAGCCCAGCATGCATTAGTTCTTGCTGTATAACTCCAAAGAGAGATCCAGACAAGAAGCAGTCATATATGGTCAGGCTGAAAGATCCTATAAACATAAAAAAAATCAGCTAAGTTTAAAGCATTACAAGTGTTTCTGTAAAACATGACTAATTTAGCTCCTGTTTGTCAAAGCTCTTCCACTTACTGCTCTTACAAATGAACTTAAGTATCAGTTACTGTCACTGCTCAGCCCAGAATCACAGCAGTGCCTCTGCTCTAAAGGTGCATGGTGGTGCCTGAAAACAAGACTGGATTTTCAGCTCTGAAACGCACATGCATATCTCAGTGCACAGACAGCCTTTCATTTCACATGAGAGTGACAGTTCTCCTGTGAATTTGTAAACCCTCCTTTCCATCAAAAGACATAAAATGAGCCCTGCCTCCATCAAAATGTTCGTCTAAGTGAGTTAATAAGGATTTTCTGTAAAAGCTGGATGGGAACTTAGCAGACAAATAACATCTACACACAGTACTTCTAACCAACCGTTTACAATGAAATAAAATCTAAAGTGTGATCTTACTTATGGTGAAGCGCAGGGAAGTCTTGCTTAATCTTCCCTGGGTGGGGTGTGGGATACTGTTCACGATGGGATATTTCTAGCCCACTGTAATAATTTCTGTTTATACTGTTGTTCTCCCCATCCCAGAGGTTTTGGTGGGCTGCACACTGAGATTTAATGCACTTGTCATCACTACAGTGAATTATTCTGGATGTTACAAACTTAACTCCAGTTCGCACAACCTCAAACAAACAGAAATATCTGACTACATTCTGATTTTCTCCTTCTCTATTAGTCAGCAGGAGTTCTCAGAGACGAAGACAAACCATTCCACTCCTTCATTCTGCTTAGAGCGCTGCTAGCATTTTTCCTCAGGCCAATGCAGACCCTGTCTGCTGGAGAAGCACTTCATAATATTTAAACCATCATGCAGTGTTGATCAAGTTCAGGTAACACAGCTCTGAAAGGTATAATCTTTTACCAGCTACCATATTATAGAAGTCAATCAACTCCTTGAAATGCTCTGAAAGTCAAGGTTTCCAAGCATTCAATCTGCCATTCATACTTCTACACACAGGTGAATAATTTTACCAGGACTTATCTAAATAAGGAAAAGCAAGCATCAAAAAAAATGAAAACATCAGGAATAACTCAGACGAGTCCGGCAACACTGCCTCTGATTTCAGAGGGTGTGGAATCCAACCCTATAGCACACTGGAGCTATAGCAAAAGTAACATATGGCCATCTGAGTCAGATTTCCAAAATTAGTGTGAATATAAGGCCCAGACAAAGTTGCCTTGAAGCCAAAAGACCTGGGCAGTTGGGGAACTAGCCCTTAGTTAAGAAAATACTTGAAAGAGCCTATTTTCTGACTAAGCTACTTTCAGGACCCCTTGCTATACAGAGACAAGTGACCTAAAAGATACTACAATGCTTTTAACACTGTGAAGCTATTTCCTTGCAAAGGCAGAGACCAGGGACAGGTGGGGTTTGTGATGGAATACATGAGCCAGACCCTCAGCAAGTGTAAACCAGCGTGACTTTTTGTCCTCATTGGAGACAGGGTAATTCACACCAGCCAGCACCCCTGTGTGTGTAGTCTGATAAAGGGAGGAGTCTAAATAAAACACATATTCCCAAATAAATAAAAACTGCGTCACTCAGCTCTTTGTCTTTGTAAAAAGCTAAAATTTCTTCCCTTGGACTCTGTTGACTGCGATTGAAGTTCAGCCTTAAAAATGTGATCAATGGTTTTAAATGTTTTGATTAAAATTGCTTAATTAAAATAATTTTTATGAAGCATTACCTGCTAGAGATAGGGCTTTCCCTACTCATGCTGACAACTGTTCTTATAAAGAAGCTCCTCACCAATTTTTATGTTCAAACATAGGAACATCTTGGATTCATAGGACATAAGCAGTACACATCATTTGGAGGGACTTTTTCACCAAAAAAATAAGTATGAACTGAGAGAGTGAATGCATTTGTCCGGGAGGAGAACTGTTACGGAAGCCTGAGCTTTTGCTTTGAAACAGGATTTTCTCTGGCACGTTGAGAGCGTTCCCTCTTATTACAGCAATGTGTAAAACCGCTGAGAAAAGGCTACCAAACTACTTCCCCAGCAGCCAGCCAGAAAGGACAGACTACTAGCTTGAGTTACCTGGATTTGGAGGGGAAAAGAAACAAAACAGGAAAGCCAAAGGACGCTCCCTCCCAGATCGCGCCGCTTTCCCGAACGCCCCTTGAGAGCCCAAGGCAAAGGCCCCCGCCAGGAGGACGCAGAGCCATTTCCTTCGCACTTTTTGAACCTCTCCCTGGCCGGGAGACCCCAGCCCCAGGGGTCGGGGGGGGCCGAGCGGAGGAGGCGGCTCTGCGCGGAGGACGGGGCGGGCGCGGGAGGCGCGGAGCTGTCCGCCGCGCCNTGCCCCGAGGAAGGGAGGGCTGAGCGGGGCACCAGGAGGGGCCCCTGGGTGGGAAGTGGGAGGGGGTGGGGAGGGACGCTCCAAGCGGTGGGGTTGTCCCCAGACAGGCCGTGCAGAGGAGGAACTCTTGGATAGATGGCGGAAAGGGAAAATCCTTGGACGGGTGGTGCAAAGAGGGAACTCCTGGATAGCCCTCGCGAAGGAGAAAACCCTTGGATGAGTGGTTCAAGGGGAGGGCCCTCGAAGCAATAGCGCAGTGGAAGATCGTTTGGACAGGCGGTGCAAAAGGGGAGCCCTAAGACAGCCATTGCAAAGGGGAAATCCTTGGACGGGTGGTGCAAGGGGAAAACTCGTGCTCAGCCAGTGCAAAGGATAAAGACTTGAATAGATAGTTCACGGGGAGACTCCTCGGACAGGTAGTGCAGCGGGGGAGCCCTTGGACAGCGGTGCAAAAGGGGAACCCTCGGACAGCCGGTCCAAAGGTGGAATTCTTGGAGGGGTCACGCAACACAGAAACTCTTGGATGGGCTGCAGAAAGGGGAAGCCATTGGACGGGTGGTTGAAGGGAGGACCCCTTGGATGGGTAGCACAATGGGAAAACCCTTGGAGAGGCGGTGCAAAGGGGAAACCCTTGGACAGACGGTGCAAAGGGGAAACACATGGAGAGGCAGCGCAAAGGAGGAGCCTTTGGAGAGGGGGGTGTCCCTAGACAGAAGGGGTGCTGGAAGAAGGGGGAGGATCGCACCTGTGTATGTTCATCTCCCGGGGCGGGCGCCGCGCCTTGTCATAGGCCACCTTGGCAAAGACGCCGGCGATGAGCACGAAGGCGATGGCCCCACACGAGATGTAGACGGTGGCGTTGGTGCTGTCCTTGTCTGGGTCGTACTTGTTGGCGTCCCCATCGGCGCCGTTGCTGCCGTCGGCAGGCAGCGCGCCGCTGGCGGTGGTGGGGTGGGCCCACTCGGGGCTCTTGTAGTTGCGGCACAGGCTCTGGTTGAGCTTCTCGGCGCGCTTGTTGCAGCAGAAGCGGTAGAAGCAGGTGCCGCAGCAGTAGCGGAAGCCCGTAAGGCTGTTGTTGCACTCGAACTCCTTGTCCCACTGCCCGCTCACGTCGTAGTACCCCCAGCACGTCTCGTGGGCCGGGGCCGAGCCCCCGCCGCCACCCCCGCCGCCGGGGGGCGTCCTGCCGCCGCCCGCGCCCTTCCCGCGCCCGGGCAGCGC
>VYZV01038978.1:100802-122322 GCA_013401275.1 Pandion haliaetus | reverse complement strand
CCCCCGGGGCAGCGCGCACCGGCCCCGGCCCCGGCCCCGGCCCCGCCTGCCCGGGATGCCTCGGGCCGAGGCGCCTGGCTCCCGGCGGCGTACGTGGGAAGGGTCCCTACAGGGGTGTGCGAGGAGCGCGGGGACAGGGTCCCTACAGAGGCGGGCAGGGGCATGGTCCCTACAGGGGCGTGCGGGGTAGGGTCCCTCCAGCCCTCCGTGGGGATGCGGTCCCGCTGGGTCAGCTGTCCGTACAGTCCCTATGGGTGTGCGTGGGGCAGCGGTGTCTACAGGGGCATGCGGGGGCTATGGCGGCTATAGATTTGCAGTCTGTATGGTCCCTGATAGTGTGTGCGCTGCTGTTGTTCCTGTATGCGTGCATGAGTTTACGGATCGATGTGTGCAGGGAATATGGTCCCTGGGGATGTTTGAGGGCTACGCGGACCCTGTTGGTGTGTGAGTGTTACGGACCCTCTGAGCATATGCGCTGATGTGCTCCCCGTCGCAGTGTGGGGGGGGAGGTATGATCCTTTCGGCTGTGTATGGGCAGGCCCTATAAATGTGCACAAGTTGTTTGGGTCGGGGACCCTAGAGACACACACAGGCTCCCGGGGTTAATGGAGCCTGGGTGTCCAAACAGGTCTGCTCCAAGCAGCTCAGGGGCAGAGCTCCCTCACCTCTCTAGGAGGTTCCTGTCCCCGCGCAGTGCCTGCAGCGCAACCTGGTGCTGGGCAGATGTTGGCCCCAGGGCTGTCAGGCCGTGCTGCCCACCAGGCCTGTGCTGTCCCCACTGCCCTGCCACCCCCTGCACAGGGACACACCTCCCAGGCTGCAGGGGGACTGCTACACCAGCCTGAGGCTGTTGGCACCTGCCCGGGAAGGTGCACTGAGTCCAGCTGAGTCCCAGTTCCCTGCTGCAAGGGCTCAGCTATTGCACTCAGGGTGGAGAAGAAGCCATCCCCGAACTGTCTGATACGCTCCCCACTTCTTCAAACTGGTTCCCCTCCAGGGCAGCTCTGGGGTGCTGTAGGGATGGGCTAGCAATGCCCTGAGCTGGCCATACCTGGTGACCCAGGCACAGCCACCACATGTTTTTTTTAAAGCAGTTTTGGGCAAGCTTCCTGCGGGTGCAGAAGGTTTCACTGCTGTGAGCCACTGGGCCCCCATGATAGAATTTCCGCAAAGTCCTGGTACTCCCCCCGTGTCCCATTGCAAACTAAACTAAAGCCTTTACAAATATTTCCTGAAGACATACAAGGCATTGCTAGCTGTAAGGACACACAGAGGACAGAGGGGAATCACAGCAAAGAGGAGCACATGAAGACAGGAACTGAAGTGATGCCCTGTAGCTGTAGGCAAGCAGTTTTCAGGAGTGGGAAGCGTGGTGTAAGGGGAAGAGAGCAGTGTAGAGAAAGGGGAAACCACCCCTGAAAATCACCTGCCTTGTACCTCGAACCCTGTGAATCGTTTCCTCAAGCTACCTAGGTCTGAATGCCCACAGCTCTTGGCTGGGGGCATTTTATAACTCTCTTAGGAGACACCACGGACTGTGAGGTTGGCAAAGAAAGCTTTAGATCTGCCATCTAAAGCAGCTCCAATGCTGGGGGACACCTGGGGAAATTGGACAATAGCTTCATTCCTCAAGAAGACCCACTTGGCAGTGGCCCTAGGAGTACTGTGTTTAAGGGATGTGCCCAGGTCTCACTGGTAAATCAACACGATGCGGTCCCCAGGCCTCAGCAGTACCTGACCTCAAACTCAGAAGTGAGGCAGAAGGAGACAGCCTAAGACCAGTGTGGCATGTGACCACTCACATGGGAGTCTGAGCTGGTTTAATGCATGTTCCACTCTGAACCCTGAAAACTGTGAGCCCAGCTCATCTGTCCTCCCTTTGGGGATTATGCTCCCATTATAGGTGTTCTCCAAAACCTTACATCAAAGGTTGTAAAGCAGATTCGGCTGACGTTGGGATGCCGTCTCCAAACATTGTGGCCCTTCCAGCTCCCCAGCATGGCTTCATCAAAATCACCCTGGCAAGCATCTTCAGCCCTGAGCTGCCTTGAAACTCTGTCCCTGCTTCTCCGAGGTAGATGTTTTGCAAAGTGTAGGAGGCATCAGGATGTAACAGTCTGCATCCTCCCCTCATCTGGTTGTTCCCTGTGCACTTATACAGGAACTGAGGTCTCTGCAGAGGCACTGCTCTGGGGAGGGGAGCTATCAATCTAGAGAAAACCCAGCATCCTCTCCCATGTGGGCAAGGCTACCTGCTGAAGGCAATCCTCAGGGACAAGATCCGTTGTTCTTGAGACATAAACTATTGATGCTCTTCTGTCCTTATGCCAAATGTTACAAGGGCACAGCAAATGTCTAGCAAAACCGTATCTCCCTGGAGAACAGTGCTAAGTATTCTGCCCCACAGAATATTTGGTGTCTGAGACTTGTCTTTTTTTTAGTGTGTCCGCACAGCCTCTAGCACTGACTGAGACTTGGACTCCACGTGCTCCTGTGATACTGCTATGGCTGAATCGGACCAAGGTAATGATGAAACATCCAGATGCCTCTGCCTCCTCCTGCTCAATTTATCAACACCAATAAGCATGCCAAAGAAGGGCAAAGTCTCCATGGATCTCCTGTATAATCCCACTGCCTTGCCCAGAGCCAAAATAATGGGATGGAAAGAGCTAAAGCAAATGTGGAAAGAAGGAAACAGTCCCTGAGGAGCAGTGTCAGGTTTCTTGGACTTTTCTGTGGCTTGCAGCTGTGCTGCTGGCTGCAGAAGGAAAGGACAAGGGCCAAGGTGCTTGTGGGAGAAAAAGTGCTCTGCTCCACACCTAACCATACTCGGGAAAGATCACTCTGATGACAGCTCCACTCCCTAACTTCGTCCCTACCTGGAAGTCACTACAAAATCTCTAGCACTTTCTCTTTTATCTCAGGTCCCATCCTCCCCAGGTTGTTTTTATCAGCATGCCTGTTTCAGAGCTGTTTTCTTGTTTATCTTCTTTGCTGGGTGCTTTCATCTCTCTCCTGGAAATGCCGCGGCTGCTGGCAGTGAAGGGAAGTGCAGGTTCAGTAATTTCTCTTTAATCTAATTCGTACACAGAATCATTCACCTTTAGCCCGTTTTCCCTGCCACCACTTGTCGGACTCTGATGACTTTGCGAGGAGTTTGTAATGAGTCTGATGTGCTCAAAAGCTGATTCTTCCTCGTCAAGGGATTAAATTGTGACCGTGAATCTTTATTAAAATGAGCTCAGCACTTTGGACCTAATTTTTCTTCTAAAATTAATGTAGCTACAAAAAGCTAATAATAGGAGTTTTGGGGATTATTTCTATGAAGCTGAATTCTTTCTGTCTTGACTACATACGGGCTTGCTTTATGAATGTAGTGAAGGTACAGGGTAGATCCTGAGTTTGTTGTCAGCAGAAGGCTGCTTACTCCCAGATAAAAGACAGACAGTGAATGGAAAGCAGACAGGGAAATGTGAGGGCAACAAGTGTAGTGACAACAGACACTGAGGTGGCAGGGGTCTCACACACAGCAATATGGGCAGTGCCAGATGTGATCAGCTTCTTGTGCAGTTCCTGAGCAGCTGCTTCGAAGGAAGGTACAAGAAACTAGCACAGAAAAGGGACATTGCATCAGCTTTTACTGGTTGAATTCTTTGGTTTATATGGTTTTGTATAGTTCGAGGAACTGTGATTATCTTTAGCCATGGGAACATCTTGTTTCTCTCTCATTCTGCCTATCCATCCAGCCACTGTGGCAGTGAATGTCACAGGCTCGTGATGCCCTACAGCAGTGACGTATGTGCCTGTCTTTGGGGCATTCCCAGTATCTAAGCCTCTGTTTTCTGTCTCAGTAAGGGGACGAGGGGGAGGAGACTGGCAGGCTGTTGACAGATGTGTATGCATTTTTCCAGACAACTTACCCACCTATGTAACTTGGGGGATCAAGATGCCTGCAGCAATGTCAGCAGCAGGAGGTGCCACTAGACTGGACCGCCAAGCACTCCTGGGAGAGGTCCAGTGAGTTCACTGACGTCTCACCAGCGAGAGCTTTGGCTTGGCACTTCATGAATGCACTCACTTGAAATGTCCATATGGGCCATCTGTGAACAGAAGACAAAGAAACTTCTCCAGAAAATGATTGATTCCTCATTATTTATCCAGGCCTGTTTACAGAGAAGGTTTCAGAAAGTACTTTTACCACTGCACCTCTGCAAACCCCAAGGTCCTGTGGTCGGTGGATGGACATAGGCTCAGTGTCTTTTCCTGGTGGAAGAAGCTCTAACACAAAACTGACCGGCCAGACCCACAAAGTTCCTCTGATAATGCTCTGTGGTGTGTAGGGGGACAGTGCTGATGCCTGCACAGCTCACACATTTGTTTTCTGCTGCTTTTCCTTTTCCTTCTGATTTGAACTCCTCTAAAATACACTTACACAGCAAACACTGCTGTGGGGGCACCAGAGGTATTTTGCTCCTTCCTCTGTGCATGGAAATCTGCATGCAGAAAGCCACACTTGTAGTCCTTTCTTGGCTGATAGAGACTTGCTTCACCCAAAAAGAATTCACCTGGTAGTGTCTCTGCACTTGTGAAATCTTGTGATGCCTTCTTGATAGTAACAGAATATCCAGCACAAGGCAGACCCTCCAACTATTCACTGCAATACATGGCATCCCCTGGGGATCCGGGCTGAGGGAAGGGAATACAGAGACCTCAGCACGGGCTTCCCCTTTACTGGTATCTACTGTGCAGTGGTTCCTCCAGGCCTGCCCACCAGTTTGAGAAAGACATTTTAAACTGCTTTGGCTTTCTACCTCTGTCACTGCAAATTGGGATGTTGCTACAGGCTGGGTCTTTCTCAGTCTGTGAGGGGCAATGTGCTGGTTAAGAGTAGCATATGACTGATGCAGGCATCTTGCCCCCATATTGGATATTGGTGGTTAGTTTCCTTTATCTTGCTGTATATGCACAGAAGGGAAAACAGTGACAGCTATTCTTTTACATGTAATTACTGTCACTGTTGTTATTTCCATTACAATTACGGCACCAACCTGTCTCACTAACACAAGGGCAGACTTCTCCTTCTCTTCCCAGCACCTAGCCAGGCACTGCTCCATCAGTGCCCAACAGATCCGACTTTCCCATGGAATTTGGCAAACCCAGAAGTCACTCTTCCATTCAGATTGTCCTACAGCTCAAGGCACTTCATCACCAACCAATCTGAGCCAGGAGAAACTGTCCAAGTCAGCAGAGAAGCAGATGGAAGGAACCAGATTGCATGCATCCAACACCTTGCACAGTCATTACCTAGCCACAGGGTGAATGCAGATGATGACATGAAATGAGAGATAATAACTTTGGTGTTGATGATCACAGGCCTGCCTCCAAGCCCAGTGACATGGTGAGGCACTTGGAACCCTTCTTCTACTGAGATGGCCTCCTGGCTCTGTAACTCAACAAGCATGTGTCCAAATCCACTTCACTCAGGCTACCAAGGACAGCACAGGGTCAGACAACCTTGAGGGGATGTGAATGGGCATTTTTCTTTTCTCCAAACATCTCATCCAAGGGTGGTCCTTCAGCTACAACATTTTTATCTAGATGTATTAATTTAACAGTAGAAACCAGGCACTGAAATGCCACAGAAAGGTGTATTTGCAGGCTGCTATAGCTGGGAAGATTGTGTGATCCCAGAGCTCATCTTCTCACAGACCCCCCAGGACTGTAACAGTTCATCGCTACCCATCCCACACATCTGTCTATCCTTGCAGGAAGGCTTCAGACCCTATCCTAAGTCTGGGAACAACCCAGACATCTTGGCCTGACAGCGTCTCAGGAAAGCTGTGGTTACAGTACTCCCAGCTACTATCACATAAACAAAACCCCCTTCTTTCTTTGCAAACCTGAAGACTCTTGCGCTCCAACAAACTCAGCCCATATTCCTGCAACCATAGAACAGCAAGTCATCAACTTGAATGATGAGGGTCAAGTGCTCATCCTTGGGACCTAAGCAGCATGTATCAGTATCCTTGGTTTTCTGCTATCTGTGTTGAAAGAGCAAAGAGGATGGAAGCCAGAGCATGAGGGTCATACAGTATCATTTGGGACGTGCAAGCTGAACACAACGAATCACTCACAGCTGCCGCTGTGGCTATGCTACAGACCAAGAACATTTCTCTATCAGCCTTCTTTTCTGCTGTCACTTGCACTTTTGAAACCTTTGTATTATTACCAGTCATTTGCACAGCTCTGGGTGGCCACAATCCGCTAGGGAACTGAACATCGGTCCCGGAGGGAACTATCTACTTGCTCCACTGACAATATCACCCTATTTAGGAGGGCCTTTTAAGGTCACCTTTCAGTGGCTTCTCTGCATTCCTGCACTTTACTGGGGAGACCTTGGAAATACATCAACTCACAAATGGTAAAATCAGACACTAGGCATTAACCACTACATCTTAAACATTACCTGAACACTTGACAGATAAACCCAGGGTTTCTCTCAGGGAAGGAATTTCTCTTGCTTTTCTAAACCACTCAAGAGCCTGTTAGGGATGAAGTGGTGAATCAGTTGAACTTGAGCAAGGCAGAGCTGATGCTGAGCAGAGGGAAGCAGTTGAATGTTTCACAGAGCAGGTTCAGCCTGCTCAGAGGAAAGGTCGCATGCACAACCAGGATGCCCCTTCTCTAGGTTTGGATTGCCATTGCATTCTCTGCTAGCTTTAGTTTTTCTATTGCAGAGGTCACAGTTCAGACCTTCTACCACTTCTGATCAATAACGAATCTCTCCGCTCTTTGCAGATTACATGAGTAGTCAGGTACCCAGAATGACCTCCTACCAGTGGTTAAAGATCATTGCCTCCCTGCTACTGCTCCAGGGTTCTCATTAACATAAACACAGAGGACAAAACAGAATATACCAAATGAAATGCTTATCTCCATGAGTATTTCCTGAAAAGGGGACGCTCTGCTTACTGTACTTCTGAACAACGCACAGGAGCTATAGTGGCAGGCACAGTGGGAGATCCTACGGAGAAGGGATAGGATAGGATAGGACAGAAAACAGAGCTGTTTAGCAGAAGTAGGCCAGGCTGTAGGTATTGTGGGACTAGAAGGATGCTAAAATGGAGTCTGCAGCTTGTCAAAACAATTGGATTCCTGTGTTTTATGCCTAGCCTATCAGGCTTGCTTTGTACACAGAGATAGAGGGAGGCTGAGCTGCATGGATTTGCAACAGCTCTTTAAGGAGAAACTAAAGCCCTGGGAAAAAGAAAGTCTGAGGCAGTTGCAGTGGGTGTCACATGGATGGCAACTGCTGGGGCTGTTCCCATCCTGCTGAGCCCTGTGGCTGAGTCAGAGACCACAGGAGGAGAAGGGGCAGGAATATTGGCCCAGACTCAGTCAATTGTGTGACTGCGGCAGTGGAATTCATGCTGGAGGATTGTCTCTCTCTTTCCCTGTGCTGTAGCTAGAGGCAATTCCTGCTGCCCAGCTCACAGGTGAAGAGCTGAAGTTTGGTGTCAAGCAGAAGCATCCACTGGAGCCTCCCTGGAGCCTGCTCCCAGAGGCAACGTGTACTGGGAAGGCTCAAGGACCTTGAGACTGTCTGCTCTAGGTATGTGCATTGACCGTCCTTTTTCGGCTGCCTGCTTGAAACAGCTGGGCTTGAACTGCTTCATTCCTCACCATTGATGAATACTCTGCCCTGGGGGGTTTCCCTGTGCTCCCACACTCTGCTATTGGTGTGATGCAACCCAGCTTTCCTAGGAGCAGTATCATTGTATCTAACCTGGCAGGGCTTTGCCTGGGATCTCCTCATCGATGCTTCTAAAGGGGGTAACTGTAATGAGACCATGGGAGGAACAGAGGCTGAGATCCCTCCAAATCTAAGGATCTTCAGAGACTTTTCCTGACCTAACAGTAACTGTGCCCTTTGTAGAGGGACTTACATTTCCCTGATCTTTAGTCCATGATCTTCATATTTCCATGATTTTCAGTCTCCAATCTAGATGGCAAGCATGATCACTGGCCACCTTCCTACCCAGCTGGTCAGCCTAAGAGATATCCATGCTATCGCATCTCTGGAGAGGCACCGTCACACAGGGTCCGCACCACAACAGCTTCCCTTTGTACCCTACTCTTAGAGCAGCAGGCCAGCATGAACCCAGAAGCAGAGGAGCATGACAACAAGCCTTCCCCTTCCTCACAGTGGGTGAAGAAGCTTAGGTGAGGAAGTATTGTGGGGCACATTGAAAGGTGGCAGCAATAGAGAATATGGGAAGAGCTGGCCAAAAGGGATACCACCTAACATTTTTGCGTAAGATTGAGCAGCACAAGAGCAAGTGCAAGGCTCACGCAGTGACCTGATAAAAGACAGAGAGGCTGCTCAGGAGAACAGTGTACCCAGTGTTCAATCACCCTCTTTGCAGCTGGTATGTCAATAGGGCAGATTTCTACATAAGGCAGATAAGTTACTCAAGCATGGCAGTGTTTTCAAATGGTATGACACATTCTGCCCCTGTCTCTGTAAGTCCCTCTGTTTCTCTTTACAGGTGAATTTTACACCTTTTCTAAAATCCCCAGGAGCGAGCCAGTTCTTCCCAGTCATTCATGGGCCAGGTGAATGACCAGAAAAATGGGAGGACCCAGAAGTCCTTTGAACAGAGCTCAGAGCATTTTGAAATTAGGATATTTTCCAAAGCTGAGAGGGAGACCAAAGAAAGCCGAACCCCAGGCTTGCAAAATTCAGAAAAGAATGAGGGATGGGAGCACTGCTTGCATGGCAGGCCTGGGTAATCTTTGCCATGCACATGAAAAATTCCAAAATACCGAGCAGCGGGTAATGAGAGGAGCAGGTCTGGTGTGTTGAAGGCAGGTGCTGATGTTTAGGTAGGGTGCCTTTACTACATCCCCTTGGCTTAATGGGAACTCTTTCCCTTAAATCTTTGTGCTGCTGCCCCTTCTCTTGTTTAACCAGCCAAAAGCATATGCTAGGAGTCCAATTGCTGTTGTCGGCAGCCAGAGCAACAGCTCTCAGAGCAGTCCAGGAGAGGGCAGGCATTATCCCCAGCTGTGCAGCAGCGCCCAGGAGAGCTGGGCAGAGACGCACTGGAAGGAGCATACTCTGTCAGGACTTCTGGTCCTGTGGACATCGAAATGCTTCAGAAAACTGGGTTAATTTCACCATAAATGGTGTTTGGGAAGGAGTGGAAATGAAAGGAAAGCTGCATTTGCTGTATTGCTCTGGCTAGGAATGGGTACTGCATGCTTACCAGGTTTTTATTTGACATCTCCTTCCACTCCTTGCATGCTTTGCAGGATGTGTGCCTGTGGAAATCAGCAGAAGTCAAAGACCTGCAATACTAGTAAGCTGTGGTGGCGTTTGCAGGAAAACTCACGTGGTTCAAGGGAATTTTTTGCCAAGCTGTATTTCACTTGAGAGTGGCTGTGCAGCTGTGACAACTCACCCATATGCTGAACAAATTTGGTGAGCATCATTCAGAGCTGTACCATTACTGACAGTATAAGCTTGGGGTACAGTTCAGTCCTCTGAACCCACCTGACCAGCTGGGTCAGAAGAGAGAGTTGAGAGAGAGCAACCTGATGGCAAGGAATTGGACCCAAAATGGAAAGGTGAAGGTCATGAACAACATGGCCAACAGCATAGAGGAGTTGCAGCACAGGAATAAGAGTTAATCTGAGATCTCTTGGAAACAAGAGGAGTCCTAGCTTTGATATCAGGCTACTGACTGGTGGAACTGGTCAAACTGGCACTGACAGCACAGGAACAATCAGGGTGTTTGATGAATATCTCTGCTCTGCTCTGTTTGGTACTTTGCAGTCATGTGCCTGACTGTGCAGACAAGAGGGTCACCCTGGGTTAACAACCAGGGTCACTGGTCTTGCCCTGCCCCTGCTGCTCTCCCAGGATACAAATAACACCCTGTCCCCTCGACTTGCCATTTATTTAGCATTTGTAAGTGGGTCTTACTTTGAAGACACTCTCCCCTACCTAACTCCCCAGCTACAGGTAACCTGCGCCTGATCTGGGCTAACCTGCCTGGTTTTATTCTAGCTTGGTTTACAAAAGCCATGCAAGTCCAGGAGCCCTTCAGCAGAGGGACATCACCAGGATGCCAAGCCATGTTTGCACCTTATTTACGAAAGTCCATTGCTCTGAAGCACTAATGAATCAATGGGCACATCCCACCTTTGCAGCACAATAAGCAGACTGTAATGTGCAAAGGAGAGGTAGCTGGGAGACCAGGTGACATCCACATATTCAGGGCTGGAGGGCCAAGAAACCCAAGCTCTGGAAAGCTTTTTTTTGCAGAGCTGTATGTAGATGTAATCACCCTGAGATGCCAAGTAATAATCACTCCAGCAGCTCTCTTGTTCAAAGTGCAAGCCCTTCTACAGGATGTGCACGCTGCTTCTCCCTGTTTCTCAGTAGAAGCAGTGAGAACCAGCTGGTGTGACACACAGGCTGCTCTCTGTACATGTGTGCCTGTGCATGGGAAACGGCTAGCAAACTTGCTTGGACTTTGAAACTTTCCCACTCTGTTTATATTAATTCTTCCTTTGCAATAATCCTCAATATGTTTCGCTTACATTCAACGAGCAAGAAGGGAGCACTGCCTCAGTTAATTTAACTCCCACAAATTCCCATCACTGCTGGGGAGAGATTGTTCTTCCTAACAGATAAAGCAGCTTCTTTATATTTCAAAAGGTTAGAGATTAGATCTGATTACTGTTATACTTTTATTAAAATTTCTATTTACTTTTTTTTTTTTTTCCAGTGGTACAATTACAGAAAAGGCAGAAAGAAAATGTTCAATTCAGAACGGTTCTTGAACACTGAAATATCCCTTGGCCTATAGCTTACATGCATGTGGAAAGTGAGAGCCCTGTTTCCCTTACCTGCAGATGGGCAGGGAGGAGCTGGTGCAGGCAGCCAGCCCGCACTGCCTGTCCTCCTCCGTACACCATGCTGCTGAGTGAAGAGAAGTAGCACAAAGCTTGACCGAATTTCTCAGGCCTGTAGCAAAAGGGGAGCTGCCTCTGAACAGAAGGCCCCTGGAGCATTTTTCTCCCAGGAAAGAGCTTTGGTTTATCCCAGATGTGAAGCTCAGAGGAATTTGCAGGTGGGGACCAAGAAAATCTTGAATTTCCTGCAGCAGATGAGAGCCAGCAATGCACTTAGTATAAAGCAGCACTGATGGAGTACAGCAGCAAAACAGTGATTCCTAAAAGATTGTCCAGAAAAGGGTATTTTTAGGCTGTAGAGGGTATGGGGCTTTCCTCAGCAGTGTCCAGCCTAAGGAGGTCTCTAGGAGCAGGTGGAGGCTGGTAGCCAGAGGTGAAGAAGAGCAGGGTAGGAGCTGAGAAGGTGGGAGGCACTCAGCCGGCCACTGTTTGGGGGTGCACTGATCTCAGCATGAGGCACAGGGCAGCAGGACAAGGCAGAGAAATGTTCTTTCTTCCATGTCCTTGCTCTACTGCTCAGCAATTGTGCTGACCACGCTTGGTCCCCAAGTTGCTTTCAGCAGTGGATAGTCACAGGCCACCAAGGGTGTGAACCCACGGGAGGAGCCAGTGGTCCCAGAATCCAGTGTGGGGAGCAGATGCAACGCTAGGCCCTGGAGCAGGAGGGGGTTAGTAACTGACTGTTGGTACGTGGGAGACTAAGAACAAGAAGCAGCTTCAAGTCCCTGCTTCAGGGGCTGCATCCCGTATCGCTCTGTGGGGCCCTGGAGAATGCCTGCACACTGAGGGCCCAGAGCATCCTTGCCAGGCAGAGGGAACGCAGGTCTGGCTCCAGAGCTGGCCAGTGACTGGGAATTCACTCACTCTGCTGGAGGAGGAAGCTTTTAAAAATGCAAAAGCCTCAGTGAGGCAGCAGATGCCACAGATACTGCACTCCTCCAGCTCTGGCCCAGGGTGACTCTTTGCAGAGCCTGGCAATCTGCACGGTCCCTGCATGTTCTCCCAGTGGCTTCATTCGAGGAGAGAGTCCACAGTCTTTCATACTGATTGTTTTAGCTCCTGTCTTGGGAGCACAGAGATGGTGTTTTCAGGTTCTTGTGTGACATATGGGGGAGTGGGTATGGGGTGACTGGAAGCCACCTGGTAGCCAGCAGCTTGCCTGTCTCTTCATGGCTGTTTATTTTAATAGGGTGTCAACAGCCTCAGTATGACAGAGACTCTGAGACTACAGGAAAAGCATTTGGGAGAAATGGCTTCTTCTCTACACTGCACCACTGGCCTCCTATGAGGTGTTATGCAGATAGCTCTACCTCTCCCCTTTGCCTGCTTAGGCAGCATCCAGGCAGTGGGCCTGGGGGAATTTGCATTTGGGTGAACTGTTTGTCCATTCTCTCTGCCCCCAGAAGAAAGATTCTAGATATTTTCATGTCACTGGAATGTTTTGAAAACTGCATGAAAATGCAGAGGCCAAGTCTGGGTCTTCAATTTTGCAGGTGTCACAAACCAACATAATTTTTGTTAGAAACATTTTCAAGCCATGCTTGGGCTAGAGGTAGGTGCTGGTCTTAACAAGCAACCCTGTGAATCATTAACATGGTATTAAGAGTGTGCACCCCTTAAGCATTAGCCTCCATGCCCTGTCCACTGTGACAGGCAGCTTTGCAAACTGGGTTTATTGACTTTGCAAGCCTGTGCAGGGATGGTGAGGTAAGCTATTCATACCAAGGGCTTCTGCGTAGACCTTTTGACAGGCTGAGGGGCTGTAAGAGGATGGCAAACTGCCACGACTCCTTAAGCACATCGAAAGGGAAAGCACTGCTTTGTGCCTTCCCAGGTGGTCCCTGATGCACACACAAATGTGGAACATACATCTGTGATGCAGGTGGGGAGGAGGCAGCTGCAGAGAACAGCACATCTCCCAGCACAGTCATCTATCTCTACAAGACCTGGCTTTCTGGAGCCAGCTCAGGCACCTACAGTTTTGTGCTGAAAGCAAGCATCTCTTTTTGTCACTGCAGAAAAAGAGGTGCCTCCAGAAATTACTTGTTTTGGGATTGGATCAGTTGTGTTCTGGATGTTCTGGGGCATTTTTTTTCCCTGAAGAGTAAAGGGAGAAGAAAAGCCACTCAGGTCTAGTGGGGAACTGCATGTCCATGGACTGGGGGCATGGATACATCCCTGGGACAGATGCACAGGCATACATGCCCCCCAGCCTGTCCCTATTCTCTCTGTCACAGGCGAGAACCCCTGGTGCCAGGCGTGGGAATATTCACAGTGAGTCAGGCACTGCAAACTGGCACCTGAACAGAGACCCTAAATCCTGCTTTACAGAGGCTGCTTCATTGCTTGGAGGTGCTGGCAGAATCTGCCAGAAACTCAACTCCTCTCCTCTCCTCTCCTCTCCTCTCCTTTTTTTTCCCCTCCAGCACCATCTTCTCCTTTCTTGTTATTGCCAGTAAGTATCACAGAGCATGAAAACAAAAAATCCGTACTGAGGATTTTTTGCCACTTTCTTTCCAACATGCAGAGATGCCCTGTGTGTTGGGGATGATATTTCCAGGGAGTTGGGGCTGGCTTTATCTTGGTGAACATGAGGGTGGGTTACAGCTCCGCAGACTTTCATCCTATAATCCTTTGCACTTCTGTAGCAGCTTTCTGTAGGAGGACCATGGAGTGTAGCATCACAGCCCTGGGATCAATGGAGATCATTTTGTGTCTCACCAAATGTGCCTGGCTCTGGGAAGGAGAGTAACTTGTGATAAAGAGCACATTCTGCTTAGGACACTTTGACTTCACCAAAGACAGGAAACAAAAAAGAACAATACATTTAATTGACAGTGGGGGAGAAATTTAGGTTGGCAGAATTGTAATTACCTGTGCTGGAGTCTGGCCAGGACTCCAGGTTTAGCACCCCTGCTTGTATGAACCTGATGAAACTTGAGTATGAAATCACAAGAGAAAACCCTCTTCTCCTTTGTAGGGTTTCAGAGGCATTTTCTACAACTTGGTTTCTCAGAAAAGGGGTCAGAATGTCTTTCCAGTCCTCTTGTTTTTTAACAACAACAAAGAAACCCCTTTCTGTCTGTAAGGGAAAGATCTAATTTCTTAGCAGCTTCAGAAACTTTCCAAGGCATTTTGATGTTTCCTAAACAAAGTGGGAGGAGGTGGGAATCAGGGATTTATGGGAGCTTTGCCTGTTTCACCAGCATCACCCCACCTGGTATTGTGCTCCAAATTTCTCACAGAGATATTCATCTGTGAGTAGAGATGGGAAAAACTGAGCCTGACAATACAGCTGTGTGGAAGTTGGTGTAAACCAGGGGAGCTATGAGGAAGTCAGAGGAGCTTTGCTGAGTCTTTACAGCTGCAAAGCAGGGTTGATGATCATCAAAAAATCATGGAAAAGGGTAGTCAAAAGGATAGTAAAAATTTATAGAAAAGGGGAAAACAATTTTGCCTACCTGTGGTGCAACAGTCCTATGGTGGGAGTGTGACCATGACTAAGGAGGAAGATGAAGGACCCATCAACATGTGTCTGGGAGGGGCAGCATGCAAACAGGCTCTGAGTGGAGATGGAGGGGGGGAATGGACAGCAGCAGGCACTGCTGAGCCAGAGCAGCAGGTCCTGAGTGTGAGGTGCTCTGGTCACTGGTGAGCCCTGGTGGCAGACATTGGTGGAGCTTCTTGAGGGGCTTGGAGGAAAAGTCTTTGTACCAGACATTTCCCACCACTGAACAATCCTCTGAAGTGTGGAGTCCTTCATGAACCTTTGGGACAAGGCTCTGGACATCCTGTTAGTATTTTCCATTTCTAATTGGAAAGACTCCAGATTTCATGGCTTGCAATTTGGAGTACACTGATGTGGATGCATTGGACCTGCTGAGGCTCCAGCTGATGTTCTGGAATGGACCTGCTGTCAGTGATGGGTGAAATACCACCCCTGATCCTGCAATGGCAGCACAGGCATTCTTCCCCACCTCACCTCATCCCATGCAGTGATTCAGCCAGCCAGGACCAATCTTGTATCTATTAGGAGAAAAGTGGGTGCTTTGCACTGAAATTTTCAGAGGTGTCCTGAGGTTTGCTCTGTAATGCAAAGCCAGCGGGGAAAAAAAATTACCTAAAGCATGGCAGGCTCCAAATAGGAGCATATATTGAACATTGCGTTGGTTTAAAAGGCTGTCAGACAAATCCATAGCAGAATAATACCCCCAGGGCTATTAGACACACTAATGCAGCTCCTGTCTGAGATCTCTGAAACTCAGCCTGCCTGAAGCCTGGAGGCATGGGAGGAGCTGTGTATTGCTGCTTTCCTTCTTTTCTTTCCCTAAGAACTGAACTGCAGCTGGCTGCTATCTAGACACATCCCAGGCTTGTTTGTTGGGATCTAGACACATTCCAGGCTTGTTTGTTGGGACCATGGCTCTCTAATGTGCCAGTCCTCCTTACTGCCAGGGGCTCTCCCACTGCAGAACCTTTAGAGGGCTTGCAGACTTCCTGTAGAGTCAATGTCTTTTCCTCCTGTGACATGAAGGGACAATCAGGCACCAGTTTTGAAAGGGCCAGGAACCACCTTAGAACCATGTTGGGACTCCTTCCCCCAGAGAGCTGGAGGTCTTCACCCTGGAGTCACTCAGGTGTCCCCCAGCCCTTTCCCCCTGGCTTTGGTTTCAGCACAATGACTCTGGGCTGAGTCCCAAAGCGGAGCCTCCCACTCTGTGCTCTCTCATGTCCCTGCACCCCTCTCTCTCAGCTTCTGTTAATTGAAAGCCAGACTTGCAGATAGCAAATGATTTCTAGGTGCTCACAACCCTAACACCACCTTAATTAAGTTCTTTGGATGAGAATTTCCTTAGGCTGTTAGTTCTTCTTAATGAGACCAGACAAGGGGATGGGGAGAACAGGCCATTAGACATGATGTTCTGAGATAAATCTTGGCTGTGGCCCAGGCGAGTGCACCTCTGCACCTTGGATTTCAGTGCTCTTCTCTTCCAGGCCTGACAAACACCATGTCACAGGACAGATCAGCTAAAAGTCTTGTTCATCTGAAGGCTTGACCATTTGTTTCCAGCCTATCAGTTGCTGTAATAAAAGCTATGACCTCTGCTGACAAATACTTTCTCTGGAAAAATAGCAAAACTTTACTCAGACTAAAGGGGGATGAGGTGCATTGATAGACACTGCCCACTCCTTATGTTTTTAACAAGTAGAGCAAGACTTATTAGTAAATGTTATGAAACATAAAAACTATTGGAGTAAATCTTAATTGTGACGGAGTGATCAACTGTGGGACGAATTCCAGTGACAAAATGCTATCAGCACAGGCAATGTGTTCCTTTTCTTGTCAGAAGAGCAAGCACGAATCTCCCTTCCCACCCCTGAAAGTAAGCAGACAGATTTTTCATGATGCACAACCAATAGGAGTTTTCTAGTTTTATTAATTCCAGGGTAATGATGGTCTCTTTATCCTCATTTTTCTCCAGCAAAACAATAAAAAGCTCCACAAGTTTCAAGTTCTGCTTTAAAGTCCCAGGATACTTTTTCTCCTCCACCCTTTATCTCCAAGCCTCAGCCTCACACCAGGTCATTCTCTGTCTGCCTGCATTTATTTCTCTATTTATGTTCTAAGTAGATGCATTAATTTTTCAGGGATTCTTCAGGGAACAGGAGAGGTAGCAATTTGATTTAAGAAATTAATTTGCTTGAAGTTGCATGTCAGCAGCTTGTCCCCAGCTCTGCGTGTCACAGCTGCCATCCATCTGGGGCTGGAGGAGTGGGCTAAGGGACACGTGGAGAGGGGCAGTTGTGAGTGCATACACATGTGCTGCTGCCCAGTTTCCCCATTGTATTTAGCAGCAAAGATCCTGGTTTAAGTTCCGCTTCCAGATCAGAGACATGTTTGGGTGGAGGGGAAGAGCACAAAATGTGCAAGAGGAGCCTACCTACCCCAGGGGAGACAACTCTGTGGGACAGACCCCTCCTGCCCCATTGGGAGATGTCTCTTGATCTCCTTACAGCACAACTGTAGCAACCAAGAGCTTGCTGGGGAAGCCTCCACTGGAGGCTCCACAGCAACGGTGTCCGCACATTGATGCTGGTGCGGGTCAAGGCTGAGGTCATGGTGCTGCACCTCTGATGGGGTTGCATCAGCTTATGACTGGGCAAAATTTAGCTGAGGAAAAACCAGATGTGCTGCTGAGGACCTCCGTCCATGTGCCTAGCATACCTGGGACTCCTGCAAATGGCTCCTGGAAGTGGCAAGCTGAGAGCTCAGATTCCTGCCACCAGCAGCTGTGCTCCCTCCTCCCAGAAGGGAGTGTTGCTGGGACAGGCTGAAAAATAGCAATGCACTCGAATAACACAAGAACGTTGCTGGGACAACATGAGCATATGCAGGCTTAGCAGCTGGGAAACACCTCGATGCTGGAGTGGGGATCTGGAGATACAGAGTTTACTATCTCCAGCTCTGCTTGAACACAGCACAAAACACCTTCATCTCACAAGAACTTCATCAAGCCATGCATCCACCACCAGCCTGGCCTGTTAGCAGAAGCCCCCTGCTCAGCTCTGACCAAGCAGTGCTGAGCAAGGAAGAGCCTGAGTAGCAAGGGCTGTGGGAGGGAGGGGTCACTTCTGTCACTCTCTGCTCTGGTCTTTTAAGATGCAGAGCCGAAGGCCAGGTGGTGTAATTCAGGAGTATCTGACCTGAGGTATTTACTCCTTATTGAGCTCCCACTCAGTTAGCAATTTCCTGCACAACCCACAGCTCCCAGCCATGGCTACTTTGACCTTCTCCATGCTACCAGGCAGTCACACACTCCTTCCTCCTGGGGACCGTGAACGTTCACGTCAGTGCCAGGAGGCAGGGGTTGGATGGACCCATCGGGCTGAGTGCTATGTGGGATGGTCATGGGGAACATTCACAGCAGCTCCCCACACTCTCCCTGCCCACATCATCAGTGCAAACTCTGCACAGTTTGAAGGCCTCAATATTAATACATTAATTAGTCCTTCCCATTATTGTTTACTTATCAGCTCTTTATTAGAGAACTCCCTTTTATACACACACAGATTTGTCCCCTCGGCACTTGCTTTGTTCTGTTACGAGATTATAACAGCGTGTTTGTTCCCCTGTTTACAGACGTGTTGTAATCCTAACTGCTTCACTTAAGTGTTTAATGAAGGTATTTGCTCTAAATTGTTTGCTGGGATTTTTCTTCTACAGTAGAGGGATAAGAAGAAGCTGGAGCATGCTATTTCATTCCAATGATTTATATTAATTGATATTTTATATCAAAGGAAGGAGGCTCAACTGGCCTAAATGGTTGTTACATCAGAGCCTGTGGCTTTTCTTGGGGGACTGAAGCTGATGGATTTTGTTTCAGAAACTGACGGGGATTCTTTGTGTTCAAGTTACAAATCCTCACGTGCAGCCACAGCAACAACTGGCACGACAGAGGTGCATATTAGCCATTACACACCTCCCAAGGCCTCCAACCGGCAGGGTAAATGCCCAAGAGCTCTTTGGCATAGTCCATCCAGGATGTCAATCACAGCATTGGGAAATGTTTAGAAAAGTTGATGCCACCACGTGTAGAAGTGGATGCCAGCTGGAGATGACGCTGGTTTTATGAATGTGCTGCTGATCATAGCTATGGGACAGCTCTGCTCTTCATATCTCTCAAGCCAGTGGCCCATGTCTGCAGTGGAGTTCAATGCAGCTGCAGAAACAGCCAGCACTTCTTCCTCAGCATGACCTGCACCCTCCTCACCCCTGGAGATCAGAGCCCTCAGCCATGGGGGACACCAGGTGATGGGCTTCCCCCCATGCTTAGGGGAAGGCTGTGTGTCTGCCTTATCTCTGGAGCTTTGCCTCCAGCTCTTCACCAAGCCAGTTCCCCTTTTAACTCTGCTGGCACGGGGTTCTGGCACTCGACACAGAGTGATGGAGCTGTAGGGCACCACTCCCCTGGGCAGCAGCCAGCCTTCTTGGGGGACAGCAGCTCTCTGGCTCTTGGCAGTTATGACAAGGTTACTGTCCCCGGGTGATGATGCTGAATCACAGACCAGGAGTCCTCAACAGCTCCTGGAAAATGTAACAGAAGCTAAACTACATACAGGAAAAAAACGGATCACTCCCCTAGTCCTTTGGGCTCTGAAGCAAAGCTAAACCAGTCCTCTAGACCACAGCATCCAGCAGCAATGGGGCTGTTACCTCCTCCTGAGCACAGTAGCAGGAGAGCTGCACTCTCCCCTTTGTATATCCAGGCACCCTGCAACGCCTGACTTCCCCAGCATGCTCCCAAGGACCTCCCAGACATCACTTGACACACTCCATACAAGTGTCACCACAGGCTTTTGAATAATGAGCAGATTCAGCCAAATGGCAAACCATTCAGAGGCCACCCACAAGCAAAAAGGATTACATTTGTTGATGAATAAATGCTTGTGCTAAGAATAGCTCCTTCCAGCTTTGCTGCTCACCTACCTTATCCTGCTCCAATTACCTAACTTAATTTACTCCAGCTGTTCCTCCATATCTCTATGATCTATTTTCTGCCTCCTTCTGGTTCCTCTTTGATTTCACTGTATATTTTAACATACCAGATTCATTTATCTTTGAAAGTGCCTCTTCTTACAGGAAGACTGTATACAGCATTGCTATATTCATGTTACTCCCGTTTCCAATCCACTCACAGCTAGGCTTTGTGGCACATACAGATGCTGGCAGCACACTAGCTATATACATAATATATTCAGCCCAGGAAGCACTTGTTCCTGAATGAAACTTATTGTCCAAACCCATTCCCATCTCTTTTAGCAGACAGGTTTGGGGACCAAAACTACAGTCTGAATTCCTGAGATATGCCCTCATTGATAACCGGGCTCAGCCATTACTTCCCAGAGCTCCTATTTCAATCCTGTCTGTGAGTGAAATACCTGTTCTCAGGTCAGGTGCATGGCACTATGGCTTTTTCTGTCACTCTCAGTGGCAGGACTAGTCCAAAGGTGCATTTGCCTAATTTCCTATTTTGATAGGATAAAAATGGTGACGTGGACAAATACTGGTGCAGCTGGAGCCAAAAGGCAACTCTGCTCCATGTGTGATACCTGGAATGGATCTTCCTTTCTTCGCCACGAGTCCTTTCCCCTGTCAAGCCCAGGAGCAGAAGAAAGTAAAACAATTCAAATACCAAATCAAAAGCTTTCTCCCTCTCTATGTTGTTGCTCACACTGAAGAGCCCAAGACACAATGAGAGGCTGCAGCATGACCCACAGATGGGTAGAAAGTCTCCAGCATACTCACAGGGGAGGACAGAAGAGCAGAAAGGGACATTCTTACCACCTAAAGGCCTTTGAAATACCTTGGCCTGGCTGCTTTTTTCAACCCCAGCCCTGATTCTCTGTAGTAACTGGGGGGCACCTGGGGCTGGCACACAAAATAAGAGTGGGGGACCTCGCCTTAAATTCGGGGGNGGGGGGGGGGGTGGATCTGTAGGAGAGCTGGGAGCAGAGTTCGTGGGGTCACAAGCACTAATCTCAGCTATTCCCCTTCCCTGAGCACCAACAAGGTCTGGAAGGACAGCCTCATGGGAAAAGAAAGGGGTGAGCTGGTCTCCGAGGTGTCACCCTCCCCTTTTTCACAGTGTAGCAGCAACTCAGCTGTCCCTTTGCAAAAGCTGCAGTCACTAGCAGTGTCATTGATTCCCCAGGCACATCTGTGAGAACCTGCACACTGTGGGCTAGGGCATCTCCTCCTGCAGAATGCCTGAGAAGGTTTCAGCTCATCCAGATGGAGATCTAATTAATGCAGATCTCCAGGACTGCCTTGATGTATGAGGGAAAGACACCTTCATCCCCAGACAGCTGGCTGCAACCCTCTGTTTTAAGGGTGAAATTCCTTCTTGGAGGTACCTATGTCTGGCAGCTGTCTGTGAAGAGAGGTGCGTGGGTAGTTTAGCCTGGACATAGCTTTTAGACCTCCAAAGCTGGGAGTCAGGGATCCACTGTCTGTACCTAGTATGTATATAAGGGTGGATAAAATCAGAGGATGATACACAGGGCTTCACTGTGAATGGGTGAAGATACCCATGACTGATCTTTGAGACCCCGCTATCTCTTCTTACTCCTCGTGTCCTGCCTTCACGAGTGCCTGTAAAGGCTTTTCTCCCTCCCCCTGAGCTGCAGCATCAATCACGAGCTGCCACGAGCATAGCCGCAGCACCAAGTCCATGCTAAGCACCATTTCCCAGGGGCCCAGCTGGGTCCCCAGGGGCTGCCTGGTTATCCCCTTGCCACCCTTTAACACGGCTTCCCACACGGCTGGAGGAAGCGGCTCCTCTGCAGGCACAGGCAGTTTTCCCGAGATGCGTTTTAAGTGCTGGCTGAGGAGGGGGAAGAAGCGGAGTCTGTGCTGGGACCATGGGGACAGCTGGGCAGTCGCTCTGGGCTGGGAGCGGGATGGGAGAGGGATGGGAGCGGACTGGAAGAGGCTGGGAAGGGCTGGGAGCGGGTGGGAGCGGGCCGGGATGGCGGC
>VYZV01038978.1:82120-94520 GCA_013401275.1 Pandion haliaetus | reverse complement strand
TCTCCCGTCTCATACCGCTCCAGCGCGGTTTTTACCATGGGGTTACGGCCACCTTTAGGAGCCTCTGCTCCACCGTTCACCCCCCTGGGCTGCAGGGCCATCAGCCTCCTCAGGCGCCTCCTCCTCCCCCTCCACTTCCATGACTCCAGTATCGGCAGAGGTGTTCCTCTCATGTTTGCCAACCCCCACACTACCGGTTCCCATTCTTAAATATGTTCTCCCAGAGGCGCTACCACTGTCACTTCCCTCCTAGAGGCAGGTCCGACATTTTGGCGCGTCCGACATTTTGGGGCGGGGAATTTTTCCAGCAGCTTCTTAAAGGGGCCACCTCTGCAGCCCCCCTCCCCTGCCACCAAGGAAAACTGCGCCACACAAACCCATAACAAGGTGTGAAGAGCTGACTGCTCCTAGAAGTGCAATTCTGGGTTGTGGCCCTTCCCTGGTACCCTGAGACAACTGTGAGTCATCCAAACATGCCATGCCCCTCAGACTGGTTGGATGTCTTTGCGTTACATGCCTATCACTCACACATATTTGTTAAGCACTATTCCTATATACACCTCCACCTATCTGAGATCAAATGTTTCCCTCCCGTGAGTCACTGATGTGTTTGTAGTTAAGCATCAGGAGTCTTTCTACCAGGTTTTGTTTACTATCTAGACAGGAGACAACTCTCTCTTGCTTGCCCATGGGCATCAGCGTATCTAAAGATAGCTGGGGGAGTTCAACTGCTCCATAGGAAGAACAAAAAGTCTGGATGCCTGGCTCCTCCACAGCCACAGGACATGAATCAGAGCAGAGTCCTAGGAAGAGATGAGATACACAGAAATATGTGTGTCCACATCACCATCCTCATCAATGAAAGAAGCACCAGAGATGAAAGTTTAGTGCAAGCACTGGATCCCAGCCACTGGGCTGTGTAAGCATCCTGATAGCTAGATAGATGGAACAGAAAGAAACTTCTGGGAACTGATCTGTGATACGAGAAAACATAAGCACAACTATCTTTTATCTCTGTAAATCAGTGCCTGAATCATATCACTTCTTTCCTAGGACTTGGAGCACAACAGGTATGTTTTTTCTTCATCCTTTATCCTAAAATCTGTCTAGTGTAAGTGGTGATTTCCATGTCGCTGGCACAAAAAAGTGTTTATAGTACCATAGACACAGGGATGCTTAGCCTTGCATGGTCTCCAGGAACAGGTTTTCTCCTCTGGGAAGCAACATGGGGTGCCTTAACATTTGGCGGTTCTGGGCTGGTCTCTTCTCCCCATGACACATGTTAATGAGAGGCTCTGTGTGAGATGGTGAGCTTGTAACACCCCTCTGTAACAGCAGGAAGAAATCAAAATGCTGACACCTAGGGTTAGATTCAGTCACCCAAGCACGTGTCTGGCAGTGTTTGAGATAGCCTTGCTGTCCAAGGATCTGTACACAGAGCTGTTGGATATGAAATGGCACCTGTGGGGGATCCCTACTCTCCTGGCACTGTAGCAGGTGGTACTCCACAGCATCTCAGATGTATGAGCCTGCCCTGTTTTGGTATTTGAATCCTGCTTCTGGTCTTATATTTTCATGTCATGCTCCTGATAAATGTCTGGAGCTTGAAGTTTGCCAAGTGCTGCTCCAGAGGCTGTGGGCATTTGCAAGGTGCTGTGTCAGCAGTGTCACATTCTGTCCCCCCGGTCCCAGGCATTCACTTGCTCCAGTCAGGTGCAGCTGCTGTGTTCTCAGTGGTCAGAGAGTCCTGGGTGGTAACACAGATGTCAACAAAGACTCTTGACCCTCCTCTCAATCCTCCACCTAGGACTGGCAGTTATGGGAGTGGCAGCTGTTTTGTGCCAGATGGTTTTTAGCTCTTTTATCATTATTGTTAGAAAAGTCTGTACAAAATAGCAATCAGCTGCCCAGGAATATTAGAAATGGGCTGGGCCAGGCAAGGCAATTACTATTTGGATACTTGGTTATAAATGGGAGATCTCTCCACCTCCTAGCAATATACAATGGATGAAGAAATATAATTTCCCCTCTGCTTTTCATTTCAGATTCAGAATTTCTTCTCTGTTAGTGAGCAGGGCCCAGCCTCCCGGCAGGCCTGGCTGACAAATGGTCTGTGCAGTAGTCTTGGCAGTGCAGTCAGCCCTCCTCCCACCTCCCAGCCCTATGGCTTAGGACCCCACATCCGAGCAAAGCCTGGGATGGATGTGATGCTGCAGGCTGAATGCTCTGGGGCAACAGGGTCCGCCCAGGTCCTTTCACAGAGACTGGTCCTCCCTGCCCCAGGGCAGAGGCTTCGGTCTTATTATGCTGGGTGCAGTAGAAGCATGGCAGAGCCCTGAGGGGGCCATGTAGGTTGGCTCCTTGAGGATGCTGTCTCCTTACTGCCACTGGTGCTGTAGCTGGTCTTACCTCCCTAGGTAAGGGACACCAGTGCTTGCCAAGGGAATGATAACCCTGGCTCCAGTCCTTTGCCAGGCTCCACAGGTACCAGGAAAGCCTTCCCAGTAATGCTGCCCTCTCCCCTGCAGGATGTTAATCCAGTGCCTGATTTGCCCTGATCTGCCAGGCATGAGCCTCAGTCTCTTAGTGCTACAGTTTTATTGATTTTCATTTTTATGACTGAAGCAATTGCTGTCATGCTCAGCTGTGAGCAAACAGCAGCCTGCCCTGCTGACACAGCCCCCACAACACATCATTTACTGCTGCTTCATGGGCCTTGGCTCCTAGTTAAGCTGGAGCAAGGGTGGGATCAGGCACACTGTCCTCAGGAGAGACCATGCCTCTGTGCTCCATTGGATGTGACAGGACATGCTGCCTTGCTGAGGGAGAAATGAGGCTGTTAATGGTCAGGAGGGGGGATACCAGTAGGGAGGGTTCATCTGCTTTTCCACTATGCCCTCAGCAAGGCCCTGCTGTGTTCTGAAGGAGTATTGTCCCCAGGAAGGGCTGGGTGGGAATGCATCTGATGAAAGGCTGTCCACAGGTGCAGTACAATACTGTCCAAGGCACAGAAACACAGGACCCAGCACCCCAGCTTCCCTCATGGGTGAGGCTTGGACATAGTCTCTGGAGAGGTCCAAAATGCCTCCACTAAGTTTATCCCTCAGCCCAGGCCACTGCTTTGTTTTTCCTCTCTTTGTGATTTCCTCATCCTCTTGACCTCATACCTTCTCCATCGCGTTTGGTGTGGGATTTCCAAAAGATCACATCTGTAGAGCTTGTTCAGGAGGAATTTCACCCCGCAATGTCCTTGCGAGGATGTAGCCCCTTCCTCTCCAAGCTTGGTGGCTTGGCCAGGTGAGATCCTCTACTGCAAAATAGAGCCACCTGCCTGGTACAGGACCAGTGCCACCCTCTTCACACAGGAGGTGAAACAGGCTGGTGACAAGACTTGTCTAGCACCACCAACTGTGGAGGTCCATGTGGGGGCCAAAGGAGCAGGAGGCCATGGGCTGGCCCAGGGAAGCCCTCCAAGATAGTGCTCAGGGTGAACCACTTGTGAGTCTTCCTTTTGCTAAAACACGGAGCTGCATCGAGCCCGAAGTGCCGCTGGTAAGGCCTGTTGACCTGACCTCAGGCTTTCTGACCTCCACCACTGGACCCTGGCCAGGCTCCCTGAGAAAGGGGATTTATCCCCATGGGATCATCACAAGGCAATGACACGATGCTGACAGCAAAGCTGTTCAGTGGATCCAGGGCTCAGAGTCTGGAAAATCCCATGAGAAGCTTGAATTTGCCCTCCATCCATGGCAAAAGCATCACTCAGGGCTGGCTTCCACCCAGCAAAGCACTCCAGCATGCACTGAACTGGAAGCATGTCAATGTTACAAGAGAGACTGGTAAGACTGGAAATATAAGGGCTGCCAGTGCTTCCCATTACAAAACCCTGCATTCAGCTCCTTGCTCCTCTGCAAGACTTGAACCTTTGGGGCTGAAGTTTGTCCATGTCAGGGTTCTGGCACAGGCTAAACCATTCTGCCATGTTTGATTCACGCAACTTAGCTATTTCTGAGACTGAGCTGAAGAGAAAAGGCCTCATTTTGTTAAGACAAGAAACACCGGAGACTTGTTCTTTGAATAATTCCAGCTGTTCTGTGCTTTGGAGAAGGAGCTAGAAATTTCACAGAAAGCTGAAACATTTTTCTTTCATTTTTCCTGTAAGAAAAGAGCATTGACTCAGGTGTTCTCCAGGGAGTTGTGCTTTGTAGCTGGACCCTCTCTGCCTCAGGGCAAACAGGCACGTTTCTGGTAGTGCCCAGAATATTCCCTTTCCACTCCTTCTCACAACATTCATGCAGCATAGTATTCCTGCCATGCATATTCATGGATGCAATGCAAAGTGTACGTGTGGCCACCAGTAACATCTCCTGCTGCCCACCTTTCAAGGAGCTGGCTGAGTGACATTTGGGGAAGTGTGTGTTGAAGTCTGTCTCTGTCCCAGCAGCAAAAGACTGTACAAGCCCTTTGTATCTTTTTACCTTCTCCCTAGAAGAGAGGTGCATGTACAGAAGTCAACTCAGGAGAAAGGTGAAATTATCTTCAATGCACACAGAAATGGGGTGGTGATTTTCAAGCGTGCTTAAGTCTGTCTCTACAGGGACACTGAGTGGGTTGCTGAAGTCCAGCTGTTGTGTGCCTTGCAAGCCTGACTGCAACAGATGAAGCCATCTTCTACCAGATGGGTGAAGAGGGCTGAAGTCTAACTTTTTTTATGTTCACTGCAATTCAATGTATCACTGTTCCTCAGGTGCGCATGCCTAAGAGAGGAAAGAGTAAAGCTTGCTCATCTAGCCCTGATGGGAAGGAGACCAGATGATTTATTTTTAACCAAAACAAATAAGCAAGGGAGTGAATGCAATGGGAGGCAGGAGAAGTTCAGACACCAGCTCCTTTGCCTTACTCTGGGGAATGAGGAAAAGGGAGATTAGGGGGCAGCTGTAGAGCGAGTTGCCTGGGAGAGTCAGCAGCAGACCATGGTTTCAAAATCACAACTTGGGAGAGGACCTCAGCCTTGGGACCAAACAGCCAGTGGGATGTAGTAGGAGGAAGATGGGAAATATAGTGGATCAGCAATGCTATGCTGACCTGGGTTTTACAGCACCCTATAGAGATAGGTTCCAGGTCTGGTGCTTCACAAAGATATGGTGAGTACAGGGCTGCACATGGAGGGATGGTGTGAACTTGACATGGGGCTGTAAGGGACAGGCCTGGGATGTGCCCAGACAGATGCACAAACCAAGGCTTTGCAGAGCCACCTCTGAAGGGAGAACAGGGAAAAAGAAGTTGTGAGCGCACAGTTCTGGAGAGGTGCAAACCTCCTAATGACCGTGCAAGCCATGTGGTGAACATGGCTGGGTCTGGAGCTATCTTTAAGTAAAATGGCCAGTAACTGACAACATCTTATGTATCTGTTAAATCCATGGGAACCACATAAGATTTATTCTTGAATATCTGGTAGGGAACTGCTCACACATCCCCTGGATTTCACACCCAGGAGCCTGAGGTAGAACTGCGTGATCCTTCCTCAAGGGTCCTGGGGAGCCTTGGCTTTCTGCTTTTCTGTCTCAAACCAGGTCCTTGCTGCAAACAGCATTTCTTTGTCCCCATGCCAGACTGACAAGCTTTCATACTCTATGTCCTGTCATTGTTCCTCAGGGCTGACCTGCCAAATGATTAAGCAGTCTTTTACCTCTCCATTTCTATGATGACCCTTTCTTTCTCGCTCCCTCCAGGACAGGCCTTTGGTTGCTGGAAATGCCTGTTTATATTTTCGTTAGTGGTGCTAGCCCCACTACCCATAATCCCTGGAGAGCTGCTTTTATTGCTTCATGAGGAGGGCTGTCAAAATTATTCCATCAAGAAAAGAAAAATTGGATTTTCAGCTGCATTTTTTTAACAGATACTGTCTGTTTTCTGAGGAAAAAAAAATATAAAGAAAACTCAAAGAATCTTTCTTTTCACCAAGCAATACAAAAATACATCTGAGCAATATAAAAATACATGGCTGGATTCTACCTAAGTTGTCAAACCCTAAATGTCTGTAGTTTCCACTGGTGTGGGAGATTGAAAAACTAACATGTCCAAGGGCAGACACCTTGCCCCAAGTCTACATACTACAACTCTCTGATAAGCAAATACCACCTACAGGCAAGTATTTTGCAATGGCATAAATCATAAAGACTGCTCCTAGCAAAGGTATGTTTCTGTATTTGTGGAGAGGACAAATGAGGGGCAAAGTGGCATGAGGAGAAGGGAGAGTATGTAGGGTAGGAAATTTGGGCAGTGAACACAGTTTGCAGCTGTTGGCCCAAGAGCAGAGAGGATAGCCAGGGACCCCTCACTCTCTGCCAGTTTGCAGGCAGGTCTGGCAGCATGGCTAAGCAGTGTTGGGGCAGACGGCCCCACCTGGAGGAGGTGGCCATAGTGAGACCTCTCTGTCCCCATGCAGAAGAGTGTCACTTCCCTCCAAGAACTGGCAAGGGGTGGCTGGCAGCGTTGCTCTTGCCTTTTCCTTGTCCTCATGCAGAGGCAGGATCTGCAAGAACAGGTAGTGAACCTACTATCTTGTCCTTGGGAAAGGGACCAAACATCACCAAGCCAGGTCACATAGGACCGGCCACCTTCTAGTAGCCACACGTGCTTGGGAAGACACCAGCTCAGACAGACAAGTTGAGGCAGGTATGATGAGCACTTGGCTTGTTGCAGCCTGAAAGACGTCAGGCTCCCAGATACCTGCATAAAGCCCAAGTTCATTTGCATATGCATGGAAACCAAGTGCCCTGGGTTAATTAAACAGCAGAAGAGTGACAAATTCTGGGAGACCCAGGGGACCTTCTGCAGCTTTTGTCTTCAGGGATAGCAGTTTTCTCCAAGAGGCCATTAACAGGGCCTCACTTCTGTGACAGTAAATAAAGACCTGTCAGGAGGCATTTGACTGTGGCAGAAATGACAGCATTTGCCAGGCCACATGTCAGAGCACAAGACCTCAGCTTAGCTGCTAGGTTCAGGCACCACTGAGGACTAAGTGGCACTGTGTTATGGGTTTGTGTGGCGAGGTTTCTTTGGTACTGGGGGAGGGGGCTGCAGAGGTGGCTCCTGTGAGAAGCTGCTAGAAGCTCCCCCCGGCTCCAAGTCGGTGACCCCCCAAGGGGGTGGGGAGTGAGCGAGTGGCTTCCTGGTGCTTTGTTACCAGCTGGGCTGAAACCGAAACCATGACACACTGATTGAGGGCAATTCATTGACTTGGATAGCTCCAGACATGTGTTTCTTGCTACCTCCCAGGCATTTGACCTGCTAATTGCATTTAACCCTAGAGCAAATGTTAAGTTCTCTAGAGGTGAAGGTTTCCACAGGAAAACTTGTGAGAAGTTGTGTCACAGCAGGAGTGGGGATGTGTTGCAGTGAATGCACTGACTGACTGTGGTCTGTGCTGCATGGCAGGTCCAGCCAGCAAAGCGAAATTCCTAAGAAGGGCAAGAAGGTGGCAGCGAGGTGGAGCCCTGCATGATGTGGCCCAAGCTTCAAGACACCAGCTCACAGCCCTTTAGATCAGCCCTGTGACAGGGCTCTCCTGTGTGTAAGACACTAGTGAGAATCAAGGAACAGATGATGCTTGGTCACTTGGTACCTTTACTTCTCCCTTCAAACTCACCTATTCCTGGTGCTTCTTCCTGCCCTTGAAACAGTATGCTGGAGGTTGGGCAGGATGAGCATGACTTCAGCTCAAGGTCCTGAATGGTCAAAATGCCCTTCTCCCACGTCCTTGTGTCCTGTTGAAATACAGTGCAGAACAGAGTGCAGAACTCACAGCATCACTGTGCTAATAACAGGAAATGTGATAGGTGATCCCAGTGATGGGAGTGTGCTAGCTAGGAGCAGGATGTCTGGTCTTAAGTCCCAGGCCAGAGCTCTGTTAGTTGGTGCACCGCATAGCTCTGTATCATTAACAGACCAGTAAGCAATGTCCGTCCTGGAGCTGAGAGCTGTTCTTCACCTCCAGTACTTTCCTGTGGAGCAGTGCTGTTCAGTTGTTTAGAGGTGCTCCTTTCTGCTAACAGAGTGCTGTGTTCAGCAATGCTGGAGGCATGATTTGGGAGGTGAACGCCTTGGGAATCAGGGGCTGCATGGTGGATGAGACGTGGCTCCACAAGAACACCCTCTTCTCCCCATCCTACCATATTGCATCAGCCACAAAGACAGTCAACGATCCCTGTAGTCACAGCCCAGGACAGAGCTGGGGCTCTCTACACTCACCCACACAAACTCTGCAACTTCCCTTGGAGAACCCAGATTTGAAATAGTGCCCTCAAACTCTTGTAACCTACATGGGCCAACCTTGTGTCTTGTAATAATGCATGGGACCCATTGTGAAATAAAACAAAAGTAAGACCCTCAATGAGTCTGGTTCTCTGACACTGGGGACCTTTGCAATCTCTGTTTTGCCTGGAGAACAGTTTGTTCCACTGTCCCAGAGAAGACAAGGAAAACAAATCTTTCCCCACGGCCGTTCTGCTTAACCTGCATTTAGGAATGGTTGTCACTCAATCCAGCAAGGAACACGTTATCATTTACTTGCTGGCAGAGATGTGAGCTTTTGTTTATTGAAAATAAAACCATACACACTGCTTAAAATGCTTTGCAAAGGTGACATGAGGGCAAGGCTGGGGAAGAGCAGTATGCTTCATCTCTCCTTGATAAATTACCTTTCACAGTGCTTCCAGCACCTCTGTCTTGCAACAACCACTTAATAACATATAGGCGCTGCAGTTCTCTCATTACTGCGAAGAAAGAAAGACATTTCAAAGAACCACAATGTAGTCAGCTCTCAGGGGTTCACTTCCTGGGCTCCTCTGACACAAATTATTAAAAACATTTTTCAGCAAAGCCATGGCTTAGGCGACCTTCAACAGCTTTCACTACCAACAAAACTTTAGACACACTTGGCAAAAGAAGTAAAAAGGAGGGGGAAAAAAAGGGAAATTAGAAACATGGAAATGTAATAACTTTCCATTATGCAAATTTGATTTAATCAGAGATGAAGCTGAAGTGCAATAAAAACATACTTTCATTAAGTTTATGACTTTCAGACTCTACAATACCCCAGAAATGTCAATTATAAGGTTACCATAGTGATACATGGTTACAACTTCAAAGTGATCTGTTTCCTCACCAATAAGTGCACACTGAAGCTGTGCCAGGACCTGGTTTCTCAGCTCCTTAAACTCATAAGAGCCTTCAACTCAGATGGCTAATGTTTCTGGCAGCATAGGTGAGTCTTAAACCTTAAGCCCTGCTTGAATCACCTGTGCCTGAGGGAATGGTGGGATAACCCCTCTGACCATGGGTGGGATGTACAAGGCACAGATCTTAATTTCCAATGCTCAAGGTCCATGGTAGTTGTGCAGTCCTAGAAGTGAGCAGCCCGTGAGGGACCTTTCACCAGGTAGGGACAGACTGGAGTGTGTTTAAGCTGCATCGTACTCCCTGGCTTGTAGGATGTGGGCTGAGAGCACATGGTGGTCCCCCTCAGCCTGAGTGTGGGGTGCTGGGAGGTCCCCCGAGGTGTGTGGCACAGTCCCCAGGCTGGTACCAGACCTCCTGCAGAGGTGTTTGTACTGGTCACACAGTGATTTCACTGGTGGAGTTGACTTTAGTGCAGATGGCCTATACGGAGGGTTTATTCTGCTGATGTAACACAGCCCAGAAAAGAACTTTGCAACAGGGCTTCCCAGGCTTCCTGCTGTGGGTGGGAAAATACTGGCTCCGTATCAATTTCTGCCTCCCCTTTATTCTTTCTGCCACTGCTCAGTGTCAGTACTGCCCAACAGACCAGCCCAGGTGGTGGCCTCTTGACAGGTCAGCGTCTCTTGATGCGTTTTATGGATCATGGTAAATCCACAGCTCAACCTGTGTGTTGACTGGGGTTTAAAGACCCCACTTGCCAGGGAGCAGCAAGGCAGGCTGTTTCATAGGGGAAGGAGAGGCAGGAGCTGAAGAAATGTGACAGGAGCAGTGGTTTCACCAACACATGGGTCTTTCCCACAGTACTGAGTAAAAAGTGACTAAAGCAGGTCCAGTGATGGTAGCCAGGTTCAGCCAAGAGTCCAGATTGCCAGAAAAGACCATAGGGATCAGCAGGGTATGAGGAAAATTCGGGAAGTTAAGTCAGCAAGTTGGGATCAGGATGAGGTTTGGAAAGACTGTCCAGGATCAGTCACACTCCAGTGTTCATCAGGCAATTCCACAGTGACAAAAAAAGTCTGAGGTCAAATTAGGACCGGCCAAGTTGGGGTCATGAGAGCGTCAGCTTAAGAGCAGCTCCTGCAAGAGAGAGAGAGACCCAGCTGAGGTTTTGAAGCCAGTCTGGTCTGACTTTTTCTTGAGGGGGTCCAAGCTTCTCAGACAGCTACCAGCGAGCTGCCCCTGGGCACAGCCAGCTGAACTCCTAAATGCTGGGTCTGCGTTCAGGGCCCTGACACCATCTGGGCTTCCCCTCCTCCTCCACCTTCCAGTGTCTTAGACAATTGTCCTGATTTCAGCTGGGATAGAGTTAATTGTCTTCCTAGTAGCTGGTATAGTGCTAAGTTTTGGGTTCAGTATGAGAAGAATGTTGATAACACACTGATGTTTTCAGTTGTTGCTAAGTAATGTTTAGTCTAAAGTCAAGGCTTTTTCAGCTTCTGATGCCCAGCCAGCAAGAAGGCTGGAGGGGCACAAGGAGTTGGGAGGGGACACAGCCAGGGCAGCTGACCCAAACTGGCCAATGGGGTATTCCATACCATGTGACGTCACATCTAGTATATGAACTGGGGGAGTGGGGGTGGGGGGATGACCGCTCAGGGACTAACTGGGCATCAGTTGGTGGGTGGTGAGATATTACATTGTGCATCACTTGTATATTCTAATCCTTTTATTATTACTATTGTCATTTTATTAGTGTTAATATTATCATTATTCGTTTCTTCTTTTCTGTTGTATTAAACCATTCTCATCTCAATCCACAAGTTTTACTTCTTTTCCCAGTTCTCTCCCCCATCCCACTGGGTGAGGAGGAAAGTGAGTGAGTGGCTCCGTGGTATTTAGTTGCTGACTGGGGTTAAACCACAACAACAATCTACACCCAAATCAGGTCTTATGCAAGACATGCCCAAATGCCATCAGGAGCTGGACATGCCCTGTTCTTACAGCACAGTATTTTCTATTGCTTACTTGGCTGCTTTTTTAACTGGGCACTACTGAAAGGATAAGCAGTAACCAGCTCTTGAAACCACTTAGGATTCAGAGTCCCATGATCACAGTGCTGCCAGTTTTGTCAGTCATTTAGAGATCTCGGATTTGTTTAAGCCTGGAGTGCAGACCAGAGCCAGGGAGAAAAGGAAAACATCCATGTGGGTCATCTGTAAAGAAGATATTCCTTCAAACTCTTGCAAAAAACCCTCTGCCAAGCCCACACTGCTCTTGAGCTGACTTCAGAGAGAAGACAGGTCCCCATGAAGTCCCTGTTTTTAAAGTAGCAGCTTCTGTTTTCCTGGGGAAAGTTCTGTAATTAGGTGGCCACAGATGTGATGAGAAGACTTTAGCTACTGCAGTTGCTCTGAAGTGAAACCCAGCTGGTAAAGATCACTTTAAAAATCTCTTATTTTCTGCATGCTGTCAGACAAATGAAGTGTGCTGTGGTGCCTGCCCTTTGTCCCTTGCTGTCCTGCATTCATGCCATTACTCAGTGCCCAGCATCCCTATGCAGCAAAAATACTCATCTGGGGAGAAAATGAAGTGATATCTTTATGTAAGACATGTGACAGAGCTACTGATTGTGACCTATTGATAAGTGCATTAATCGAAGTGGAACACCAGACTTAATTCAAAAGGAAGTAATTTTATCATCTTTTTAAAGGTTATAATTTAAAAGTTTACAGTGACTTCACACAGCTTACTTGCAATTTGTAATTGCCTCTGAACAAACAGTTCTGTTAAAAATGCCAGCATAGGGAAATTCACAATGGTCTTGTTTTTCACTTCTCATAGCCCCTAATAAGGTTTGTATCTGCTTTGTGGTAATTAGATAAATCCCTTTTGCCTAATCTTATTTTAAAGCATGTCCCCAGTGAACAGCCAGAGCATTCTCAGAGACCACAACACCTCTGCTTGTGTCCAGCTGCTAAATTTAAAAAAAATAAATATATTGAATGTACATGAGCAGCAAGGGGTTGGAATTCAGGGACATGCTGACAGTTCAGACCTTGGGTAATCACCTGTTGTACTGGGTTTATGGTAGCAGGTGGGGGGGTGTTACAGGAGTGGCTTCTGTGAGAAGCTGCTAGAAAGTTCCCCTTTGTCTGACAGAGCCAATACCAGCCGGCTCTAAGACGGACCCGCCACCAGCCAAGGCCGAGCCAATCAG
>VYZV01038978.1:61551-82055 GCA_013401275.1 Pandion haliaetus | reverse complement strand
TCCACAGTGGAGCAGATATCCACCTGCAGCCCATGGAGGACCCCACACTGCAGCAGGTGGGTGCCCGAAGGAGGCTGTGACCCCATGGGAAGCCCACGCTGGAGCAGGCTCCTGGCAGAACCTGCGGATCTGTGGAGAGGAGCCCACAGAACAGGATTTCTGGCAGGACTTGTGACCCCGTGGGGGACCCATGCTGGAGCAGTTTGCTCCTGAAGGACTGCACACTGTGGAAGGGACCCACGCTGGAGCAGTTCGTGAAGAACTGCAGCGTGTGGGAAGGACTCATGTTGGAGAAGTTCGTGGAGGACTGTCTCCCATGGGAGGGACCCCATGCTCGAGCAGGGGACGAGTGTGATGAGTCCTGCCCCTGAGGAGGGTGAAGCGGCAGAAACATCGTGTGATGAACTGACCGTAACCCCCGTTCCCCGTCCCCCTGCGCTGCTTGGTGGGGGTAGGTAGAGAATCTGGGAGGGAAGTTGCGCCCATGATGAAGGGAGGGGTGGGAGGAAGGTGTTTTGAGATCTGGTTTTATTTCTCATTACCCTACTCTGGTTGATTGGTAATAAATTAAGTTCATTTTTCCCCAAGTTGAGTCTGTTTTGCCCATGACGGTAATTGGTTAAGTGATCTCTCCCTGTCCTTATCTTGACCAGGGAGCCCTTTGTTATATTTTCTCTCCCCTGTCCATCTGAGGTGGGGAGTGATAGAACAGCTTTGGTGGGTACCTGGCACCCAGCCAGAGTCAACCCTCTACACCTGTTTTCCTTCATTTGCAGGCAGTGGGAGGAAGTGTAACGGCTCACGGACAGTGCTGGGCAGTGACAGTAGGGACCTTGCATTGCCCTTATTGGCAGTGAGCAGACTTTGCTACCCAGTGGTTATCTGGACCTCTTCATACCTGGACACAGCTGAGGCTCAGCCTTGCAGACAGGGTCTGCCACGCAGAGCAGTAGCCAGACCAGGAACTTCAGGACTATCACTGCTGGACGTAGCAGCATCATCCCCCAGGAGGCTTTCCAGAATTGCTCTGCTATCACAGGCTGATGCTGCTGAAACAGAGGAATTCAGGGTGCCTAGATCATGCAAGGTGCTCTGGGCTGGTTTTAATTTTGTGTGAGTGTGCTGGGGCTTTCTGGAGCTCTTTACTAGTGGTTGCCAATGGTCAGGCACTCCTTAGCTCATGATGCTTCATCTAGGCAAAGCCCTGCACATCTTCACACAAGCTTGTTAGAGCTTTCCAAAGCAGCTACAGTAATTGAGGAAAACAGTTCAATAGAGTGGATTGACAATATTTAGCTGGAACTTGGTGTGGCTGGTGAGTAAAAAGGTGTGTTACAACAGCTGAGTTTTCTTCAGTGCAAACTTCTCATTTGTAGCTAAGTTGTTTCACATGGGGAGAGGCATTGACCCTTTGCCATTAGTTCTGGGGTGGAACAATGAAAAGACATTTCAGCCTGCTACATAGAAAGGAAATTAAAAGCCAAAAAAAGAGTGGTCTGCTTGTAACAGTGGCATTCAGCTTGAGGTACAGGGCATGATGCTGCATCATAAAGCAATCACACCTTTACCATAGGATTGTAGGGCTAACAGAGCTATGCAGTGTGGGTATAAGACACACCAGTGTTGCCCTTTGTTTGTTTGTTTGGGGGCTGGTGTTTTTTTGTCATTGTTTTTTTTTGTTGTTGTTTTGTTTTGCACAGCTAGCTGGCCCCACCACTGGCAGGTACTTCAAGAATAACACAACTGGTCATTGTATTTCTTACTGGCACAGATTCAAGCTAGTAGCCTTAACTTGCACTGTAAGTATCCATCTTTGCTTTGATCGGCTCATTGGTAGGTGAGTCAAACCAATCAGCATTTTGTGCTACAGAATGGCACTGCATTATGAAGTTAAGTAGGGCAAAGTGTGCTGCTTTCTATTTGATGGCAACCTCACCCACTGCATAGAAATTTCAGCTTCTGAGCTAGAATGTGATCAAGAGTCCAGCTACAGACCTGATGCTGTGAGTAAAGTCTCTGAGGTCAAGTTACTGCTAATGGAGCAGTAATGGATCTGATTTCCCAGCAGCTAAGGCTGCCTTTCTCCAGGAGGGAGGGTTAGGAGAGCATGCCTGGGTCCTCACCCCATGCTTTCTAAGCAACAGGAGCTTATGTTATCCTGCTGTCTCTGACTTGGAGAGTCTGCATAGCTTGCAGAGCACACTATTGTGCTGCCAAGTGGGTTTTGGAAAAGGACATCAGGTCAGAGCAACCATGAGGCACCAAGGACTGTGGATCTGTTCCTACCTGGGACTCTTCATCATGAACCTCTGCAGGATTAAGGGAACTGAGCCATGTTGTTCCTTCCTGTGAGACCCTCAACACAGAACCCCCGCCCCTCCTCATTCCCACTCCCCAGCTCTAGCATTTGTTGGAGGGTCAGTTTGTCCACATAATCATCTTCCATCATGCAACACTGCCCCTTTGACAGGAGCTTGCTCATAAATTGTTGCTGGGACCCTGAGGTTCAGTGGAGGATGCTGCATTTCCCCAGTGTTTGCAAAGGCTATGATTTTGTAGAAACACATACAGTAAGGAAGGCATTGTCTAGTGGATTAGGGCCTTGATATTTCTAATCATACCCTGCCTCAGCCTCTTTGAGTGCTGAGAACCCTATTCACTGGCATTCAGTGATTTCTCTGGGTGCTATTTCAGATGCAGAATAATTAGCATCATGCAGGAAAAGAAACAAAGCCATGAATGGTATTTAGTGACAATTATTCCACCAAACCATTTCTTACTATTATAAATGGAGCTTATTAGCACTAAATTGTTTCCATAGGAAGCAGCATCAGCAATAAAAAGAATGGCTGCAGGCTGGCTCAATGGTGTGGGAGTCAGCACAATGGAGCCTGCCCATCTCCTCCTCACTGCAGAAGCGTACAGAGGGAGAAACCCACACGCCTGCCACGGCTTTGGGAGCTTCAGCTTTGCACTGCCAGGTGGCTTGGCCCCCTGCTCTAGCCCTGCATCACAGCATGGTGATGCAGCTACCTGTGGTGGACAAGTCTCGCACCACTGGAGTGAGCTGGTTTGCGGTGCGGCTGGAGATGGTGAATGAGAAGTCGGAACAGGAGTGGCTGCAAGGAGCTCCCACCTTTTATTTCATTTCATTTCTTTGCTTGAAGGTGTTTCTCACAGGGGAGGTCCTGCTGTCCATGCTTGATATCCAGCTGGTAGCTCTGGATATGACGCTGCTCCTGACACTTCCAGAGACCATCGCGAAACATGGGGAAGCAGCGGGTGGTGGAAGGAAGCAGGGAAACCACAACTCCTCCAGTGCACGACAGCAAAAAGTGGAAGGTTTTGTCCTTGGAAAGAGGTAAGCAGCACCACAGGACAGGTTTTCTCCAGACATGGCACAAAGGCTGCAGAGTCCCTTCTCAAAAGCGATCTGCCCTTCTCCACCTCAGCTGCTCCCTCCCAGAAGTTCCCAGAGGTTGTCGGTGGAGCGGGGGAAGATGAGCGCAGAGGAGAGGGGCAATTCTGATATCCCTCAGGGGGATCTGGCTGAGATACTGTGACAGAGCATCTCCAGCAGGATAACAGTCCTGTCTCAAGGGAACTCTGCTGGCAGAAAAGTTCATTTTGCAGAATTTTCCATTGGGAGAAATTTAAATTAAATGTTGCCAAACCAGGCTGATGTCAATGTGTGTCTGATGTGTCATGGTACCTCCTGGAAGCCGTAGTTAAACAAGGGGAAACATGGGATTTAGAACCCCAGCCACTACCCCAGCACAGTTGCTCTGCACAGGGACCCAGGCCTGGGCTGCAAGATGCAGGGGTAATAGGAGTTTTAGTTGGCGTTACAGTTGTAAGTGGACTGTTTTTCGTCTGCTGACTGTTCAAAAAGATCCTTCTATCCTTATGCCCAAATTTCAGGCCATTTGAACCTGAAATCTCCAGAAATTATCTTTTTAATTTTTAGCTTGGGCTTTTTAAACATCTTTAAAGAATTAATTTAGGAAAATTTCAAGAGGAAAAGCATTTGATCTTAAGCAAAATATTTAACATATTTTAAGCTTTTAAGTTTTCCTCTTTTTTTTGTTGGGTTGTTGGTTTGGGTTTTTTTGGGGCGGTGGGGTGGGGTTTTCTTTGTTGACACAGTTGTTTGAAAAACCTGGCCTGTATTTCTGACTGATTTCAAGTGACCTGAATGTATAGTTTTTAGAGAACAAAAAATTCCCTGAACAATTGCCCATTTTTACCTGAGAGCTTCCTTTTATCTGAGGAGACACAGGCAGAGCTGAGACTCGGCAGACTGGGTCACCACTGGGCATTCTTGTGACAGGATGAAACCTGCATGAGACGGGGGTCTCCTTGTTGCAGATCCCCTTCCCTGAGCCTGTCCTGAGTGACATGGAGATGACTACACTCACAAGCGGTCCTGACACCCAGCTAGACACCCTAGCCAGAGGTCCAGCTTCCCAAAGTGGAAAATCTGTGCCAGGCATAACATTTTCACACTTTGTACAGGTCTGTGTCAGTCACTTTATTAATTAACCAAATTAACAAGCTCATCAAATCATTTGCCTATCCACACCTAATTCACAGGGAAACCCACATGTCAAGTGGAGCATTTGGCCATTTATCTGCTTAGACTTGTGATATTCAGATCTGCATGCCTAAATACTTTCTATACCATGTTCTACATACTCATTTGTTTCATGGAATTGCCCTCAAATCTTGCAGAAGTAGATGGTCTCTGCACACTGGTGGGTGTCTGTGGGCAAGGTGCCTGGCTTGGCCCTGCCGGGGCTCCTCCTTCCCAGGGAGTCTGTGCTGGAGGAGATGACGCCCTGCTCCTGTTACCCACGCATGCTCCCTTCCCTCATTAGGAGGTATCATCTAAGCTGGTGGCACAACTCCCCACTAAACAGGGCTCTGAAATTTGGGAGGTAATTAAGGCTCAGGCATGCACAGAGCCATCAGCTGTAGTCAGCAGGAGAGAAGCAACCAGGGCTCGTCCAGCTTTACATGCTGTGCAGGCACAAGGCAGCTGGAAATCCAGGAGATTCTAAGAGAGGCAGTCAAGATTTAAAGATGCATCCCACAGAAACAAAGGCATAACAGTTACTTAAGAAAACACATGACATGTTCAGTGTAGTGAAGTGTGACAGCCCTGTAGATTTGTGCGAATGTTTGCTGCACACTTCCCTCCTGCTTTACAGATGATTTAGTGGATGCTTCCATTCATCCTCTGCTCAAAAATTGTGGGAGATTCCCTCTCCCTCCCCATAAAATACCTCCAACCATCTATAAAATGTAAACCAACAAACCTGCGAGACAGCCAAATAGAGGGCCAAGTGTGCATGGCAGAGAGCACATCCACAGACAGTAAAATAAGTACAGATGGTTTTGATGCAGAGAGCTCAGGCTCTTTTAGAGGAGGAACATTAATTTCCCTTCCTTGGAAATCTGATTTCCCTGCTTTTTATCTTCAGGACATGATAACAACACCAAACACTGCAGAGAGCTTTAAAGGCAGGCAGCACACACAACTGGATGAATCACTCGATTCAACTTCTGATGGTCTGGGATCCTCTCCTGGGTCTGCCCTCTACTACAAGGGATTTTTCTTGTCAGGCCCTTAGTTCCCCCACCTCCTGAGAGGTGTAGCAGCAAAGTGGTCACAACTGCTTTTTTTCTGACACGTTCAGCAATTAGTATTCATGACTGACAATTTTTAGGCATTTCTCTGCCAGATCAGGAAGTGTAAGCAAGTCTCCTGTGCTTGATGGCTGCTGTCTGACTCTGTTAGCCAGCAGTAGCTGTTCATGTCTAAGCAGCATCCTGGAGGAAACTCCCATTGCTTCATCAATTGCACGTTAACATTTGCTATTGCTTCAAGCTTTGCAGATGGAGAAGAAGCACCTTCTGGAAGGGGCAGAGGGAGTCAGGCCAATTAATAGCGCATCTATTACTGGAAGGAGAGAGGATTGCTGCATCTTCGCTGTGCAGGAAGGGCTCAGTGGGTGGCGAAGGCTTCTCCAACAATGGAAGCCGGCAGCCGCTGCATGGAGCACAGGCCGTTGTGAGTAGCAGGGAAATTAATTAGAGCTAAAGATCAGCAGCCAAAGAGACTCAAGGAGTAAATGTCACTTCCAAAGTAGGGCAGGGAGGTAACTTTGGACTAATTAACCACAGCTTCGCTGCAGGAAAAGGACACAATTGCCAGCTGCAGCCTCCTGTGTGCATTCTGCGCAGAGGCCACTGAAGGTTAACGTGGACTGAAATGAATATGAATCGCTCACTCTCTTGCAGGAAAAACACATAATTCAAAAGTAAGTTTACTGTTGACAAAGCACAGCAGAAAGCACTATGCATCTGTCACACATGCTGTCTCCTTGTGGCTGTGCAGAGCTGCCGTAAATAACGGTCATAAATACTGTAACCAAGTTAATGTTTACCTCACTCTCATGCTATTTGTTATTATGCACAAGAAAAGTTGTATTAAAAGAGTCAAAGATGTCGGCAAAGTCACCTCTCGCAAACGAGCAAAACACAGAGCTATGTCAGGCTGTGTGCTGCCATGGGTGTGCAGCCTGGCAAGGGTCTCCGTGGTATTTCAGATCACTGCTGTACCCATTTTTCCCCAGGACCCTGCCTCATTCGGCATGCAGGAGGCTTTCCCACGAGAAATCTGTGCAGCGGACTGCTTCCAAGCTGGTGCTGGCAAGGATGGCACAGCAAACAGTCCATCTGCAAAAAACGCCTACTGTGATGGCTATGAGGTTTCCCCCAGGCAGATGCGGGGAGGCACATTTCTTCCCAGTCTCCCTTGCAGCTGCCTGAACTGGGGTAACCTACAATCTGCAGCAAAACTGTGGAAAAGCTGCATCCTCCCCTCCTCCTGCCCTGCCAGCTGGGAGCAAGCACACAACATCCTCTTCCTCCCTTCTGCCATCTGTGAACAGAGTGGGCACTGTCAGGGACAGCAGAGCCGGCTGCTCCTCAGGGGAAGGGATGCAGAGGGTGCAGCTGGGAAGGCAGGACCGTGTCCTCACTAGGGAGGATACAGTCCCACAGTGCCCAAACCAGTCAAGAGAGCAGACCTGGTGACAGGAACTGGGGTCAGCAAAGAGATCAGTGATTGCCAGACAAGTCCATAGTGGTAAAGCAGGTCTGAGTTAAAGCCTGGAAGCCAGGTGAGCAGGTTGGGCATCAGTGGAGTACCCAGAAACATAGTCCAGGTGAGGGCCACGTGCAAAGGAACTGAGCTTAAATGCAGCTCCTAAAGTGGGGAGCAGCCTATGAGGCTGTTCTCAGAGATTTTTCACACAGCTGTTTTCCCAGCAGCCTGTTTCAAGTTCATACAACTGCACCATAAGTCAGCGCTGAGGACAGCAATCAGACCCCTGGGAGGGGAGATGAGGGTTCATTCAGGGCCCTGACTGGCACTCCTATTGCAGTGCCAGCCATCTGGCTCCCCAGAGTTTGGACAAACGTCTGGCATTTAACTCTCATGATAGGAATACTTGCAGGAGATAACATGTGTGGTGTCTGGGGATGGTGCATCTTTGTGGAGGTCCTGTACCAACATGCTGGAGTTCTTGGCATCTCAGCTCACCCCTCTCTCCCTCTTCTCCTACACCAGGCTTTTGAAAGACCTCTGAAACCCCAGGCAAACAACTGTGGTCATCCCAGACCTACTGGTACTGTTGGTTCCAGAAAGCATGAAGAGGATTTTTCTGGGGTCCCAGAGAGATCCCAAGGGCCAGAAGCTGTTGAAAGTGGGGTGCGATGCATCCCTTTGGCCATGAACAGCAAGGAAGCATGATCCAAACATCTGGGGACTTCTTAATGTGGAACTGAAAGAATCTTTCATGTTTTTAGGGTTCCAAGTTTTGTATTTTTGAGGGCATGTTGCCATTTTATGCCTGACAGCTAATGAAATTGTGTGTGCATGTGCACACCGAGCATCCCAGCAACTTGATTTCATTATGCAGTACGTACCCTGAACTAGCTAGGGAATCATAAATTCACATGGTCTTGCTGCAGGATGGAAGGATGGCTTCCCATTCCTAACAAGCACAAGTGAAGACTGCTCCTGACTCTTACTTGGTTAAACAAGGGGAAAAAACCCCACAGTCTCTGTTGAGCTGGGAGAGGACAGCAGGAAGATGAGCACTTAGAGTCACCTTTGCAGTGAAGAGTGACTAGCAAAATGTTGTGCTAGAACAGGTGGGCTAGTACAAGCCTTCACGCAGCTATTCCTACAGACTGGTATGGAGGGGCTAATGCAGGGACACCAGTGGCCAGTTCCCAGAGGGGAAGAAAAAATCAGTTGCAAACATCTTAAAACTAGCAATGTCTAGTCCACTGGCTCTGTGAATACCCAGAAGGCATTGCTCATGACAATGGCAGACAGAGGGGTGTGGGACATCAGTACCAAATACACACAGACCTGTACCACACAATGGGCCTTGTGTTTTTATGGCTATGCCAAACCACATTCCTGTCTTGGTCAAAGTTGAAAATCCTCTCTCCTCCCAGCACTGAGCACTACTGGGACTGTAGGAGAGCTCATCCCACTCTGGGTCTGTCACTTTTGCTGGGCTGTGTCATGCATGCCCCTTCCTCCTACTCTTTCCAACTCTATCCTGAGCTGAAGAGTGGAAGAAGCCCCATGGGAGAGTGCTTTAGGAGACAGGGATGCATGCTATAGCAAGGACTGGAGCCAGGGACTCAACCTGGTACAGCCTTCCCTGTAGACACCAACATCGAAACACCACCAGCAAAACTATCACTCTCAAAGCACACAGCACATTGGTCAGCACGAGCTGTCCCCCGGACTGTCTGGATAAGTACAATTATCCCCCAGGCTGACCCTCTCCTTGGGGGCTGGATCCATGGTGGAGAAAGCCCTCTCTGCCATACAAAATGCCCCTCCTTTTCACCAGTTCCAAGGCTGCACATTCCCCCATCAGAGCAGCCTTACCCTGCCTTGGCAGTGAGCTGGGAAGAGAGGACAGAGCTGCTGGTGGGGAAGGGACAGAGCCTGCAGACTTGGGCTGAGCCCAGCCACAGCTGTGCAGTGTGCTCACACTGTCCCCAGCTTGTAGAAGGGCTGGTCAGTGGGCCTTGTGCTCTTCCCCTCCCAGAGCTGCAAACGTTCAGACCCTTCCATAGGGTGGCAGTTGATACCCACTGGTCAACAGTATAGAGACCCAGCTATGCCAGAAGAGTCTTGTCTTGGAAAAATTAGCAAGTTCAAGGTAGAGAGAGCACAGGGTGAAGGACACTGAACTATTCTGTGGTCTGTTTGTACAGTGTTAAAGCCATAATTTTCTCTTAACCTCCTGGAGCCCAGGAACTGAGTGTTTCTCTGTCTGCTTCAGGGCTGCAGGATCCCAAAGGCAGGCAGACAGCTGGCTGGGGCTGGTGATAGAGGTGCACACTGTAGCCCTGCAGAAAGGAGAATCTGATGAAGTGTGTTACCTTCCCAGCTTTTCTTTGGTTCTCCTGAAGCCTGGTCCTTTTGGGATACATGGTCTGAAACTGCCTCCTACATGGGAATGAATGGGAATCCCTTTCCCGGGTTGCTTTCGAGCTCAGTGTAGAGGGCCAAAGGACACCTAGCAGATCCTAGCCCTGCACAAGTTCTCCAGGATGGGGTAGAATTGAGTATCCCCCAGGAGACACCTTCCTCCCAATCCTGCCCTTTCCAAGCAGAAAGGAGAACCAAGTACAATGTGGCATGTGGTGCTTGCCAACTTAACAGCAGATACAGTTTGTCCCTTGCTAGGAAGTGCATGGGCTGGGTGGAGCAAGAGCTGCACTTGGGACCTTACTCAGCCCAGCCAGTAACATGGAGCAGGTACTGGGCCACTGTCAGGGCAGTGGGAGCAAGAGCAGAGTTACTGCCCAGGGCTGTGTAATGATCCAGTGTGATGGCATCATCTCACCATTGCCCCAGGTCTTTGCATGGGGCATGAACCCCAGCTCTGGGCTGTAGGGACTTCAGCCCTGACCCCATGGGGAGAAACTGCCCAGAGCAGGGGGAAGCCAGGGTTGCGTGAAAGGGTCCTGACAGAGCAGAAGCAGGAACACAGAAGTCCTGCCCTGACCTCACCCAAGCGAGCTACCTGCTGGAGCTGGGAGCTGCAGGCTGGACTCTGGCTGCCCCCTTGGCTCAGCAAGGAACCTGCTGTGCTGCAGCAGAGGTCTCACCATTGGCACCAAATGTCTGTTAATGAAGTTTTTATGATGCACTTTGCTAGTTCTGGGTCATGATGTTATGACTTGATTCACCTCTGCTGATTCAGCCATCCAAATGGACCTGAGAGTCCCTGGCAGAGACCACCCATGGGTTTGGCTGATTGTTTCAGTGAGCAAAATGTGCAGGCAATGAAAGTCATTTCAGGAGGTTTCTATTTTCTGTCACTCAGGGGCTAGGCTCTGGTGCCAAAGGACAGATGTCCTTCCACCCCTGCTGCTGCTGCTGTTTACAGGGGACCAGGACCTTCAGCTGAAGGCTTTGCCAAGCTTGTTTTGAGGTTTTGTAGTATTTTCTTCAGTGCTGTGCCTGGTGACAGCTGTCATCATCTGTGTGTCTCTGCACAGTGGCTGGCTGATGGAGATCATTAATTGCCAGTTTGAAAGTGCTGCAGGTCATAGGGGTAGGATGAGACCAGCTCTCCCAGGGCCACCCATGCCAGATGCTTGTCTAGCTTGGCCTGGAGGTCTCTGGTGAGAGGCACATAGCTACCACACCTTTCTCACACAGACTGGCCTTTCCAATATAGTGTCTTCACCTTTGGCCTGAAACTCCCTTTCTGCTTATCCTCTTCCCAGATATGCCAAAGAGACCATCTATCTTCCTGTGCAGGAGCCTTTTAGCCCCTTTGAGGCAGTTAGAGCAGTTTAATCTGCAATTACCTTAGGTTCTGGCTTGTTCAAAATTCCCTCACAAGATCATCCTCACAGACCTCCACCTACCTCTTTTACCTTGAGGGGGTCAGTAGCTCCTCTGGGGCTGCTAGCAGTGATCTTGGTCTCCAGCACAACCTGGCCTGGGTAATGCCCTAGGCAGGGAGAGTTAGTTCCCCAGGGAATGGAGCTCTGCTCCTGGTACACGGGGATTGCAGAAGACACGAGCAGCTGAAGTGATGGCAGTGGGAAGAGCGGATGGTGCATTTGAAAAGCAAGCAGTGAGCATCCTCTGGGAAGGGCTCTCACAGAGCCAGCACACAGAGGGACAGTGGAGACAGCAGCGGATGAGGATTGCTGTGAATTTCTGCCCAAACAGAGAAGCATTATTAAGCACCTGGCAGCCAGCAAGGCTGTAGGTTTTCTTGTCTTAAAAGAGTGAATGAGCACTTAGTGACCAAAGGTAAGGGATGGGTCTGTCCCACTGACCAAACAAGGAGCCTGAGGATCAGAGCAGGGCATACACCTACTCCTGTCTCCCAGGGGCATTGGTGGACTCAGGACAGATCTGGTGTCAGAGTTGCAGAGTCCTAATTTAGCTAGCTGCTAGCAAACCCCTAGCAGCCAAAACCACCCCCAGGATACCTGACACACAGCACAGTGCTCTTATCCATAGGCTTATCTCATCATGTGGGACAACCTGTGTCTTCCCACCAGACTAGTGGCAAAAATCTTAGTGACAGGACAGCACCCTTCATGGGAAATCCTGCTGGGTAGCGCTCAGAGATTGGACTGAAGGGGCTCTGCAGCCCAGGAAACCTCTAACCTAATGAAGATGGAGGTCTACCTGCTGCTGAAATCCATCCTGAGGAAGGAGAAGGTCCTCAGGCTCTCAGCTCTTACCCTGGGGGACTGGTGAGTCTGCTTCTGCCCTTCCTGTCCGGTACCCCACAGATAGTTAGGGCCAGCCTTAACCCCAGGTCTGTGGCCACCAGTTTCCCACAGTGGCATCATCTTCCAGAAGGCACCGTGCTTTGAAGATATCAGCAAAGACCATAGCCCATGCTGTCTGTAGTTTGTTCCATGCCAAGTCTTTTTTGCTGCTGAGGCTCTGTGCCTGGCTTCTAGTTTGAATATGCCTGGCTTCTAGTTTGAATATGCCTGGCTTTAACTCACAGGAATGGATTCAGGTTTTGTCTTTCATTTCAAGACAGAAAAGCCCATTAGCACTCAGTGTTTTCTCTCCATAAGGTAACTTTATCCTTCATCAAGACAGCTTTCAATCTGTTTTCTAAAAGGAAGACAGATTGAGCAATTTACATCACTCCGCCACTTTTTCTCCAATAGTCACATCCTTTTATGGCTCTTTATCCACCCTTTCTGTGTTTTCAGCTTCCCTCCTGATATGCAAGTGTCAGATATGGTTAAGAGCAGTACAGTCAGCACCACTGCTGCTCTGAAGGGAGGGGAAATGCCCCCTCTGCTCCTTTGCCCCCATTTCCATATGCAAACATCTCATTACTCCAGGCCAAGTGCTGCCCTGGAAGTTAATGTAAGATTTCTGAAATAAAAATGTGGCAAAAAGTGTAGTTATTGAAGTTGTTTAGATCCACAGCAGTGCTCCCTTGTTACTTCACAGAGAAAGGATGGGGGGGTCTATGCCCACATTTCCAGACTGTGGCTTTTTCAGCCAGCAGGTGAGATACACTTTCTCATTGCTTTGCTACTTGTCTGTTATGCAGCGCTCCTTGGGTTTCTGGGTCCTCAGTTATTCTTTTGAAAATTGAGGCACCAAAGAGAGAATGGTTTTATCCTGGTAGTCCAGTGTCAGTTGGGAAAACAAGCCTGGAAATACAGAGGTGATTGCACTCCAGACCGCATTTCATTATTCTTGCCTTGTGGTCCCTATGTCTGATGCCAGGCTAGGAAACTGTTTTGGCATTTACCAATAGTTTTTAAAGGGTTTTGAGTGATAGGTGATTTATTGCCTGCCTAAGCCAAGACTTTGACTGCTTAATTAGCCTCATTAGGCCTTATTTCTAGACTGATTGTCAGAACATAGCTTCCAGTTTCCAGATTTCATTCTGCTTTTTGATGCTGTCACTTGGTGAGATGCCACTCCACACAACCTCTGCATGGGATCTTTTCCTCCTCTTAGACAGGTGAAACAGCATGATGTAGCTACCAGTGCATTCAGCAAGCAGAGTGCTGTGCATTGACTGCACAGCATGCCTCAAGGTTGCATTGCTGTGTCTGCCCCAGAGCCCTCTGCATCCCTCTGAACATGCTGTGTGGGAGGAACAAGGTGATTATCATATCCAAAAAGTTGCCTTACCCAACAAAATGGAAATGTGATTTACTGACACTCTCACTACAGTGTGGCGGTCATCCAGAACAACCAACACACCACAGCATAAATTTGATACTTTTCTTGCTAAAATGGGCAAATGCCCTGTTAAGAAGAAGAGAGCCTTCCCAGACAAATGAGATAGGTGAAGTATTGAACTGGTTCCAATTCCCACTAATTTGAGTATCCCTGCTGAATCAGATCTTCCCTGCACTCAGTCAGAGATGCTGTGGTCTGTTTCTAACAGGTCACCTCTTCTGCCAAACACACACAAGCAGGGGCAGCCCAGAAAGAAGCTATGTTTCATGCTAGGAGCTTTGTATTAAATCTACACTTAACCAAAAACCAACACTAACCCCTTCACCAGATGTTCCCCAGCTGAAGAGAGGCATGGAGGCCGGGCAGCTTCTGCCAGGTGTTGCGTATGGGCATCTCTTGGGCATCCACACTGTTACCACGTGCCCCACAAATATTTTGGACTCTGAAGCCTTCTCACCACACATGTGTCTGGTTTCCAGAGGCCACTGTGGCTCCTCAGGCAGATCAGAGCAAGGTGGCAGCTGCCGGGTTGGCTGGCATGCCCACTCTGAGGTGATGATCTCATGCTCTGAACATGGGTAAAATGTTCACATGGGTTAAACATTTATGTAATGGTATGTTAGCATCAATGACAACATGCAGCATGGAGTTCCACAGTTAATTGCACATCATATGAAGAATCACAGTTTCTTAATTATTTTGAACCTGCTACCTGACTATTTAATTTGAAGACAACACACTCTTGTAGGCTGAGAAACACTCAATGATTCTTTCTTATTGAACTTCTGTATATGCCTCCTCATTTTATTAACTTCTGTCACATTCCCTCTCAGTCACCTCTTTTTAGGAATTTAGTCTTAGTCTGTTTTCTTTTTAAGATTTTAATGTTGGTCTGTTTGACTTGAACTACTAATATGGACCCCTTCTGCTCTTCCTTTTCTGAACCACTTCTAGTTTTGCCTTGCTTTTTCATGACCAGGAGTCAGAAGTGTGCACTGAAATGTGGGAGCACTCTGGATTTATGTAGTGGCAAAAGAGTGTTTTCTGTTTCTTTCTCTTTTCCCTTATGGATAATTCCTCACATTCAGTGGGCTTTTTTGGCCCACTGTAGAGCCCTGAGTTGTTCAACTCTGACTCTCAGCTCTCTTTCCTTAGTGCTGGGAGGTAGTTCAAAGGCTGTCACTGCGTGAGAAATGTTAAGCCTGCTTTTCCCCCAGTGCATGACTTTTTATGTAGCTATTTGAATTACACGTTCTACTTCATTGCACAGTCACTCAGTACAATTAGGTCCTTCTACATCTGCCTTCAGTAAATTTTCTTTTCTACTCCCATGAATAATAAAGTATCTGCAGACTACGGCCCTTTATTATACAGTCCCTTCTCCAGATCTGTTATGAATATGCTGAAGAGCCCAAGTCACTGCACAGAACCCTGGGACCTCCTTTCATTTATTCCAGCCCATCGCTTCCTCTTTTAATGAGTTTTTAGTCCATGCAAGGGATTTCCCTCTTATCCCATTGCTTCAGTGAAGCAGCTTGTTAAAAGTTTCTTGAAAATCCCAGTCCTTATTCGATTATTCATTGATTCATCTGGAATCCTCCAGTGGATTTATCTGCATTGAAGCTTTTCACTATGGTATCATATTTATTGTTTCACTGCTAATTCTGTTGTTCATTATCATCTCTACTGATTGTCTGCAGTACGTATCAAGTGTACTGATCTGCAGTTTCTCACATCTGGGCCATACACTTTTAAAAGAAATTACATAGTGCTTATTACTGACTTTTTCAGTTGTACTAAGGAAATTTTTTTGCAAGATGCTCCACCCCATGGTTAGTAATTCAGCAATTTCTTAGGTAAATTCCTCCTGTCTCTCCTTATCTATTACTATTCATCTTATTGAGTTGTTCAAAAACCTCTTCTACTGACTCCTAAGTCTGAGACAGTTCCTCTATTTCATCTGCCATCAGGATGGGTGAGCACATCCCTAAGCACCTTCATTTAGCTTTAATGCTGTGCCCTTCTCTTTCTAGCCACTTTTATACCTTGGTCAGCTATTAGTTCTACATTTTCTGGCTGGTGTTCTGTTCTTCATGAATTTAAAAGGGATTTATTAGTAGTTTGTGATGCCTTTGGCAAGTTGTTCCTCAAAGTCTCTTTTTGGCTCTTGCCAGAGCTCTACTATTTCCTGGTCTTTGAAAGCCTCAACACTCTTTGGCTATTTTGCTGGTTTTGGTCTACCTGTTAAGTGATATATGTTTCCTCCGAGCCTTCCACACACTGTTTTTAAACAATTTTCACACCACCAATAGATATTTCTTACCCTTTAGCTGTTCCTTTTAGTCTCTTCCAAACAATTTCATTATTTTTATGTAGCTCCCCTCTTGAAATACAGTGTTTACATTGCAATAGACTTTGCTGGCTTCTTTCCTCCTACAAAGGTACTGAATTTGAGTATACTACCGTCACTACTACAGAACAGCTTTTAAGAGGAGCATTTTGAATCAGAAATTTAATGAGAACTTAAAGACAAGAGCTGTTTCTTCTCTTCCTAGTTTCTTGCAGTCCCTACAGTGTCCATACCCTGGCTCAGTTTTATACCATGCCAGGATGTTGGCCCAAGCTACACGGGCTAACTCAACTCTTCTGCTCCCTCTGCCTGTCTGGCCTGGCATATTGCTGACATGTTCATGCTCCTGCTCAGGTGGGTATGGTAAATCCCATCACTCTTTTTCTCCTCCTTGGGCTTGTCATTTCAATCTGGTCATACATATCTTCCTTTTTGAATTAAGAAACTTACTTTACACAGGGTTATCCTGAGAGGAGTCTGGAATAAGCCATCACTGACAGCCCCTGGAACAAAAGTCCAAAATGTCCTCATGTTGATACAGACAGGTCTCTTGCAGGAGCTGGGAAGCATTGGAGATACAGTCACACAGCTATTTTATCACTTCATCCTGGGGAGCAGAAGATGCCCATGCCTCTCCACAGGCTCTGAGCAGTGCCATTACCTTCTCTTTTGCCCTGGGATATAAACAGCATGTATGAAGGGGAGGCTTGGAGATCCCCAGGTAAGCTTGGCCTGCAGCTGTGAAAGAGCATCAAAACTACCAGATTTGCTGTGGCAGGGGCTTTGGCATGGGCACCATATCTGCTCTGTATATGTCACACCCAGTGCTGCTAAGATTGCATGTTGGGGACCCACACAGAGCAAACCCAACATACCCATGTGGTTTCTGTGTACTAGACTTTGTTGGCTCAGCTATCCCCTACATAGGCAAGGAGCCTAAATTGCCAGGACTCCATGGAAATTTGCTTCATAAACTTTCCACAGACATAAGCCAACTGCATTTGAACAGGTTAGAAAGAGCAAGCAAGACACATGGTACAGGAACATGAGCATTTGGTAAGGAATCCTAGTCATAAGCGCCCAGCTCTACACTAATTCCACTTTCAGTTAGGAAGTGTCTCCTTAAATAGTGGTGTCTGAGCTTGAACCAAAAAAATGGTGCAGGCTTTTTCCTGTATTGGGTGTTTGTGTATGAACAGTCCTCTCTGCCTGGTATTATGTGAATATATTGTGTACCTATTGCTTAGGTTTATAATATAGATTTCATTGGCATTGCAGGAGAGCTTGTCTGTGCTTGTACTGATCAGCTATCATCTCCTCATTGCTAGAGCAAGCTGAGGACCAATAGAGAAGCAAACTGCAGCTGATATTTCGGGTGCACACAGTGCCAGACCACAGCCAGTATGAAGTGATATGCATGAAGTGCTGGCTGTAGCGAGTGCCCTCTATAAAGCACTCCATTAGCTTAGGGAAATTCTTCACACAACACATTATCTTTTTCCTTTTCTTTTTTCTTTTTTTTTTTTCATGTGGAGACAATAATCTTACCAGAAAAGAAATCTCTGTGGGAAGCTGTAGTTCTAATGGCATCCTCCTTGAATTTATTTTCTAGGTAAAATCCACAAATCTGCATGTTGAGTTTGAAAAACCCAAATCACAAGTCTGCAGGAAGCTAACCTAAAACCTTGTGGAAAACAGTGATACTGGAGAGGCGTTTCACTGATCTTAACCTTCGTAGCCAGGCTCAGTTCATCAACAAGGAGAGGGTGTGCTGGAGAGTATTTATAGGGTCTGACTGAGTGCGTGGGGAGCTGTAACTGAGAGCTAGGGTGGTCAAGAGGTTTTGGTGACACAAGAAGAACTGGACCTTGGTGGTGACAGAAGCAGGTGTGTGTAAAGCCAGTCACATGCAAGAAGGAAGGGCGTCAACAGTTCTAGCAGTATTTGGGCACCACAGTGAATTACCATGTGTTTACACTCCCCTAACATCCTTTATGGCTTTATTTCTTCTATGCACCACAGCATAACTTCAAAAGAGATGCTGAAAACATCCTACCCACTATGATCATTCCAGGTCCTGCATATCAGGCCAGAGGGTCACCTAGATCAATGAGTGGCTGCTTAGGAAAAGTGTCCATGAGTATAGAACGGGCTTGGCCTCCCTCAGGCTGAGGATGAGATGCCACAAAGTGCATATTGGAGGGGAGGGGACAGAGGTCATCACCTACTGAAAACACATTTTTGACCCAGAGGATATGCCTGTAGATCCTTTGAACTGGTGTGGTGCCAGCAGGTGTGGTAGAGCTCATGTGGGTTCCAGCAGGTGCATCTGAGGACCCGTGTCGGCCCAGGAGATGCAGCACTCCTCCACTCCACAGGTGTCATGTACAAGTGACTCTCCCAGAGGTTGCCAAAGCAATAGGAGAGGGGTCAGGGAGGTGGCAGACTCAATGGGGTGCAATTGTCTCTGTTTCGGTATTGTGAGGGAGCGGCTATGAAGCTTGGTGAGTGGGCTGGAAAATTGCCTTGAATCCAAAGTGATGGCTGAGCTTTGTGTTAAAGGACTCTCACACTAAAAGAAAACATCATTCCCTGTTCTTGATAGCCATGCCTGTGTTGCTTTTACTAAGGGAAGCTGACTTAAATGCTGTAAGCCCACCTTGGTTTTATTCATGCTTTGCTCTTGAAATCAACTCCAAAGAGCAGGTTTTGTGGGTGAGAAGCTATCTCAGTACTGAAGTCCACAAGGCATATGCTGTGCTGGGAAAAGCAGAGCAAGGTCCTTTTCTTGGGGCCCTCCTTGCAGGCTCTAATGGGACCACAGAGTCAGAGCTTATCTCCCCTACTTACCAAATCTATTCATCTTCCCCAGTTAATCCCTCTGGTCCACTGTTCCCTGGGCTTTCCTGGGTAGTTGTCTTCAGGGTAGGTGTCTGGCAGCCTCTGATTCTCAAATGTTTGCTCTGATGCCTCTGGGGACTGCTCCAGTGCATAGGGCCATGAGCAGACAGTACTTGTGGTCTTGGTTATCCCCATTTTGGTGTCTGTGTCCTTTAGTTTATCCAGAATATGCCATTACCTGCAGAGACTGAAGGAACTGCTTGGTCTGACAAAATCAGCTTTTCAAAGCACTCTGGGTGGGTTCAATTAGAGATTAAAGTCCTGAATCTACATGTGCACTGTGTGTGGAGCTCTTGCTGTGACCAACAATTATCTTGGGTTTGATATGTGGATGTGAGCAGTGCCATTGCAATGCTCTCAGATATCCCCCACCAGCCTCTAACCCAGCTCCAGGTGGGTACAGATCTCTCACAAGTCCCCTATCTCCTAGCCCTGTCCAGCTATCTCATATACCCTCCCAAAGGGCGCTGGATACCTATAGTTTGGTATCTAACCTGAATTCAACTCTAATGGGAGTTTGGCACCCTGCTAACATACAGATATCTACATGTAGACAGACATATAAATGTAGGTGTCCTAAGGTGTGATTCAGCCTCCTCTGGTCAATTGTAAGAAGACTATCAAGGACAGTGATGCATGTTTTGTTATTTATGGAAAGCTTCTGTGCTGCTGAAGTTAATCGAAATTATGCAGAGCAATTACAGTGATGGGAGACTATTTGTGAAAGTGAGATTTGATTTACTCTTCTTTATTAAAGGCTACAAATATCTTAGAGTTCCAAGATCTTGGCTAAGGGCACCATTTCTCCAGCTCTGTCCAGGGTTTGGCAATGCCATCCTGACACACAAAGATCTCACAGAAATCTTCCAAATTTCAGTGAAATTCTTGGTTTTCCCTACCCATTTCATTTCCTCCTCCTTTTAGTCTTGGAGATGTGGTGGAGAGGAGGCAGTTATGGCAATCCTGGGAAAGTCAGCAGTTCCCTGGCACTGGTAAGGTGTAGGGCAAGTGGAGTTTTGCCTGGTAGAGTCAGGGCAGTGTTAATACTTTTGGAAGCAAGAAAGAGTGATTTTCTGATCACATGATTTGGGGAATGTGACTCATGCTTCCCAGCCTCCTGAAAGTGCTGCAAACTATGGTCTGTATTGCAGGTTTTGTGGGATGCATCCCAGTGGGTCTTTGTGCTGTGGTTGTTCCCATTAAGCTGCTTCCCTGAAGATAAGCTGAGTCAGTCTGCTCCTTCTAAGTGCCTGTGTTGCATTCAATAGTCACGTTACTCCTCCTTTCCACACTGCAGTGTTTTACAGGCAGGGACCCACAGTACAGAAAATGAAAGCAACTTCCCACTGACCAGTAACACACCAATGCAAAACCAGGAATGACTGGGAGCAACCATACTCCTCACTCTCTTAGGACAGCAGCACATCAGGAACAGCTGAACAGTCTGGTGACATTGCTTCTTCTGTCTGCTGGCCTTTAAGAGCATAGAATGCACTGAGAAAACAAGCCAAATTGCTTGTTTCAATAGCAGAACGATTAAAAATAACCAGTGGGTAACAACGCTCTGTGATAATGTTCTGTGTTTCAAAATTTTTGTTTACATCACAATCAAAGGAAAAAAAAGATCTCCAAACCTTTGGACATTTTCTTGCTGATCCCAATTGCTTGAATATTCATTTGCAAAGTCAAAAAAGGGGGTTTCAATATGAATTTCTTTGCTAAGGGAACTTTGAAACTCAGAAATCGTCTGCCAAAACTATGTTAAAGCTGATATGCATCACAGAATATTCAGGCTTTCAACTAAGCAGTATGCTTTCATGGAAATGTGTTTTGTCAAATGTTCCCACCAGTTCTAATTGAAACTTGCTCCTTCATCAAGATGCAAACATTTTCTTTTGACAGTATTCATATATAGGGTATGGTGATATAAACCCATATTTAAGCAGAATGCCTAAA
>VYZV01038978.1:36768-58889 GCA_013401275.1 Pandion haliaetus | reverse complement strand
GGGGGGCGGAACAGGGGAAGGTGCAGTCATTGCATAGCTGTCCTGAGCTCCTGCCATGTTAGCTGAAGGATATAAAAGTCTTGGTGGACAAGTGGCTGCACTCTCTTAATGCTTGTGTTTATCACAGCATGCTTCAAAAGTGCAGGAGGACAGCGTGGCCCAAAGGACTGCAGGCTACAGAGGATGTAGCTGGGTTTGGTCTGCATCTCTCTGGCCATTATTGAGATCCTGCTGCTGCTTTGTGGACCACCTTAGGACAAAGCACAGCAAACTCTCAGGTACTGCACATTAAGTAAGCATGCTAAAGTCAGTGGAGCTGAACTGCTGGTCATCAGTGTTTGATTCAGACTAACAATTTAGAGCAACATTTTCACTTATATGGGTGATCTTATTGTCTTTTTCCTTTTCTGGTATTTTGGTATTTTTAATTACAAGGGCTATTAAATTTTATTAATATAGTATCTTCCCTCCTTGAGTTCATGTTAATTCACTTGAAAACCTATTAGTGATGGAAGAATCTCTAAAGGTTTTCTCATTCCAGTAAATACTTGGAAGAAATCCAAATAAAAATTGTAGTCTCAGGTTCCTTATATGTGTGCAAAATGCAAAACCAGGTTTCCATCTGACCTTGGCTGTCGATCATCTACTGACCTCAAACACAGTCCTCCCAAATTTCCCAGAAGAGTCAGTTTAATGGCCGGGACTATGGCTATCTCATAGGCTTTTGAGTATTTCTGTTTTGGCCATGGAGCAGGAACTTTACAAAGTGTCTTTATCATCCTATGGCTTGACATAAGGAGCAGAAGGCTCCCAGGCCTTGAACTGCCCCTGACACAGGTGGATATGGCTAAGCTGGCTTTCTAACAGATTTGGACAGCCGTGATTGATTGCCCAGATAAAAGTAAGAATTAGAAGAAAAAGCCTTTGAATGTTATCAAACCTTTTATCAAGATTTTCAAGAAAGGACTGATATCCAAATAAGTTCATCCAGTTCTTTACCTGGGCTATTAAATCCTGCTTATCATGTTGCCTGGGTGTTCCTTCCCGTGAGACCTTCCTCCAGCTGGTTTATTTACCAAGGGGAGGTGGAGGGGGTGGTCATGGAGGCTGCAGCAACACAGTTTGAAAGCCACAGGGTTTCACATCATGACAAAACTCCTGCATTTACTGCAGTGACTGTAGACGTGTCCCTTTATTCATGCTTAATACAGAGCAATCTTCTGCAGCCCTTACTGAATAGACACTTTAATAAACTGCGATGTCAGGGAAGAAGCAAATCCAGCTCTTTGGGAGTTGTACAAATCTGGTGTTTGTGTCTTTAGGAGTTGTACAAATCTGGTGTTTGTGTCCACTGCTGCTTTTTATGGGGGCCTGGGGGGATTTTTCAGAGCGCTGATATCTATGCATGTGTTTGCATTGGTTCAACAGTTGGCTGGAGGACTAAGACGAGCCACTTAATCCCAATAAAGCTAGCAAGCAGTGTGTCACATGGAGAGGGCTCTGAAGCAGAGACATAAGGAAGACATCATGGGGTAATTGCTGATTTTCCTCTTGAGTTCATTCATCTTACTGTGTGAGCAGTGGCACATCCAGGTAAGCTGGCAGCCGCTATGTTCCCCAGCCATGCAGGCCAACTGGACAAGGTAACACTATCATCTTCCATGGAGTGACACCACAGTGAACATGAATAACTGTATAATCAGGATGCTCAAAATCATGCAGCCAACTGACAATCAAAGTGGAGAAATTGCAATGCAAAGCCAACTGGTGATGGTCTCTAACTACAGTGAGCAGACAGTCATGCCAAGGAAATGCACATGAGAAGGCAAGGGCTTTTAAATCTTTCCTTCTTAAGTCTTTATTTGCTTTATGTCTTCTAAGGCAAGTAAAGATATTTGCTAAATATCCTACCTAGAGACAACAGAAGGGCCAAAGCAGAGCCCCCAGCCACTGTTCTTGACCTGCAGGAAGATTTACACAGGATGCAGTTGCTATCTTTGGCCTCGCCGCTCAGAAGGTCACTACTGTCTGTGCTGAGGAATCCCCAAGCATTTTGGAAAGCATTTTTACTTTCTGTCTAGATCTAGCAGGAAATTTCCAAAGCTGTAGAGCAAAGGAAGCAGCTTCTCCCACCCTCTTCCAGCATGCTCCTTCCTCAGCAGGATGTTTCCTGAGACAGAAAGGAAGGCAGCGGTTGAGCTTTATTTCAGTGTTGGACTATTGGGGAAACTAACCCAGGACAGTGATTGGGCTCCACCGGGGCTGTCAGAGAAGGATACAAGAGAGATGTTTTTTCTCCAGGACTAGATACAAAGTGCTTGGTTTCTGATTGATGAGAGCCCTGCTCTTGCCTCAGGAGTGAGTAGAGAGGCCAGACTGCTGCAGCTGTGCCTGTGGGATGGACCACCCAGGTTTCAACCCCTTTTTAGTGGCAAGAAAGCTGACTGTGCATTCCCTCTGAACAGTTTACAAAGCCAATCCATGTTGCAAGTGACTTCCTAGAACTAACAAGAACCCTGTGTGTTCTTACTGACATACCGTGCTAGACACAGCCCAGGAATAAATATTGTCTGTATTGCTAATCAAGAAAAATGTTTCCAGAGCCACTAAGCTGTCAGCTTTCCTGCCTGCTGCACACAAGCAGTACTGAGGGCTCTGTGACAATGGTTACAGAAAAACCCTCCTACCCTCCTGTGCTTTATTATGCATGGGAAATGCCTGCCAGCTGCAGCTCCTGATTTTCCCATTCGCCTTCAGGGATTCACATGTGTAATAAGGATGAAGGAAAGTTGCTGCTTATTGTCAGATACCATCTGGGGTCATCCATGGGGAGAAGGTTTGGAAGGAGATGAGCATTGCTTTTGGGTTTTGCTTTGATGAGGTGAACAAGAAGAAAACCGTTGTTAGTGTATATAAAGCTAGAAATTGGCAGATCTAAAACATCAACAGTTTGGGAAAACTCTCAGGAAAGAAAGTCAGCTGTATGAGTCGTCTATAAAGTGGTGCAGGACAGGATAAAAGAGGGATGAGTGGAATTAGCTGTATGAATTTAGCTTCGGGAACTAACCATCATGAACATGGCTAAATTAGGGTATGCTCCTGCTTGGAATCTGAGTTCTGTTTTCTTTTCTGCTGTGTGACACCATGTGGCATGTCACGAGGCTGGTCTTGTGTACCTCTCAGATGTTAGGTGAGATGATAGATATTCCAGGACACACAGCGTGCCATATCACTTGAGAGCAGTTGCTCTCATATGCATGGACATATCCAGAGTTAGATATGGTATGCATGGATATACCTAGAGTTAGATTTCAAGAACTCGTCACCCACAGCAGATTCTGATGTTCAAAGGAGATGTGTCCTTTAATGGAAAGCTTGGTGAGGTTGTCTAGTGTTGACTGACAGGCATCACAGCTCTCTCTGTGCATGAGAGTGGTTCTGCTGAGACATGGCACTAAGGCAGGAGGTGACAGCCTCAGAATATGTCCTCCCTGGCGCAAGAGTGCTCTTTGAGGCTGGTTACTGGCAGCAGAAGCTAGCCCAGTATCACTAGTCTACACAAGACACCAGAGCACAACAGGCTGCTCCATGCCATTAACATACATCCCAACGCCTCTCTCCAGATTATCTTTTACCTGGCTGCCTACAGATGCCCTTAGCAACAAGGGGCCACTGGGACCTCGAGCTAATCCAGTCTGCAAAATAGATTTAGGTTCAAGATTTTAAAAGGAAAATCTAAATGCACGGTTTCATTCTAGAAGAGACAAAAATTTTGGCTGAGTCACAGAGATTTTTCTTTTCTTTTTTTCATCTCTTAGCAAAGAAAAATTTGTTTGGGTTTGTCTTGCTTTGGCCAGGCTCGGAATCATTATTTATTAGTGCAATTGGTTTTGGTTTGATCAGTGAACTGCAAAATGAATGACTTTCAGAGCTCTAGCTGGCCATTTTTTGTATCACGGCCAGTCTGCAGCTCCAGCTGCATCCCTGTCTGATGAGCAGGGAGGTCTGTGAGGTAGGGGTCTTGGGTGCATTAATTCTTTTTTCAGAAGCCTGTATCTGAACTGGTAGAAAGCATCACAGGAAAAGTGTCACTAAATCTGTATTAATGACACTTTTTGGTGGTGAATTATGATAATATTTTTAAGCCTTTATGATAGCCCTACCTGGAGCTATCATAAAGCAGTAAAGAAGCCATAAATGTGATAACAAAGAATTCTTTCCCGACATGCAGCCAGCCTGATTTTACAGCTACAATTCATGTTAAGTGTGCATTCATTAAATTATTCAGAGAGGATAATGTTTCCTCTTCATAATCCTTAATCACCATGCCAATATGATTCTGCTTACACTGGCTAAAGAGTAGCTGAGGGAGAAATGCATTTTGGCAGGGCAAGGATCACTAACACTTTACAGTAATGGTAGATTAATTAGTGACAGATGATGATGGAGTGTGTATCAGTAAACACGGCTTCTACCTCAGCACTGCAAGGACTCATCATGGTCAGCATTGTAACAAGATGCACATCAATGCATCACATCATAAGACAGAGGCACTCCCTCCTTAATGTTGCCTTCTGCATAGCTCCAATATAATAAAACATTTATAGAGGATAGAGATGAAGCTCTGTTGCCAAAAAATCATTGGGTCAGAAGAGCCTTTTGATAGAAAATAATATGTTTCTCTGAAAAATACATATATTCCCCTGATCAGTGCTTGCAAGGTATCCACCCTGGTGCATGGCTTATTCCCATCACTGTTCTGCTTCATCTGTCCTGCCCAAGAAGATGAATAGTAGTGGCTCAGTGGGTGACAGGCAGCCTGTGGTCCTGTGAGTGTCATATGCCACACACTGTGGTGTGATCTTCTCCAGAGTTACAGGGTTGTCTCCTTGGACTGCCTTCTCTGTCTGGAAGGGTTGTATCAAATGTGCTTGACTGAAGATCACATGTGCTCCATCTGAACCGTATGGTCATATTGTCTTACCCACCTTCATTCACACCTGCCTCACCCTTTCCTAGACTCTTACATGTGAATTTTGGCTAAACCCCTTACTTGCAGGTCTCATACTAATTCTGGACCTCTCCATAGCAGGATTCATGGCTTACTCTTGCATTTGAAGGGCAACAGTTCTATGAACTCTCCAAGAAAAACTGATCCCAGACCTCAGTCCAAGTTGTGAACTTGGAAATCAGAAATGTGGGCCTTGCAGATCAAATTACTGCTGGTGAAGAAATCGATGAGATCAAGTGTTGACTCTAAAGGGTACTTTCATTTTTTCCATGGTGGCACCAGTCCTGGAGTAAGAGCAAAGGCTTAAATCCATTCTCAAGAGTCTGCACATGGACATCAGTGGCCAGCCCCCAAAGTGTGATCAACTGGGGCTGAAAGGAGACTATTCATTCTGGCAGCAGGTCTTTCCAAAGCATGTGTAATGCAACCATCAATGGTGTAACAGCTCTGCAAGGACTGTTTGTGTTTGCATGTTCAAGAGGGAACGTGCCCTATATATGTCTTAGCATGGAGTGGTAAGTCTATCCTTGACCCTCCTGTTTGTTTTATAACCTGACTGCTGTGTCCTTGTCTTAAGCACCCAATAACCCATCCCTCCTTAATTAGGTACTTATGTTTCCTATATCATCATCACAGGGATAGGTGCCTTTGAAGGAACCTGGAGGATAGCCTGTCTCCCTAGGTGGATAGGATGTGTCTGCATAACACACCTACCCACTGACCAGTAAGGAATAGATGCACTTTTCTAGAAGCACAGGATTCCACTGCTACCTTCCGTAACAGTATCCAGTTTTGTTTCCTTTTTTCTAATCAAGGCTCTAGCTTTCAGGTAGCCCCCCCCCCATGCACATTATCATTCAGCTCCTGACCAGAAGTCTCAGACCCCCGTCTTGCAAGGGCTAATCAAGACACTACTCCAGTGAGTAAAACTCCCCTTTTCTATGAAAGGTCATGACAAACTTTTCTCTCCAGCATGCACAAATATGACAAGAACCAGGAGCTGAACAGCAGACACAAGCAAATCTGGACAGAAATAAGGTGCAAATATTAATATGTCCCCTGGAAAAACTGTCCAATGCCCTTTCTTTGTTGTACCTGCCTGAACAATCCCTCCCCTTTGAGACATCTTGCCCAGGTCTCTCTGCTTCAATACCAGAAACCCTGCTAGAGCATGTCACCAGGAATCCAGAACTCTTTATTTCCATGATAAATGGAAAACCTTGAACTTCAGCTTAAAAAAAAAAATTTAAAAATGCCCTGCAGGAAATGTCTTCCTTGGGTCCTCATTACTCTCCACACTGATTGCCTGCAGGAACATCACTCACCTTCTAATGAAACCCAAAGGGAGGAACATGTTCTGCTTAGGAGCAAATCACATTTGGTTTCCATCTGGCCTCACAAGTGAGATGCACGGTGTGTTCACTGGCTGCATTGAGAAACAAGTTAATTATTAAGCCCCCTGGTAAGCATCTATTTTTCCTAGTGTGGAATAAAGGGTCCATCACCCTCCCACCCCATACAGCATACCCATCAGAGAACTGGATGGGGCACCCACACCTCACTCCTCTTTAGCATGTGATTAAATGCTCTATATATGTCTTCCCTTTTTTTCCTGGTAAGAAAGCATGAAGCCTGCTATACTCCTTTATGCAAGACTGAAATCCAGGAGCAGATATTGGCAACACTTCCAATGGGAATGACCAGCAATAAAATGCTTGTCAGAGTGGGGCAGGACAGTGCTGTCAACAAGTGTGTGTATAAATGAGCTTCCTCACTCCGTGACATTTCCTTGGCTGGAGTCCACAAAGCCTCTTGCAGGACCTGCTTGGGAATTTTCTGTCAAATGCTTTTCCACTGGGAGATGTGATTCCAATACCTGTTTTCATCATTCTGAAACGACATTCAGTTTCCCCTTGGGTTGGAAGTAAAATATTTGACCTATATCAGATTATTTCATTTCTTTATTCAGACTGAAATGCTTTGTATCAAATTAGTACAGAATCCTGTCAAACAACATTTCTCTGCTGCTTGCTGTCTGACAGGAGCTGCTCTGTACCAAAACCCCATCTCCTCCTGTGGACTGGCTTTTCAGAAAGACCCCCTCACCTTGAACATGCCATGGTCCGTGCTGTACAGGGACCAGAGGAGCCACATGACTGATGACCAGGAACCACTGTCAGGCTGACAGGCAGGGGAAAGGGGAAACAGGTTGTCAGCCCCCATGAAACAATTTTGTACGAGTTTACTTGAAGCCAATGGGCTGATCATTTCCATAGGCAAGAGTGGCATTTTCCAACTTCAGGAGGGGCAAAATTGTCAGCTGTGAGCCCATGACTTAAGGCACTTGCAAAGGATGCTCCGGAATTGTCAGGGCCCTGGGATAGTGATAATTAAGCAGACACAGAGATAAAGCATGTGGTTGTCCTGGGCTGCTGTTGTTCAGGAGGTACTGTGTGGATTTTGCTGAAAACCAACACAGGAAATTTCAGACTGCCTTAGGAAAGGGATTTGAGCTGTAATCTTTCTCAGTGTGGAGTCTAAGAGAGCTTAAAGCTATTCTCACAGTAGATACGTAAAGGGTTTTGGTCACATCTCCCAGTAACGCAGTGGAAATGCAGTTTTCTGCCCTGCCTTATTTCCCTATGTTTGAGAGGCTAAAAAGCAGCTGGTTTACAGAAGAATAAAACTTGGACTGCTCTGGAAAGGAGGTTGTGTGTTCTTCCACCGACCACCCCCTGTCTCTGGGCTTTCTTCAGAGTCTTTGCTTATATTATTAGCTATGATCCTTCCCTGTGTATGATACAGGATACACCAAGGGACACAGTCATCAGACTACAAAACTGAACCTCCTGCATGTGTCTAGTGGGACCTAAAGATCTTCCTCCCTTTATTTGAGACACTAAACATGGGACCCAGCTCTCCTCCCAAGCACAGAGCCATTTCTGCAATTCCACCTACCACAGAGAGGTTCAAAACCCTAGGCAGGATCCCAGTGTACCCAGCAGTTTGTCAAATATTTGATTTTTGTGTTAGAGGTAGGTTTAATCCCTGAACTCAGTCTGTCAGATGAGAGCTTGGGTTAGATGTAGTGCTGCAGTCACCTGTAAGTTTGCCTCATGCATTTGACACAGTTGCAACTTATTGGAATAAATGAGCTGAAACTCAGCCTGGGTCCTGCAGCCCCCTTTGCAAACTGGTCCTTGGGGGAACCTGGAGCTCAAAATGAAATTTCAGGATGTCTGAACCCTCCATGAGTGGTTGTCAGAACTGATTTACTGGCTTCCATTTACAGATGGAGGAAGCAGCATCCAGGTATTTTTTTTTCTGTTTGATTTAATGTCACTCTGTCAGTAACTGATCTCAGCTGAATTACAACCACACAGGAATGAGTGTGTCTAGACAGGGTTTTGCATAGGTTAACAACATACTTCCATCTAATTCGGTGCTGGTTTATGCATGGACCCACAAGGAAGGACAGGTACAAACAGTACTTTCCATCAGAAGTGACATTGGACCAAATATCCTCGCGTTGCAAAAATCCTAGAGAGTGAGCATCTCGCCAAAAGCAGAACTGGGAAAACCTTCCCCTTGATTTGGGTGGGCATTGGCCACCTTGTCCCTTAAACTAGGTAGTAGTGGCTCTTCTCCAAGGAGGACATAGATCCTTGCTTTATTCTTGCCTCAACCTCAGATGGGGAGGGAGGAGACAGGGTCTAGCAAGCAAAGAAATAAATAACATACACATATAATAGAGTATAATCAAACTCATCTGCCAGTGGAGCATGCTAATTAGCTTAATGAGATTTCTTGGAATGAGAAAATATTACTTATTTCATTAACTGCATGACAATTGTGCTCCTAAATCAATCAAGAAATAATTCTAAGAATTAAGATGTAAAAAAATAAAATGTTAATAAAATAACCACTGCCAGAAACGTGTTTTGACCCAGGAAATCAGGTTAGATTTAATAGCCAGGAGTATTTTATGAAAGAAATTACATGAAGCATCTGGAATGTGATTGCTTGCTTCTAAGGCAAGCTGTGGAGATCTTCTCACCTAGGGTCCCAACACTAAGAATTTCTTCTGTAGCAGTTGGACCACGAGCTGAACCTGGGCCTGCTAGGGGAACAGCAGGGGTGATGGCCCACAGTGTGGGGCAACTTACAGCACTGACAACCACAGTGCTTTTGAGCTTGTGTCCATCAACAGTACCGTTTTCTTCATCACTGCCATGAGNGGGGAGCAAAGAACTGAGGACATAGTTTGGGGCAGGGCTGTTTTAATAGACTTGGTCCTCTGGGACCTGCCATGTAGGTCTCCAGAGATGCTAGTGGGGTTGTCAGTGGTTCAGACACCTCCTGTCCCAGACCATGGGTGATACAAGGAGATGGGCTAGTTTGCTTTGACAGTGGAGAACAGCAAGAGTTGCTAGGTTTGGGATTCAGCTGGTAGGCTAGTAGAATTTGATGAATAATAGGAAAATTACTCTGTGAATAATGGGCATATTGGATGAATAATATCTTGGCAAATAATATCTGATCTGCTTGAGCTGTCAGCAAGGGACGTGTGCTGCCTGTATATGCTGTGGAAGGCACTGGGTAGTCTGCAGCTTCAAATTTAAGCTTTGTTAAACAAAGCCAAACAAAACCCATATGGTTTATGAATAGAAAAGGTTTTCATCCCGTTAAAAAAAAAATGCAAACGTGTAATCAATTGTTATGTTGAGCTGCCAGGTGAGAAAGTGAGTTAAAATGAAACTGAACAATCTGATTTCACTCTGTAATGGGACTAAAAGGAAAAATGCAAACAAACAAGGTCAGGACCTGCACTTTAATACATCAGAAAGGTAGAGATGGAAGTCCCCAGAGCATTTCTGTGCTGTTTGACCATGGCCCAGGGGCCATGACAGGGCATGGGGAAAGTCATAGTCCCCAGGGCTCCACCCCACACACTCTCCATGGAGGTCTGAGCATCCCCCAAACCCATTCCCAAACTGCCCCAGAACACGGAGCACTGTCTGAAAGCAAACTGGAAGTGTTACAGTGAGAGCCCACAGACACAGGGAACCTAATTCCTATCTGAAATGCACAGTCTTTAATGTGGCTGGGGAATGGACCCTATGGGATTTATTGAGCACATCTGCACTGCATGCTGAATCAGTCCCTGCTGTCCAGAGGAGCCCGCTCTGCTCTCATCCACCCCTGCTTTTAAGCTGGCAGCTCACTGCACACACAGGGTCACACCTGGACAAGTTGAAGCCATCTGTCCCTCTCGCTGCCTGTCTGCTTTATACTCTGGATGTAGCTGAAGAGAAAAAAAAGAAAAGGCTCAGAGTGCAGGGACTCCTCCTCTGGCATTGCTCTCTCTGCTTGGTGTTTAACCCTTTCCCATAAATTCCTCAAAGTTGCCGTTGTACAGCTACCTGGACTATGCCAAGCCAGGATGAGCAAACATTTGTTTCAGTTGCTTGTGGCTTAAAGAAAAGAAGCAGGATCTTTGCTGGAAAGCAGGAATCTACACCGTGGTGATGCACTGTTGAAATGGTACCATGTTTGGGGGTGGGTCGAACTGGTCTGTCTTTTGTTTAATAGAGCCTGGAGAATTAAGAAAGCATTCACTGGTGTCCCTAGCACAGAGCCCACTGCTCGGTCCAGGCTCACAGCCTGTGGACTGATGTCCAAGGACATGAGATGAGATCATGGTGCCGCAGCACAGGCAACTCTCCCTGGCTTCTCCATCAATTGAAGACCAATATCTTCTGAAAAGTTAATTTCCATTCTTGATCTTGCTTTCTGGATGTGTCTCCAGCATAAACGCTGTGCAAGCGCTGAGGTCTTCAGCCAGTGCTTTACCAGATCCCACAGCAGAGGCAGAGCTGGAAATCAAACCTGTGAGTCAGAGGACACTTCCAGATATGAGTGGACTTTAGTGCCTCCATTTCTGCTGAGCCTGTCTGCACCAATGGCTTCAATTTCTCTGCAGCACATTGTACTCCTTAAAGATAGTGATGAGTTTCACCCCGCACTGCATTTTCAATGGACTGCTCTGGGTAATGTACACTTTGAAAATGATAGCCAGCAGCTGCAGTGTTTCTTCGGTCCCCTGAGATCCCTGTTTGTTTAATAAACTTGTATTTTTCTGAACAGTACAGCCCATTGTGAAGGTAATCTTAAAGGGAAAAAATGCCTGTGAACAGAACTGATTAAATATCAGAAAATACAAAGCATCCTGAAACCCAAATAACAGAACCACCTGATGAAAAATCCACAATGAAATTTTAATTAAAATTGATTACAACAGGCAAATATAAACACCTAAAAAGTCAAGATTAAATCTTTCAGTCAATACAGAACTTCACACTGATAGAGCACTCTTCCTCCTTTCTGACATCAGCCCAATCCCTTCTCTGAAGGCCCCTCGAAACATACAAAGAAAAAAATTGCAGATGGAGCAGATTTCACAGCCAGATGTAACCAAATGCCCTCACTCCACCAGTAGCTCCTCATGTCTGTGACCTCTCAGCTCCATTGCAGCAAAGCATTTTCAGTTTGACTGAATCAGTTCATAAAACATCAGCGTCCTGGATCCCTTTCTTCTGATGTTCACCTGCCACCCTACCAGACTTCAGAGCAGAGAAAATATATGCTCCACCTGCATCCAAAGTGTTCTGATACCTTCACCAAGGGCTTCACCTGACCTTCTCCTTGCTGAATGCACCCTCCACTGCCACATTGCAGTGTGGGTAATTGGATTCTCTATACCTTGAGTCTAAATGTACTGCATATCAATCACACAACAGAAGATATGAGGTGGCCCCGAGTTACTGCTGGGCAGCAACATCCTATTGATAATAGTGTCTCCAAGAGGGACCTAAGTCCTGCTGGTGTGCCAGCGTGTCACTGGTGTCACGAAGCAGCTGGTGAAACAGCTCTGCCAGTGCTGCTGTCAGTGTGACCCTCCAGGCAGTGTTGTCCTGCTGCGTGGGCACTGGGATGCCCCGGTGACCGTGTGCTCTCCAGGGCAAAACTGCAGCACCCTGAACCTGAGAGTCCTGCAAGGCTTCTGGTTTCACGAAGGTTTGGAGGGCTGTTCAGCCTCTCTCAGTGAATATCAGCACACAGAACAGCTTTGTGGACTTCAGTGGACTCAGAGCTTCTCCCTCACTATGCTGGTTCTACTGCCATCCTCTGGCAGCTGCTTTTACACTATACATTCTTCCTTTGGACAGACCAGGCCAAGCTTCAGACCAACAAGGACGGCGCTATTCTCTCTCCAACACGCCAATTTGGTTTTTTCTATCTCCCTTTCCTAGCAGAGCCTCAGAGCCAAACAACTTGTCTCTGGCAAGCCATGCTGAAAGGACATCTGGAGAATAATTTCTACCAGCTCTCTGCTCTCAGTGTCTTCAGGGAGAGGACTTGTCAGTGACCAACTTGGGTGGGGGACAGTGTCTGAGAGATAGACTGACACTGCCATTCAGATGCACCTCCAACAGAGAGTCCTTTAAAAGTGCAGAGGGTGTGAGTGTCGAAATGCAGACAAGAGACCCCCTGCCCAGAACTACTTGGGAGAAAGTGCCAAGGCTCCATTTGATGTAGTGGAGGTCTTATTTTGCATTTTTAAGTAAACAGCAAGGACTGAATTCCCAGTGTCTGATAAAAGGGGATGATATCAGTTACAGACAAAGCAGTTATTCTGATGCCAGGCACACTGCATTTCCACATCATGGGGTTAATGATAACCAGGCTGGTGCTGAATTCATCTAGTCACACTGGGGTAAATCCAGTGTAACACTGCTAAGAGGCACCATTCTTTAAGCACAGGAGCAGGGCAGACTCAATCACAACAATTTCATGGATTTTTTTGCCCCTAATGTTTTTTGTTACATCCTCTCTGAATATCTCATCTCAGTTTATATCTGCAGTTTCTCCTTCTCCCACCAGGTACTGCTGTGAAAAGCCTTCCTCTGTCTTCCTGATCCACTGTTCCAAACAGTATCCCTCAGATTTGGGAGGGAGTCAAGCTGTTTAATGGAGATGAGGGCAGATTTCAACAAACATTGTTCTGAAGACCTGGGAACTCAACATCTTCCCTTGGTCTCATGGTGGTCTGGAGGTGCCTTACTGAAGTTGGGGCGTAGAGACCTGGGGAAATATGAGATACTGTCACAACATCACTGGGAAAGGAAGAGAAAAGCTGGTTTCTCTGCATCTCTGACTTGCCTCTGTGCAAAGCAGCCCGTATCTCTGAACAATCCTGACAGTACAGGAAAAAAGACTCCTGACAAGCATGTAATCCAATTAGCTTCTCGCTTTCACATCAATTCAGTTCTAGCTCATGAAATTGCTTGTCATTTATCCATCAGTCCAAGAGACTCCAGAATCCAATTGCCTTTCTTGAAGCCAGAAATGAGACACTAACAACAGGACCCGTTAGAGATGTCATTCAGGGCTTCCACTTCTGCTCTCCCGGATAATGGATGAAGCTCTGTAGCAGATTGCAGCTCTGGAAGAATTCAGGGCATCTTATTCTTCTTCGGTGAAGCCTGTGCTGAGTCCCAGAAGACACACAGAGGCAGACCCTACAGATGGCTGTGTCAAGACATGCCAGCGCATCTCCAAAAATACACCCAGCTGAAGCAATCCTGACTTTTTACAGTAATTACTTGCACCAACTGTTGTGTTTTTTACTTATTTTTTCTGTTTGCTTTTTTTTAATAGTGACTAATTTATTTGACGAATTTCACCTTTCTTTCCTGTTTACTAATTGCCTTCAGATAGATTGCAAAAATACCATAGTTATTTGGGGACTAATTCTGGAAAAGTCAAATGCCAGAATGCCAGAAGATTCCAAAGGGGACTTCATCTGTTCTCCCATGGTAGAATCCAAGCTCACTGCATGGGAGGGAATTCTGGAGAAGGCACAGAGGTCCAGCAAGGCAAGACAGAGGGAAGACCCTGTGAGGTGCAAGCAGAAATGTACCTGATGGCAACGGAAGTTCCCTGCATACATGGAGAGTCCTAACCAGAGAGAAACCAAATCCCAAGAGTCACTGAAAGTTTGTTGGATGCAAAACACCTTCAATCACCAGTGGTCAGAGTTCTGGACAATGACCTACAGCCTAGTATCCACCCAGACTTCAGTGGCTTTGTTTTACAGGACAATGATGCTCAAAGTCCCAGTCTGAATGTCTTGCCTGCTGTTACCTCTGAGCAAAGGCTTGTGTTTTATTCTGCCCTTATTAGCCAGAGGATGTGGGGATGCAGCTTGGCACTGCTGCTATACACACGTATGTATGGACTCCTAAGGCTTGAATTTTCCTGAGCAGAGTTTGCAGCCATGCCCTTGCAGCTGTTGAGGACTGGAGCAGCAGGGGTGACGGTATAATTGATGCAGACAATAGCACTGTCACACAAGGGGAATCTCCCCTGCCACATGTCTGGGAGTGCCCACCTCATGGAACTGGCCAGGCCCTGCCCCCAGAGCCCCTGGCCTTTTGTGCTTATGGCTCTCCTTCTCTGAAGCTATCAGCTTCTTGCCCTGCACTTTGGAGAACTGTCACATCATAGAATGGTTTGGATTGGAAGGGGCCTTTGAAGATCATCTAGTCTCCCCCCCCCCCCCGCTGTGAGCAGGGACATCTTTCACTAGATCAGGTTGTTCAAAGCCTCATCCAACCTGACTTCAAACACTCCCAGTGATGGCACATACACAACTTCTCTGGACAACCTGTTGCAGTGTCTCACTGCTCTCATTGCAAAACATTTCTTCCTTATGTCTAATCTAAACCTACCCTCTTTCAGTTTAAAACTGTCGCCCCTTGTCCTGTCACTACAGGCTCTGGTAAAAAAGTCTTTGTCTTTCTTATAAATCCTTTTTACATATTGAAAGGCCACAATAAGGTCTCCTCAAAGCCTGCTCTTTTCTAGGCTGAACGACCCCAAATCTCTCAGCCTTTCTTCACAGGAGAGGTGCTCCAGCCCTCTGACCATTTTCCTCACCCTCCTCTGGGCATGCTCTAACAGGTCCATGTCTTTCTTGTGCTGAGCACTCCAGAGCTGGACACAGTACTCCAAGTGGGGTCTCACAAGAGTATATTAGAGGGGCAGAATCACATCCCTTGACCTGCTGGCCACACTTCTTTTGATGCAGCCCAGGATACGGTTGGCTTTCTGGGATGCAAGTATACATTGCCAGCTCATATCCATTTTTTCATCCACCAGTATCCCCAAGTCCTTCTACACAGGGCTGTTCATACCCTTTGAAGTCAGGCTACAAACCACAGTATAGCTCCAGATAAAGGTTTGCAGGATGGCAGAGGAGTCCGGTATGCACCAGCAGCAGCAGAGCAGCCTAATCATCATCCTGTTTAGAAGGGCAGGCTCTGATTCTGTCTGCTTGTGCTCCTCATGCAAATGTCCATTTTTTCCTGGGCTGTCATACCAACAGGGATTGAATGAGTATGGCGGACCCAGCTAGCAGACACACTTCGCTTTTATTTTCACTCCTTATTTACTATAGCCATGGTTTGACATCTGGGACACTGGCAGCAGTGACATCTCCATCACTGCCCCTTGTCAGGGCCAACACAAGTGCTTGGGGGGATTGTGCTGAAACCAAGCAGGAACAGATCGAATTTTAAGTGACCAGCATGGCTTTGCAGGATTTATTAATATGGATCATGTCTCCAAGCAGAGGCCAAGGACAGGCCCAGCAATACCTTTGTAGATCTGATGGGAACACCAGTGCTGCAGCGCAAGGTGAGAATAAACAGTGGATGGAGGTATTAGGAAAATCTAATGTCCGGGGCCTTCCTCAAAGACCTTTGTCACCAAGCTACAGCCCATGTGGCCTGCAGCAAGTGGCTCAGGAGAGAGCAGACTTTACAGCCTCCAGAAGCTCAAGAAATGGAACTGGGGTTTAAGGTCATGTCCAGTTAGACCCCACTCACTAACTACTGTCACTCCAGGTGACAAACAGGGCTGGGAGAAGACTGACATTTCCTCAGTCATTGAGGTTTAGGTACCTGGGGACACTCTTGAAACACAGAGTCTGCACCATAGATCCAAGTCTTATTTCTCTGGAGAGTCACTGGGATTTGCAGCCGATACAGCCCCAGCATTCACCCCTCTCTCTGTCACTGTGCTTACCAAGATGGGCCACAAGATGAGATGCTCCAGGGAGCAGCATGCATTTATGTTACCTAGAGCATCCTCTTCAAAGTGGAAACATCTAGAATGAGGCCCCAGGTAAAAAAGTAATTTAAAGAAATTACAGAGCCAACTTCTGCCCTTGACTGAGTGTTGCCAGCGCCAAGCACGTTTTGGTGCTGCAGCAGTCACTGAGTCACTGCTGAGGCTGAGACATGGTTTTTCACCAGGATTAATTTCAGATAAATGACTGTGGCCCTCCCCACTCTGGTTGCTTTTGAGATTTTTTTAAGGAAAGCTCTCTGGTGACTCAAGGAAATCCTTGTCTTGTTACCACCCACAGAGAAGCACTCAGTGCCATGCTCAGTATGTATTTATGATATTAACTCCTGCACTCTTGTTCAGTTGTGGCAAAACACATCTTATGGGTGTGAAGATTATGAGACACCAAGTCATCCAAGAACAGGAGCTTAAAAGAGTTTAATAGCTTTATAACTCTTTTCAAAGGGATTATTCCCTTCTTTTTTTCAGTCTTTTTCTGCACTTGACATGACACTAAAGCAAGCTAACTGTGTTCTCAAGTCTCACGATACAACAGCCTGTAATTCCCATTTATAAATTTTAAGTAGAGGCTCAGCTTACTTGTGAACACATGCCCGTTTCATACCCCATTAGCTCCCTGCCGCCATGGTATTCATATGAAAAACAGCAGAAGCTCCTGTACAGTTCATATGGGAGCTGCACAGCTGCATCCACACCGGGGTGCAGGATGTGGGCCTCTTAAGCCCCTGTTTACCTGCTGTCAGGAAGAGGCTCACTCCAACACATTGTCAGTGATGTGTTTGTTGACTCTAATTATAAGTCATTACTGTGCCTGTTGCATTTAGTTTTGGGCAAGTCATGGGCACAAACCCTCTGTGGTAGAAGCTGGGTCATATGCAGACCAAGACATCTTCAGGCATGATCCCTCCAGAAACAGGCTGGAGAAAGGGATTCCTGATAGGAACATTCAGCAAAACATTTTAAAAGGATGTCTGTCAGGGATGGTCCATCATTCAGTACTGCATGTGCAGCAAGAAAGCAGTTTATGTGCTTTTAGCCCATCCTCTAGAGATATAAAAACATACCATGTGACCATCACCCAGCCAGAATAATTTGAGTTTTGAACAAGGATATTCTCCTCTAACAGACTGCTCAACAACTGCAGCTGGGAAATTACTCACAGAAACTCTACACTGAGTGATTTCATAAATGTGAGAAAATAACAATCTGCCCACGAGCAATGTGTGAGCAGAACAGGAGATACACACCAGGAAAAAGCTTTGTGCAAATCCTCCTTCTTCCTGCACCTTTCAGAGCTTTTATTTCATCTCCTCAGATATTATCAGGTCAGGCTGCATCCAGAAGCAAGACAGAAAATGTAGAAGAAACACCTGGTGTGGAAGAAGCAGAAAACATCTGCTGCCAGTCCTTCCTGGATTCAGGAGCGAGAATTAGGGGGACTGTGCATATGGCCTGATCTGATAATACCCCTCTTTCTTTGACAATGAGAATCATCAACAAAGAAGGGATGTTTGGCCTGCTCTGTGCACATGAAACCTGATTTGCCAAGGGCAAAAGAAAACTGGGAGATGATATTTTGCAGAGTCCCAAGAGGACCATAATTGCCCCTCCAGAATTTACCTGGGTAGTGCCTGCTGATGTGACTACTCCCTTGCACTGACAGAAGATGATATGGCAGAAGAGGCATGGACTAGGGAGTGTTTGCAGGCTAAGTCCACCCCAGGCATGAAGAACTGTTGGTCATTGCACTCTGAAGTATACTCGACATGGACCCACTCTCTCAAGGTGTACCCAGTATTCAGCTTCAGTTGAATGGGGTATGGGCATCACTGAACATCATAAGAGGTCCTTTGTGGTCTGCTTGACTGTTTTTGGCTCCATCTCCTTTTAACCCTGAGGATGTAGAGTTTGCTCTGAGCTGCTCCCAGAATTGTGGCAGCCCTCAGACAAATGTCTAAAAGGGTTCTGAGCACTGTTGGACTGTAGTGTTCTCCAAAGCCTATGGAGCAAACCTGAATCACTGCTTTGTCCTAGGAAAACCCTAATTTTAGCCTGCTAAAACTTCTCAGGATGAATTTCATTGGATATGTTTATGTGGCACCAGCTTTCTGTGAGACCAGAGCTGTCACTCCTTCACTAACATTCCCTGGTAGTTCTCCTTGCTAATAGCAGGAGGACCTTGGAAATGTCTGTATTTATTTGGGGGATGAAAGATATTCAGTACTGCACAGCAGTCCCGAGAGAACCTTGAAATCCTCCTGGCATGCTTCACTCAAAAACTGTCGCTTTAGTGCAGAGATTTTCTTACAGCTGTTACAGTCCAGTAAGTGTTGACGTGGCAGCATAGGGTCTCAGGACTGGTTGGGACTTGTCCTGGACTGAGCTAGTCTTAGATTATTTTACCTGTGATAACAGTGCTGTGCTTATCATCTACCCTGGGTTAGCTCCACTCTGTGGTAAAGCCCTAACAAACCGTCATTTGTTTGCACAGCAAACAGCAGACCTTTTTGTTTACGTGACTTGGGGAAACTGCTGAGGCTTTATCTGGGAGTCAATAAAAAGAAAGCAGACTATGTATGATATGAAAACGTGTAAAAATAGACTCAAGTAGACCTAAAACCAAGGAGGAAGAAATCCTCACCATGAGCATTGTACTCCTCTTCATGGAGGATTCTGGATGATGGCAAATTGTCATAACCTCCTCTAGGGCTCCTCTGAGGACCCTGAGGGTCACAGAAAGTGTGAACATAGCTCCAGAAAACAGGTGTTGGTAGTAGGGAGCTTTTGTATAACAAGTTTAACCGTTTTATTTAGGACGTTCTTCTGTATTAGATAATTTGGACTATTAGACTAATAAAACATTACTTAAATTAACAATAAGCTTTTTCCTCCGTACATGTGTTTCTTTTTGTTCACAATAACATTTTGACTGTAACAGTGTGATTTAATATCCTCCCTGCAGATGGTGAAGGCATTCTAACAGGAGACTCTTTGAAGTCAGATACATTTCAGAATAAATGTGCTGAGCAGGTAGGTTTTGCCCTGGGAATACTCCCTAGTTCGCTGCTTTCCAGGTGAAGTGGACAAAATGTTAACAAGGTCAATGAGCCTAAAGATGAAAGGCAGGGAGTGAATGGCAGTTTCCGGTGAAAGGAGCTAGTTAAGGCCAGAGTATTAAGTGTTTCCAAAGTGAGCATAGGGCAGCAGCTGTAATGTGGGTCTGAAAGATCAGTTCAGCTTGCTGGAAGGCCAGCTCACCTTGGTTTTATCAGGCCCTTAAGGTGTCAGTCATGAGCAAAGTGATTGCAGTTCAAGTATTTGCTTTGCTGTGGATCCCCTGGATGACTCTGAGCATCTATCTATGCTTCTTTTTTGTGCAATGACTAAAACGGACATGTTTCTCTTCTAGTGGAACTGGGCAGGTTGATCTATCCTGCCAAAGGGCTGGAAGTGCAGGGGATGTCAAGACAAGACAAATGGGAATTGTGTATGCATGCATGTGTGTGGAGGGGAGTTTACATATTGATTTGGTGAAAGACACCCCTTGCTTCAAGTCAATATAGCACCCGAAAAAAAGTCTGAGCAGAAGTTAGATAAAAATCCTCTTCCCACTGCACTGGAGGCTTGGCCAGGTGACAGGTAGGCAGTGAGTGTGCTTTCCTCTCTGGCACCCCATGCGTGCAGCGCTTGCATGCACAGAGCTGTTCTTTTTTGAGGCACCTTGAAGAACTGTCTTTGCTTTGAGGCTGGAGCCCATGAATGGACTTGGGTAGTCGTCAAAGGCTGTTAGGTAAATTGCTTTTAAAGATGAGGTCTTCAGTCTCTGTGACTGGGAGGGGTGATTGTCACGTCCCAAAGTTGGAGTGACTCAGGTTCATGGATTTCCTTTGTCAGAATTAAGGTTAAATGACACCAGGGGAGTTCAAACAATAATCAGCATTTATTCAGCCTAGCTAACCTTGCCCAAGTATGAGTGAATTTATCAGTATGAACCTTGCATCATGTCATTAAGCCACTGTTTGAAAAGAGAAGAAAAGTATAGAAAAAGAAGTGGAAAAAGGAACATGAAACTGTGTCAGAAGGGGATCCCTCCCGTTGAGTCACAAGGTTCAGAGCAGACCCCCCTTGCTTTCTGGACTCCTTCTCAAAGAGGAGCCCAGGGGTGGCTAGATCCACTCCTAGTCTCAGACTTGGTCAAGAGTTCATGTTTCAAAGGATGAGGTGTACGGACTGTGGAAAAGAGAGAGGAAAAAGAGCAAGCAAGAAAGAAAGACAGAAAGAAAGACAGAAAGAAAAGAAAAAAGAGAGAAGAAAAAGGTTTCACCAGCCCTGGGTCCAGCATTGGTCCAGCCAGCGTAGAGATCCAGTTCCGGAGGGCGCGCGCTGAGCACTCATTCTTCCTTCTTTTATAGTGTGTTAGTCGGTGGTCTCGACATGCGCAGTTCACGTTCCTGGGGTTCTCTGGAATCGGTCAGTGAGCTTTGGGGGGTGTTCATTGGGGAGTTGCCTCTCTTTCCCTGCTGGCATGACTGCTTAAGATAAAAGCACAGTCCCATCCTCTGTGGGGCCCCCTCCTCCAGGCGCATACGCTGTGCTCCTTCTCATGGTCATTTTAGATAAAAAATTGCGGTTTTGGAGAAGTGCGGTCCCACCCTCTGTAGGGTCCTCTCCTCTGGCCACATTGTCCTGTTCACACAACTCAGCGTTTTTACAGAGGCATCTTTTCCACCAAAGTTCTTTAATGAATGTTTGAGACATTAACTATAATTTGTCAGACCATCACAGTGATCTAACACCAGCCTGCAACCACTTGAAGGTTTGTTACAAAGGCAGAGAATTCAAACTTCTTGATAGTGGTGGTCAGTGTGTAAAGGTGCAGTACACACAAATTATGGCTGGGGAGATTCAGAATGGACATTAGGAAAATCATTTGCTCAAGAGTGTCAAGCAAACTGCAAGAGGTCACCCAAAGAGGCTGTGGGATTTGTCTCTGGAGGTTTTCAAGACTCAGTTAGACAACGCCAGGGCGATCCGATCCAGAGTTAGCAACATCCAGTAATACCCAGCTGATACAGCAATATCCCTATTCCAGGTGGGATGCCTTTCCTACCGACCCTTCTCAGTTTTCTCTTCCCAGACAGTTCTGGAGAATTCCTGGAGGCACTAGACTGACAGATACAGAGGCAAAGTTGTGTAGCATGTTAAGGACAACATGTTTCAGAGTGACACCAGACTCCAGCCTAAGGAAAGACAGTCTGGGTTACAACTCTGATTTAAACCAGAGGCAGCCTTCATCCCAAAGAGCATTTCAAGTCCACCAGTACCCCTGTCTACTGTCCAAAAGACACAGCAATACTAGTCAGCAGCTGGCAAAATGTCTGTTCTGGCAACAAATTATTTCCAGGTTTTGTAATGAGCCAAAACAGAGGAGGAAAAAGAGAGATGCAGATAGTGGGAAACATTTTCTTATTAATCAAGCAGTCTCACCCAAGCTCATTTCATGCCTTTGCCTTTGCCCTGGTTTTGGCTGGGGTAGAGTTAATTTGCTTTCTAGTAGCTGGGATAGCATTATGTTTTGGGTTCAATATGAGAAGAATATTGATAACACACTGATGTTTTCAGTTGTTGCTGAGTAGTGTCTATACCAAGTCAAGGATTTTTCAGCAAGAAGGCTGGAGGGGCACAAGAAGTTGGGAGGAGACACAGCCAGGGCAGCTGACCCAAACTGGCCAAAGGGATATTCCATACGTTGTGACATCATGCCCAGTATATAAACTGAGGGGAGTTGGCCAGGGGGGCAGATCTCTGCTCGGGAACTAACTGGGCATCGGTTGGTGAGCAGTGAGCAATTGCATTGTGCATCACTTGTTCTGTATATTCCAATTCTTTTATTATT
>VYZV01038978.1:1774-18169 GCA_013401275.1 Pandion haliaetus | reverse complement strand
AGTGGGCAGTGATCCCTCCCAGTCCTTGTCTCGACCCACGAGCCTGCCTTTGGATTTTCTCCTCATCCCAACGTGGCCAGGCGCGGGGGTGGGGGGGGGGAGTGAGCGGCTTTGTGGTGCTTTGTTACCGACTGAGCTGAAACCGAAACCATGACAAAGGGTTGTGCTAGGGATCGTTGCATTTACAGTATACGAATTTTTTTCTGCAATCAAGATGGGCTCTGGTATTACCAGGTAACAAGCTCATATAAGTCCATTTTCCCATAAATCATATCCAAAGTATCCACTTGCCTGCATCTGCAAAGCAAAGATGAAAATCATATAATCACACAGTGATTAGAATAATAAAAAGGAAGCTAGAAAAACAAAATTATAATAGAATAAGCTTAATCACACCCATTTAACCTTCTTCCAAGACAGTGTCATTCTTCTGAAAAATACTCCCCATGAATGAGGCCCTGCAATACCCTTGCTGAGACCCTGCTTTAAACAAGCCACCCACAGTGGAGACGACCCTGATAGTGGCCTGGCTAAGAGCACAGAGTGGGTCAGGAGAAGAGTCAGGATTAAAAGTGAAATTGTCAACATCTTAAAGTCCTTTGGCCACTCCTAAAAAAAGAGGAGAAGGAAGTTTGTGACACTAGTTTTAGATCTAAGTTAAGTTAGGGAAAGACCTCCATGCTGGTCAAAGCCCCATCCCCCCTGCTCAGGTACTACCAACCTTCCCCTTTCATTACAGGGCTTAGGAAAAGTCCAGATGATAAAGCTAAGCCTGGAAAGGGCTTGTGACTCCTCAGATGTCTGCTGAGTGCTGGCGTTTGATGCACAGCTTTCCACCTTTGCTGCCCCATGAACTTACTGCCTACAAGACACTTCTGCCAATATCTGGGCTAAAACTCTTTCTGATTAATGCAGGAGGAAAACATGGGTGCTAAAGTTCCCTCAATGCTTGGCTAACAGTAAAACATCTGCAAAAGCACAAATGAAGGAAGAAAGGGAGAGGATCTCTGGGAAGGCAAGAAGTTACCTGCATATTTTTGCATCACAAAGAGGTGCTAGCTCAATATGTTGTGTTGAAGGGAGTTGATGTTGCACTCCTGGTGGTGCTTGGCAGTGAGCAACCGTGGGGATCCTATGATGGATGTTAGGTCATCTGGAAAGGTGTTGGCATTGCTAGTTCCCCCCGCCAGACAAAGGACAACAAAAAGAAAAGGAAAATAAACTTTTTAGATTTACAGTTACTATTTCAATAACAAAGCTGTTCTCTAGATCTCTCTGGAAGGAAAATGCCATTGGGTGCTCCTTGCCTGCAGGAGACATCAGAGGATGGAAAGCCCTTGTTCCCTTGTGTGAGGGATGTCAGAGCCCTGAGTGAAGTGAAATGCACCATGTTAGTCCCAGGGCCCAGTGCCATGGTGACACACATTTCTTATGACATTACCAGCACACAGTCATGGAGGCCATGGCCACTGCCCCCTTCTAATGAACCCTTCTGATGAATCTTGCCTAATTCACCAGCCCAGAGAATGCCTCTCCCACTATGGAGTCCTACCAGATATTCACATCTTCTCGCAGCACAGCAGCATGGTCCAGGGTGGCTGGGGCAGGCTGGAGACAGCGGTGGGGGGGGCTCAGGTCTGCCCTTGGCTCTGCTGTGGACAGCCAGGGGAATTTGGCTCGGCTGTGCAACCCCTCAACCTGCCTCTGTGCAAAACAGACCAGCTGTGGGAGGCTTCTCACCCAGCTAAGCTGTGCATGGCTTAGTCTAATTGGTCTAGTTGCTATTAATTTTGTGTTACTGTTTAAAGTCCTCTCTGAGATTTGGATTACCAAAATAAAAATGGAAGGTACGTCCTATAAATCAGAGAGCAAAACATCCTACAACAGAATGCACTTAATGGGGCTGTTGGCAGGTTTAAACCCCATACACATGCTTACAGAGCCAGCCCTTTGCTCTTAAAAAGACTGAGATACTCACAAACCATATGTTGTAGATTGAATCTCACTGAGGATGAAGATTTTTGCTCTGTTAGCATGAAAGCATGCACTCCAAGTTTTGCTGGAGTGTAAACTGCCTGGAAGCTTTTTTTTCTCAAGGAAGATATTTATTAAGCTCCGTCTTTGATCATATAGGGGGCTAGAAGACTCACCTATAGCTGTGCAAATAAGACTACTAGTTTGCTCCAGCAACCAGAACAGATTGGTTTAGTGACAATGGTTTATGAACCGCTGTCTTCTTTGAGGCTCTGGTGTTAACTAATTGCTTCTGGAGTATTTGGATAAAAAGCATATTTACTCATGCAATACTCAAACACTAAATATTTTGTGCATTTCACAAATATTTCTAATATGTGTCCACAGAACAATAGATCATCAGACGAAGCAGCTGCAGAAGAGGCAGATCAGACATACTTCTGAAATAGTCAATATTTAGATTCATTAATGAGTAATGACTATGCATGCATTTTGCATATAATTTGACTATTATAATGCCAAAACTTTCAGCTGTTACTGTACCAGTCAGTTATTATGCCTTTAGCAGAGACACACTTCTTACAGTAATCACAGCGAGTCCTGCTTTACAGAAACTTCAGGGTTTCCCTCCCAGTGCTGCTGGTGCCTGTCAGCAGTTCTTGAGAAACCCAAACAGCATCTCTGTGGACTAGCAGAGACTCGTGTTTAAACTGATTCCAGGGAAGAAATAATATAAGTAGGTATCTAACAGAGTAGGTAGGCATCTATTGGGATTTATTCTGTAAATTCCTAGGAACCTAAAGCCAGATTCTTATCTGTATTCAGGCACCTTCTTACCATAAAATTACCAGGGATCATGTGCTTTTAAAAATCCTACTGGGTGCTTATTTGCATCTTTATGTGCCTAACTACATTTCAAAAAACATTCCTAGCAGCCAAGTCTACAGTAAACCAAGGGGAATCCCCTGGTCTCTGCTCAGTGACCGATTTGGGGCAGGTTCATGTATTCAGTGACACTCTGCTTATCATAGCTTGTCTATACAGCCTTTCAGAGGTCATTATCCATGTAGTACCCCCTTCTACTAACCACCAGCATTACTCATTTTTTTTTATGTCCTTCCACTTTTTGCTGGACACTTCCCTGAGCTGCTCAGTTGTACTGAAACATGCCTGGAAAGGTCTAATTAATATCACCAAACTACTCTAAGACATAGCCGACACATGAATATCCACGTGTTTGCATTTTGATGAATTGTGTGTGCTGGGGGGGGAGGGGTGTGGTGTGCCTAGTATAGTATTTGTTTATAATGAGTGCTGAAAATGGAGAAATAGTACTCTACATTTTAATATTTTTTAAATATTTAATTTTTATACTTTACATACCATACCAACAACAGTGAAAATACACGGAGCATGTTGCATGTAGCATGCAGCAATGAAACAACATCTCTCTTGGCTTTGTTCCACATTGCACTGTTGATGTCTTGCTTTTTTGGCAGTGTGATTACCTTGGGAATGAGAAAGATCTGATGTTGAAATATGCCGTCCCTGTGTACTTACAATGGGTGGATTTCTTAAGCCCCTATATACATGCCTTCTCTGGTGGGGGGGGGGGACTACTGAAAGACTAGCGATTGCACTTTTTAGAACTGCAACCTTAATAGATAACCACAGTGTGACTGTTTTGGAAATTAAACACACACAAGATTGTTTCCACCCGACTTCGGTGTAACATGGCTTGTAACCATACCACTGAACTCCACGGGAACAGGTAGTTGAACCCAAAAAGCTCAGTGGGAATGGTCCCTGGTCCTGGGAGAGTCCTAGTTAACACAGCTCAAAACTGTGCCAGGAGGAATGCTACTGATCAGATGGTGTGGGCGGTTGCCAGACAGTGCTTTGCTGTTTCCTGGCTTCACTGAGCTTCTTACTCTGGACACAGGCTCAAGTTCCCCAGGTTGGGCTGTTGTTACTGGGTTTTACACCATCGAAGCCCATAGTGCAGCCCAGAGAGGCAGCAGCAGAGAGAGATTCCTCCAGGCTTCCAAGACAGAGGAGGAATGCATACCAGAGACATGTGGGGAGACTCCTTACACCAAGGCAGCCCTCAGCTTTGCTATTTGTATGAAGTATTCTCCTTCATGAAGGAGCTGAAAGAAAAAAAAATTAAAATAAAATCATTCTGCTTTAAAGCATTTGAGAAGTAAAACGGTATCTGCAGGAACCTCCTACAACTCCAGCCCAGAAAGCTCTTCAAAGGGCAAGGGAGCAGTGAGACAGACAAAAGCTGTTTCTGGAAGCACATATGCTCTGCCTTGACATTGGAGTGTCATTCAAGAGCAAAACACAAAGCTGTATATCACAGTCTCTTGGCTTCTTTCACAGGAGCTGAGAGAGGGAGGGTGGCATAACCTTTCAGACCCTCGGTAATAACTCCCCCCCCTCTCCCCCAGCAGGCAGGGAGGAGTTTTATATATTATGCAGGAGCGATGGACACCTGATACTCTCAGAGGAATGAAACCAATTGAAAAAACATACTGGAAGTGTCTTCCTGGACTGCAGTGGGGCATTAACCCCTCTGAGGCTTGAGCCAGGGATGAGGAGTACAAGCATAAGACAATGGGGTGCCAACTTATTTGACTATCCCCCTGGGACTACAAGACCCTTGAAAGAAGCCCCTTGGCCTCTTTCCTTCTATAAAGAGAGCTTGGGAACCTGCCATGAAGTCTCACAGCACTAAGTGGTCCATTGCTGCTCTCAACCCAGGGCGCAGGTTTAGTATTCTGTGACATTGCTCTGAATCCTTGGCAGTTCCTGCGGTGCCCTACACTCTGGTCTCAGCTCTCTGCAGTAGCTCCAGAGATTCACCTCCCTCTGTTCCAAGAAGTTGATTAGGGTCAAGCCCTTGGGCAGAAATGCAGCAAAACCATTTCTTCCACTGTAGACAGAGAACATTCTGGAGGTGGAGATGGATTTCCTGTGCATGCCAAGGTCAGTGAGATACTCGAGGGCTATTGGTTGGATTCTCATTGAAAGTTGTCACTCGTTCAGGCTGTTTAAAATAGTCACCATTTCCCTTCCCTCACAAGCAGGTCTCCAGAGAGCCATGAAGCTGTGGGGCTGCTCTCAGATACTGCCCCATCCCACTGAATTTACCAGACAGGAGCCATATTTGGCTTCTCCCATGTTCTTGAACAGAACAGATAGGCAGGCAAGAAAGCAAGAAATCAAGAAAGGCAAGTCAGCCCCAAAGCTGGGTTCATTTCTGAGCAACACACATGAGCACTTGGTGCCCTGTACCTTGGCCCTGGACTCACTCCTGACAAGATATTTCCATTCTAGCTGCATTTTCTGTTATCTCTGAAAATGTGTTCCTTAGGCTGTGGGTCCCATACTGCCCATGCTGAGTGACTACTGCAATCAGTGCACTCTGCTGATAAGAGGTGCTTTTTCTGGCAGGCACAAATTTGGGATAGCCCAAGGCCCATCTGAGCACTGGGCTGGTCATGACATCCATGGAGCTATGGAGGTCTTCTAAGCTGAGATGTTCTCAGAAGAACCTATCTATGGAAAAAGCCTAATCTAATGGAGAAAAAAAAGTTTAATAGTCTTGCCCAGAATAGTTTTGGGGTTTTGTCTCCTTGGCTTCATCTGATCCAAACAGAGGCATAAAACCCCATCCAAAGCCAGTGTGTAAATCTAAGAACTATCCTCCATAGATTGCAATTAATTAAAACAAGAGGAATCCACCAGGTCTAACTTAATGACCCAGACACATGAAATACCAAGAAATGGAAGCTGATAGAGGTGGAAAAGGCTTAAGATTTGGAAGAATATTTCTGTAGAGCCTAAAGGCAACCGTGTCTGTGTGGCAATAAAGCAGCATCACCTTCTCAAGAAGATACCTTTCAAGCTACAAAAAGGTTAAATTTTGAAGTTAAATCCTATGATAAATAAAATATTACTGAACACTGCATGACTGCAGGAAGAGCTATGGATTAGCATAGCTTGAAATGAAATGTCAGTCTATGCGTGGGTGTGGAGAGGGGGTTGTACACAGTATGCTTGGCAGATACTTTGGATCCTGAAAGCAGTTATAAGAGAAAAAACTTATAGAAAGCCTTAAAGACTTAGTAAATCTCTTATAGCTGGACATGCATTGGATGCTGAATTCATGATCCATCTAATATATTTGTATGCTTTGAAGGCTGAAAACAAAGTTTAGCCCTGCTACCTCTTTAACCTGGAGGCACACTTCTGTGGGGTTAGGTCTTTGAGCCTGGTAGCCCAGCTGGCCAAGGGTGCAGGAGCAGCGCTATTGCAATGCCTTTCCTACAGGGTGATCCCTGTGTCAGCTCAGGGGCTTCTGTCAGCAGAAGTAGTCACCTGGGTATGCACACTTCATCTTGCCCCACACACTAGCTGGTTGGTGCTTCCACTACAGTGCTTCAGTCACATCTTCAGCAACATCCTCTGGCACATCCCCATCAACGACCTTGAACTGGTACCAGTGTAGCAGGGTGAATAGACAGGCCTTCTTCCTACTCGGATCTCCCAAGGGGCACTGCAGCGAGCTGGTGGGATTAATACTCACAATGGGGGCAGCTCTCTTAAGTCAGAAAGTCTGCTTTTCATAAGCAGAACCACATCGTACATACCTTTAAGCTCATATATTTCACTTCACTTATGGGATGAACCAAGAGCTGAAACACTCTCTGTAACCCTTGTTCTGTTGAGGAGAAGTAACTTATTAGAGGGGATTACAGCAAGAAAAGTTTTGGGAAATTAAGGTAACTTATTAAAGCAGGATCATTTTTGTTTGCAGCTTGCACCTCTAACACCTCTGCTGCAGGTAGCTCTGTTTCCCCTGCAGAGCTGCATGGTATTGCCAACATCACAGGAGTCCTGTCCCTTTAAAACTGCTCAGAGACATGTGTGGGGAGGCTTTGGTAGTTGCTGCTTCCTTTTTTTTTTACCCCTCAGATTAGTGACAAGATAGCCCAGCCTGTGCAACTTGAAAGAGCTTTTTCTTCTTTTATATTTTTTGATCCAGAAATAATGAGTGTCACTGATGGCTGGAGAATACAGTGAGTGAGAAAGTCAGCAGAGGACAGTCTGCAAAGCAATAAAAGAAAAGATGATGTGGCTGAGGTAGAGATCCACAGATACTGGGAAGTGAAAGCTCTCCTTGGAAATTTCTCTGCCATAAGCATCTTTAAGCCTTTGCTGGAAATAAGGGAAGGCCAAGGGAGAAACCCAAAGAGAAAACAGGGATCACAGTCCAGAAAGTACATGAAGGGTCTCAGCTGTCATGTGAGAGATAACAGGAAGAATTGAGTTGGTGCTTCAGGAGCTGGGGTTTCAAGACATCCTCTTGAGAAAGGTACCAAATCCCTCTGCCCTGGGGACTGAGGGCTGGGCAGCAGGGAGACCTAAGCCACACACCTGGCTGTGTGATGCTAGCAGGGTTGGCAGCATGGTGTGAGGGGACACAAGTATCTTAACTATATATCAGCAGCATGCCAGCCTGAGCACAGCTGGTAGACAATGAGGTTAATAGGGTCTCCTCGCCCCAAACTGACACTTGGTTGGAACCATGAGTTCTCAGTGGGACTCGCTGTGAAGCCTTCTATTTTGGAGCACAGCTTTCAGAGCACTGCTGAGTTCAGGAATCAGAAGGAGCATTGCCTGACTGAACACAAGGCACATGGAACAGACTTTCACATGCTAGGAACTGTCTGTGAACTACACCTGCCCTATGCCGAGTGATTGCAAGAGGTTTGGAACCAGTGCAGCAGCAAAGGAGGCAATGCAGAAAGGAAGCAGACGATCCCCCCCCCTGCCTGAAGAAGTCCACGGGCACATGAGCAATCCAGGCTGAGTGAGACCATTTCACACCATTCTCAGCCCAGGGAGTCCTGCCTCAGGAATTGCCATCTTGACTAACTAGAAGAAGAAAAATTTAACCTTTCAGCTCATTTTGCAGGACCCAGTGTGATCTCCTGCTTGCTTCCCACAGCAAAACAGTTGAGCAGTTGCCAAGTGGATTTGCTGGGACTGGTCCAAGTTGTCACTGCACAATTTCCCAAGGGAGGTGAAAAAAGCAGCTGCTTGCAAGCCAGGAAACTTTCAGCCTTTTTTTGATCTCCTTGAAGGTTTGGAGCTTTGTGCTAGCCAAGGAATGCAGGTGCTGTAGCAATTAGGAATCCACGTATTTTCATGAAGCCATTGAACATCCCAATTATTCTGCACTGACAAAGGCTATATTCACCACCACATCTGTTATCTCCATTTACAGGAGCTCTTTTGTAAACCTACACATGTATTACTCTTGGCTAGCTCCTCTGGGAAATCTGCTTGTCTCACTTCCAGCCTTATGATTGTCCAATTTCTTGTATTCCTGCCTTTGCCCTATCCCATCCTATTGATTTATACCCTGCTTTAAGCGGGGTTTTACCCAGTCCCCCAAAGTGGAATAGGCTGTCACTGCTAGTAGCAAGTTATCGAAGCCAAAAGGATCTTGAAGCACAAGAAGGTGATCTCTGTGAGGGTATAGAGGGAGCTTGCATCAATCCTACAGAAAAAGAGGCTGGAGCAGGGCTTAAATCCCGTCTTGGAGAGCACTGTTAGGGAGTGTACCACGCAACAGGGCTCCTTTGTGCACAAGATTCTGCAAGCACCAGACCCCACTGACAGCACAGCCAACAGGACCATGTGGCAGACCTGTTGGTCAGCAGGACTGCCAGTCCCACTGGGTCCAGAACAGACAGTCAAAGTCCCAGCACTGCTCTGCAATAGCAGGAGATCCAGCCAGGCCTGCAAAGGGACATCAGTCAGTGGTCCTGTTCACTACTATGGTTCATTTCTCAGTGAGACTTTACCTGTTGGATGAGAGTGGGAGTGCGTTATTTGAGCAAGATGAGTGCTCCGTATTAGAGGTACAGGGGACAGACCTCAGTGAGGTTTCTGAACAAAGTGAAGACTTCATTGGCTTCTTGAATTATCTGGGATACTTCAGGGATTGTAGCCAGTTTGGATGAAAAAGGAGCACTACCCCTCAAGACACCATGTTTGTTGTTCTAAAGACTAATGCAAACTGTGAAAGAAACCTGGTGACAAAATGTGGTCAGAGTTGTTTGTTTCTTTTCTACCCATCACTGCAATGGGGTGGCTTTTCCAGAGGTGTCTGTCACCCAGCTAAACTTCAACAGTCCTACCACCCACCTCATGCAAGATGACTCTAATGAGCCGAAGGCTGACACAAGATCCTATTTTGCTCCTGGAGTCACTGAGAGCACTCTAAAGATAAAGCAGGTGAAGAGTGCAGCTACCCATCATTTTCTATCCCCACAGTGCGTGGCCACATCCAGACTGGGAGAAGAGCAGTGTGGGAACTGTGCTGAAAACAGCCTGCAGAAACAGATACCAATGGTGCATCAGAAGTGACTGCCACGGAGGCCTTCACACTAGACAAGACCATTGGGGACATCAGTGTCAGCACTGATCTGCACAGGGACTTTGCAAGGGAGTCGGCACAGGAGAGCAAAGGTAGTGTTGAAAGTACATCATGCTGTTTGTTGTGTGGGCCCCCCCCTTAACCATGGCACATTGCACCAGGGCAGCAGCAGTGCAAAGCAATGCAGCCTGCTACACTGAAGTAGCTAAACACAGGAAGGCTCCCAAAATTCCAGTGGTGGATCCTGACTGATCAGGAAGCAGCAGCTGCCAATAAATCCCATGTGCAAAGCTGGGTTATGGTGTTAGGAAGGTTGAGGGTGTTTATGTTTGTGCTGGGTTTGGGTCATCTAGAAAATATACTTAGTGGCAAAAAGCTGTATTCTGCACTGGGTATTCCCTGCTGTGGTGGGTTGACCCTGGCTGGATGCCAGGTGCCCACCAAAGCTGCTCTATCACTCCCCCCTCAGCTGGACAGGGGAGAGAAAATATAAAGAAAGGCTCGTGGAGCTCACTCACCAATTACTATCATGGGCAAAACAGACTCGACTTGAGGAACATTAATTTAATTTATTACCAATCCAACCAGAGAAGGATAACAAGAAATAAAAACTAAATCTTAAAACACCTTCTCTGCCGCCCCTCCCTTCTTCCCAGGCTTAACTTTACTCCTGAATTCCTACCCACAAGCGACGCAGGGGGATGGGGAAGGGGGGTTAGGGTTAATTTATCACATATTGTCTCTGCATCTCCTTCCTCCTCAGGGGGAGGAATCCTCATTCTTCCCCTGCTCCAGCGTGGGGTCCCTCCTGTGGGAGACAGTTCTCTACGAACTTCTCCAACATGAGTCCTTCCCATGGGCTGCAGTTCTTCACAAACTGCTCCAGCATGGGTCCCTTCCACGGCATGCAGTCCTTCAGGAACAGACTGCTCCAGTGTGGGTCTCCTGCAGGGTCACAAGCCCTGCCAGAAAACCAGCTCCAGTGTGGGCTCCTCTCTCCACAGGGCCACAGGTCCTGCCAGGAGCCTGCTCCAGCGCGGGCTTTCCGTGGGATCACAGCCTCCTTCGGGCATCCCCCTGCTCCAGCGTGGGGTCCTCCACAGGCTGCAGGTGGATATCTGCTCCACTGTGGACCTCCACGGGCTGCAGGGGGACAGCCTGCCTCACCATGGTGTTCCCCATGGGCTGCAGGGGAATCTCTGCTCTGGTGCCTGGAGCACCTCCTTCCCCTCCTTTTTTACTGACCTTGGGGTCTGCAGGGTTGTTGCTCTCACATTTTCTCACTCCTCTCTCTAGCTGCAGTTGCTGTTGCACAGCAATTTTTTCCCCTTCTCAAATAAGGTATCCCAGAGGCACTACCACTGCTGCTGATGGGCTCAGCCTTGGCCAGTGGTGGGTCTGTCTTGGAGCCAGCTGGCATTGGCTCTGTCAGACATAGGGAAAGCTTCTAGCAGCTTCTCACAGAAGCTATCCCTGTATCCCCCTGTCCCATGCAAAAAAACTTGCCATGCAAACCCAATACATCTGACTGGGTATTCCTTGCTATGTGGTTTCATAGACCGAGAATGGATCATCTAAGACCTGTCCTATGCCCAGTTTTCATATAGAGTGGCTTCTGCTGAATAACATTTATTGAGGTGTTGCTCCAGCCCCTGCAGTGGAAGCATTCAGGACAGGAGGAATGAGGTAGTCTTAGAAAGTGCTTTGGGATACGTCAGTTAATTAATAGCGCATTTTGGAAAGACATCTCTACTCTCCAAACGAATGGATGTTGGACAGAAATTAAAAGAATATGTGGAGACCGCCAAGGCAGAATCCAATGAGTGATGAATCTGGTTTATTAATTCTTCGCAGAGGACCAGACCTCTTGCCACTGTTCCCATAACGCTCTGTTAATCCAAATTCAACTTTATAGCCATATGCATAAGCTCTAAAGGAATTAGTTTGTGAAGGAGAAAGACAATTTTATTTATACACTGAACTCATGTCTGATTTTTCTCTGGTTTCTGCCGCTGGCATCAGCAGCCTTTTTAATGCAAATCCAAGGGACAGGACTGTGTGACAGGACTGCTGAGGTACTAATTTGATGTTGTTGGTTTCTATCATCAATAGGATTTAATTTAGCTGTTAAGTTTCTTCTCCAGCTTTACCTTAATGACTGGGCAGGACATGAAATCTTTCCCCAGTGCCAGGGAGTTTGCACAGTTGTTTCAGGTAGCATGTCAAGATTAAGCAGAAGGAAACAGAAACGGAATCCATATAGGACTACAGGAAACTGAGTATAAGACTCCTCAAACTTCATTGTACCTCAGTCACTAATTCACTGTTGGTCTTCAAGGTCAAGATTGAGGTAGGTCAAACTAACTGAAGGAAACCCATTGTTTAGTTCGCCATCTTTTTTAGATATGAAGTTGTGCAAGCAGTTCTGGGATAAGACAGTGATATACCCAGGTGCTGAGAAACTCCCGAGTTTCTGTAGAAATCTGAAAGTCCTTTCTCTGCTTGGGTTGCATAGACAATCTCTTTGCTAAACATTACTGCTTACAGTTTTCTGTCCTGTTGTGTCAATCATGATGCAGGGTACGTCTGTCCAAATTGCAACTCTACCTGAGGTTCCCAGGTAACTAACTTTCTCAGTGGAGCAACGGAATTCAGTGGACATGAAAAGGAACAGATCTGGGTCTTTTTAGAACAAACCAGAAAGCCAAAAAAGAGGATGGATGAGAGGGCGAGTGAAGCTTTATCTGCAACACACCTCTTTGTCTGCCTTCTCTAGCGCGATGTGGTCAGTTCCCTTAGGAAGGGTTTAGAACTTCAGTGATAGTCTTCAAGAACCTTAATTTTCCAGAATGGTCCTGCAGCACCCATAGCTGTTAGTGTTGGAAACTGTTTGCATTACCCCACAAACCCATGGACCTTTAACTCCCCACTTCCCAGTTGGTAGATAAAGTGATATGTGTTATCAGACTCTAGCAGCACTGCCACTCCTCACCAAACTAATAAATAATCCAGTCTGAACCTAGATGTGGTGCATAGGCTCCCAAGGACCTGCTTACCCTCACAATGAAAGGCCCAGGGGTCTGGAGGAGGGTGGAATCTTCAGCCTGAGGTGTATCTACATTGCTGGACACAGTCCTTCATATAGTCTGCCCATGTTCTCTATAGGTATATTAACAGGGCCTCCACACCAGCTCATCTATGCAGGTGCCAGGCAGTAGCAGGCTTGCACCTTAGTTGCCTTTGAGGCAGAACAGAATGGGCATGTGCCCTCCCTGAAGCTATATTGTCACATGCACTTGGCGGTTTGCCTCATCTAGATTTGTGTGAGCTTTTTTCAGGCATAATCCATGAATTAGACATGCAAAGGGAGAAGTAAGAGCTACAGATGGGAAAATAAAACATAGGGAGGGGTCAAGGGGAGTGCAGAGGCCCTTAGAAGCGTGTCTCAAAGAACAAAGACATGCTGGGGAAGGCATGAGAAGGTGAGAAAATAAATTATAGGTGAGAATCTGTCTTCCTTTTTAAATTTTTTTGCAAGGAATCTTTATCATCCGTAAAGAAGAGTCTGAAGAAATTACAGGGCTAATATGCAGGGAGGGGAGTGAAAGGGAGAGGGGAGGACTTGGACAAGCACCCTGCCCACAGATGGACTGGTTGATGAATCAATGGTGTTTGTAACAGCTGCAAAATACATGGAATCTCTCTGATTCCCAGCAAGGTATGAGATTTCTACACCCAGAGGCTAATAGATGCCAAGAAAATGGAGACCAAGTTCTCAGAGGAACTGTCTGGCACAAAGACTGCTTGGGCACGGAAATGGCAACCATGGATGACAAGGGTTATAGAGGATAAACATACCTCAAAAGGGGATTTCACTAATTTTGCAGTGCCTTTATTCATAGCCAAGTGGGCCAGCTCAGCACAAGCTCACCCAGGAGCAGGGAAAGGATGAACATGGAATTTGGGTGTCTCTGAAGTGCCCCCAGTGCCTGGATCCAGCTGCTGCACCAGAGAAATGTGGGGTTCCTCTAACCTCCAGTGTCACATTTGCCTGCCCTGGAAAGATGTCTGAGAGATGCTGGCCTCAAAGCCACCTACTGCCCTTGCTGTCTGAGTCTCCTTCACTCAGCCTGTGGGGTCTGAGCCCAGACCTGCAAGGAGATAGTGAACGCTTGTTTTGAGGAGCTAAATGGGAAAGAATGTCAACAATGTGTATGCTTCTGCCCTAGAGCCTTTGATCCTGTGTCCTCCAAACAAAGAACTAGCTGGGACTCCTACCTGGGCCCATAAATAAACTGGGTCATAAATAAATTTTTCCAAGCAGGTTTTACCTTAACACTGTCAACCAGCATAGCAGTCATATACCTTGTTCATAACTGATCTCACTGCAACTGCTGTCTGGCTCTGAGAGACCTGCCCACCATGCTCTTTGAAATGGTTCAGAGAAGAAACAAGTGCACACTAGTTTCCTTATTCTTCTCATTCTGTTTTTCATAAATTACACAATTCAAGGATTTCATTCTAGTTATATAGACTTACTTTTCTGGTAACATAGATATCTTTCCGTTTATAAAAATGCCAGTTTGATACATCTCTGCAGAATATGATGAGATTGGAATTGAATTTCCTGTTTGTCTGGGGTTTTATTAGCATTTCATTATTGAGCAATCTGGAAAAACTAACCACATTTACTTTATATATTCAGTGTCACCATATCTCCATTTACCTTCCTCCTTCCACATGGAGAATGATAATACTATTTCTTTATTTCCCAGGTGGACCCAGCCCTTTCTGGGCATGCTTGCCTGAACTCCAGGTGGGCAGATGGGTTCTGGGGCAGGAATTTGACATCTTCACCTGTACTCAGAGTGGGAAGAAGAGGGAATACAGCATGCAGCACTGCAAGCTGGTGTGAGTGTTGTCAGCGCCAGAGTTATTGTTGGCAGGACAGGAGGTGTCATGGTGAAGAGCTGGCCTGTAGTAACCAGAGGGCACTTCTGACGGTACTTAACACAGTGCAGTTTTCAAACAACATAATCTGCAATTTTAGGGATAACTGTAAAACGAGATACCATGGAAGGACAGGGCCTGTGCTTTGCTACCAGCACAGTTATCTCTGGTCACCTTAGAGACAATAAACATGGCAGGACAGAGAGGAGAAAGAGGTGATGGGAAGAGCAAGAAGATTTACATGATGCCAGGAAGCAGAATAGACTGGCAGCTGGGGATACCAGCAGAGACTGGGAGTAAGGCACCTCAGGGAGGACAGGCTGCAGGATTATTCTCATCTCTCTGTATTTGTGGTTGCCCTGCTATCAAACACTTGGTTCATGCATTCACTGGAGCAGGACTGTCGTGACTCACTGCGTGGGGGCAGCTGTGAGGATCCATTGCCACTGACTTGTAAGAGGTGGATGTGAAGCATAGGAGCTGGTGCTGGAGAATGATGTGCGCCTTGCAACAGCTCCAGCTGCCAGACCCTATAGTGAAAGGCTGTCACGGAGAGGACAGGAAGGATGTAGAAAACAATTGGTTCTTCAGGCTCTCCTGGCTTTTTACATCGCAGGAGCGAGTGTCTCTGGGGATATGGTTGACCCTTCCAGGTGTGTCTTGCACCACTGGGGTTCCTTGATTGCCTGTGGCTCCTAATGAAAGGCCCCAGCTCCTGCTGAGTCCGAGGGCTGCTGTTCTAGGAAGAAAAGACCAAACAGGAAGAAAAGTGCTGACAGTTGCTTTTGATTACCCTTTCTTCCTCAGCTGTTTTCTCTTGACTGGTAAGCAGAGTAGGGAGCATTAAACAGACATCCCTGGCACTGAAAAAATGGAGCAGAAGATCTTTACAGATGGTTTACACAATTCCTTCATCACACCTCTTATGTGTTTCTTTGTGCAGTGATATTAGTGCATTCAAGTCTGAATGGAGCCATCTAACACAGACCAGAGACTGCCCATATATCCAAAAGTGGTTTGTATTGATTTAGACTGACATACTCTCTGCTTGACATGATTAAGAGCTTGTTTAAACCTTCCTGTTTAGCAGTATTCCCAGTGAGCTCATCCAGGACTGGAAGAGTCAGGAAAGCTCACCTATCTCACTGCCAGGTGCCCATTTATAAAATAAGGATGTGATGTGTCAGAGAGATACAGGGGATGCAGTTGGGGAGCTGGGTATCTATCTGACTAGCTCATCTTTAAGAGATCAAGTTCTGGTCTGTTGCATATAAGCAATTTCTTTTCCTCTGCTGACTCTTTTCCCTGGGTGAGTAGCATGAGTACTAGAAATGCCCTGACCACATTGTTAGGTCAGTACCTTCCAAATTAATGTTTTCTTTTCACATCTGACACCTTATGTGAACACCTAGAGCTACCAGAGCGCTTGTCAAACTGACAGAGGTGCAGAGCAGCACACAGCGCATGCCACGATGCTGCCAGGGAATTCAGCCACCACACTCGCCAGTGCTCCTGTTAGACTCCTGCCCAAAAGGCTGCTTTTGGCCCGCCTTTCACTGGCAATAGCTAAATAATAATCAGGTAGACCCTTCTGCAAGGAACAAGTACAGACAGTTCAGATGTGCTTGGAACTGTTCAGAGCTGCAGGAATCCTGGACACTTTGGCATGCTGCTGCTGATTAGCCTTTAATTTGCAATGTTGTAATTAAGGCCAAATGTAGGGAATTCCCAATGATGCTGCAATCTTCTACAACCAAGAGGCGTGAGAATCCTGATAGTGAGAAAGCCAAAAATCTTCTCCCAGTGCCAGGGCAGTAGTAGCCCAGTTTAGTGGCAGTCCAGACTTACTCATTCCAGATCAAAAGGGAAGCTACTGGTGCTGAAGGATTGTTATGGGTTTGTGTGGCACGGTTTTCCTTGGTGGCAGGGAAGGGGGGGGGGCTGCAGAGGCGGCCCCTTTAAGAAGCTGCTGGAAAATTCCCCGGTGCCAAAATGTCGGACCCGCCTCTGGGAGG
>VYZV01038977.1:78332-95718 GCA_013401275.1 Pandion haliaetus | reverse complement strand
AGCTAGTGGACTGTTCTCTGACATATGACATGGGTTTGCTTTCACCTCAGTGTGCCATCACTTTTAGGGGTACTTTCTAAACTGTAGACATGCCCTCATGTCTAATCCAGTCTGTCCTATAAGCCAAGATGTTTTAATATATTTCTTTTGCATTGTTGAAATAACAACGTTCTTCCCGAGCTAATGTGAATTCATAAGGCACATTTCTCTCCTGTGAATTTAGCCCACTGTAAAGGGGGACTGTCTTATCTTGCTGGTGTCAAAGTGAGCATATAGCTTTTGAGAAGACAATGAAATGTGTTTTGCTGACAGTCATCCACAGCATCATTAGCTTTTCTCTGAGTGTTCTCCTCCGTATCCTGTGAGTAGTGAGTCAGGAAAATGTCACTTCAGCTGAGTTTACATCCTTTTATGCTCATTTAAAAAAAATATTAAAGGGATCAAGCTCTCTAAGGTGACATATTTGAAAAAAAAAAGATAAATTTAAGCTGAAATGTTTGCTGAAACATATTCATTATTTCTATTCATTTCTACACCTTGATTTTTGATGCTTGATTCTACAGGTCAATCCATCAGGAGAGAGACATTAGCATGTGGGTTGTGTAAATAACCAACAACACAGAAATTGTGAAACAGGAATGTTGATATTCACAACTGAATGCTGATTAATTAGTTTTGGAATACTTTTCAAATAATTAAAAATAATAAAATTAAAGTTTCTCAACCTGCTTATGAATATTCTGAAAGAAAAAAAAAAGAAAATATTTTTTCACTCCAAAGTTTTATTATTTGTTCCACTTCAGTCACAGATCAAAAGATTACTTTCCAGTTGACATCTCTGTCTCACTGAACACAGCAACGGCTTCTGAGATTTACCCAGGGGTGGCAGATGAAAATCAGCTGTGTTAGGATCAGTCAAATGAAACAGACACTACACTGCTATCTAGGAGAGTATACAGAAGGAGACACACTGTCTATTTAAACTGAGCTATACCTAAACTGTATTTCTACAGAGGTACCAGTTTTATTAAACAGCTTTCATTACACCAATGCTAATCATTCAGTGGAAAAAATATCTTAAAACAAGTAGCTTTCAGTTTAATTAAAACTTACAGCCAGTTTAGATGTAGGATTGCTCAACAATACAAATTTGAACTAGCAAAACCACTGTAGTTTGTGTAGGCTTTACTTTTTATGCTCACAAAACCTAAGCCAGCACAGAGCTGAAGTGCCATGGACAGATGATACCTGATCCAGCACAAAGCTTGTTAGTACAACAATGATCTGTCAACACTTTAAAACGAATTCGAACAGCCAGGACAAATTTATTCCATATCAGCATTTTGTGTCATTTGGCGAACATGGTTTCAGTTTGGCAGTACAAGTTCTGAAGTTGTATTTTCTGTTTTCAAATTATGGCTCTTCTGTTCTACATTGGTTTAGCTGTAGCGTTTAGGTGCATGTTTCAAGTTACTCTAATGATTTTTTGTGTACAGATAACATTAATAAAGGGATTTCCATACTTTCTGAAAGAAGTTTTTACTCCAAGAAATATTCTGAATATGAATGTCAGTATGTTCAATCACTATATAAAAAAAAATAGGATGAACCAAATCAAAGTATATGCACCTAATGGCAAGAAGTTACAAACGCCTGGGGAGGAAATTGGTTATGTTCTCAAGGCAAAATAAAAGTTGCCTCCTGGGAAGTGTTTTTCTTTTCCCCTGGATGGCAAGAATAAACCTTATCTAACATGGAAGATTCATCACTGGAAATTGCCCCTGTTTTCCATTAGCTGAGTAGAACTTCTGCTTGGATTGTCAAGCAACAGAACGGCAAAAACACCTCAGAGACTAATATCCAGAAAATGTTTGGATAAATGTGGAGGGCATATATTTTTTTCCTGGGGAAAAACCCAACAATAACAACAAAAACTTCTTCAAAATAATTTGTAAATGAAATATCATTTAAAACATTTGTGACAGAAAGAAGCATGGATATTCAGTGTGTGTTGGAAAAAGAGCTTGAATCCTGTTGAACTCATTAATTTGTCCAACTGCTATCAAAGGGATGTTGTATGAGTGATATTTACTATCCCTGGGAATACAGCTGCCATGTTACAAATGCAATGCAATTGTAAGAAGTTTCCTTTTCCCTCATTTAGAAAAGTTTTCCAGTCTTTGCAACTTTTCCTTTTAATATGATTGAACACCATACTTCCGCTTTAAGCATAACATGCAGTTGGTCTTTGGTTTAACTAAGTAAAAGAAAAACCCCAACCAGTAACTACAAGGTTAATATGCAGATACCTCCCCAGACAAAATTACAGTCCTAATATGTGTTATATAGGTCTGCTAAAACTGGACAGAATCTCTTGACCGATCTCTAAACTCACTGAAATTTCAGTGGTGAACGTGCCATTTGCAAAGAGCAAGTAGTTCAGTAAGGCAGAGTTGCGCTTCCTTCTATGATCCTTCTGCATCTACCCTTGCCTGACATACACTACACACACCTCAGGCAAATTGTTTAGAGCCTGAAATTTTGCGTGTTCTATCCTAACTTTAAAGTGATTCTTTTTTACATGAAGTTTGAAACTAATACTTTTATTATGTGAACACGAAAAATAACCCAGATCTTATTGTATTAACATTTACATGAGTAAAACACATTCAGAATATGACTTTGCCTAGCTTATCATCCAAGTTTTGTTTTCTGTGGCATATGCAGTCAATGCAGTCTCTATTCCCAAGGAATAGATGTGCACGTGTGTGTGCAAATGTGTGTGAGAGAGTGTGTGCTCTGATTCTGGAAAGGAGAGGGATCAGCTTCCTTAAACCAGAGAAAACTTTAAACAAACAAAACACGCTAACCTGTTAATAATAGAAAGTTCAGAAGATGCGAAAGTGAAAGGCAGCTGTCTGCCACCCTGCACCTTTTGGGATGACCATTCTTACAGAGCTATAACAGACTGTTACATGGAGTTATTTAAGACAACTCAAGCAAAAATTTACAGCTTCAGTCTCTGCAGTGTATTCTGCACAGGCATTTTACCAAATCTATTCAACAGATTGCTAAGATTTCTGGCACTGGAAGCAGTGGTCTCTTTGCTCCCTTTTGCTTGTGGCTCTGGAATAGACTGCAAAGGAAGGATTAGCCTCCAGGTCTAAGGGAGATGGTGGCATTACTACCTCCCCCCTTGGACTCTGCTGGGAAGGAAGGGTGGACTAGCACCTTGAAAACTCCTTCCTTGGCTGCTGATTATCCCAAACTCCTTTGCTTCATCCTGTTTCCTCATGGTCCTTCCCATTTTCAAGGTTATGCCAACTTCTTTGAATTTAGCTCCTTCTTCTGCAGTGGTAATAGCAACCTTACACTTCAGTTTGCCCCTCCTCTTGCCCCCAGCTCCCTTTCTGTGAGCAGGCTTTCTGCCACTCTGTGTCCACAGCCTGGGATCCGGCCAACACAACTGAGACAGCAAGTCTGGAAATAGCCTATAGAGCCCTACTTTGCTAGACGGAAACTTTTATATAAAATAGGCTGGAAAGATTTATACAATGGATTGGCAGCTGATTAACAGAAAAACACACCCAGGAGCCAAAACGAATTTTGAGTACTGTGGAAGGATGCCAGCTTGACAGCTCTGCAAACCAAAACTATCCACAGGACAGGTACAGGACAGGGCCCAACTCCACCAGCTTCTGCCACCCTCTCTGAGAAAATCTGATGACTATGATGAGCAACATCCAGTTTCTATAGCTGTGATTTTTTGTTGTAGTAAGACCTGAGGGTTAAACAATAAGGAAATGATCTCATAAGCACTGTATATATCTGCTTAGGGTACACTTTTTTTCCTTCTCTGAAGCTCATGGCAGCAGTTTGGTTCACATTAGCATTTACAGTAGGTCAGACTCATACCACCACTCAGATGTTTTTAATTTCTCAGCAGAACTTTTTTGCAACCAAAGTAATTGCAGGTGGCAAAAATTTGCAAATCCATCTGACTTCAGATAAGTTGTCTGTTAAATAAGACCCTACCAAGATCAAAAGCATTGGCATCTAACCCCTGGATAGCAGATACGTCTAGGAAAAAAAACCCCATGCTTCATGTCATGAAGATATTTTCTACTTATTTTAATATACAGTGTGCTGGTTTCAGCTGGGATAGAGTTAATTTTCTTTCTAGTAGCTGGTATACTGTTATGGTTTGGATTCAGTATGAGAAGAATGTTGATAACACACTGAAAAAGAAAACGTTCTAGTTTTCAGACAAAAACAGAAAAACATTGACCCAAAGTAATCTGGGGTGTGTAAGCTACTACATTAGGTAAAATAAATATTGCTCCTTATTCCCTGTTCTGATTTGGGGTTGTCTTCCAAATGATAAATAGGCCATTCTCATATGAAGGTTATGAATTATATTCTGTTTCTAGAGTCTACTGTGGCAAACATATAATCAGTTCTGATGAAAGCTGCCTAAAACTGGTCAGAACAGACTCTTACTTCTATGAGCAATGTTGTATATTTGCCTACCATAGAGCCAAGTAATCAAACAGATGCACATCAAAACCCCACTGACACAGATAGTGTAGCAAGTTATCGTTAATATTGTCTATGAAAATATAATGGGAACTTATTTCTTTTCTTTTCCTTACATAAAAATTTTTTATGTCTCTCATTCACTCACATTTTTTCTTCCCTCCATTTATCAACCTGAAATGTTCCAAGCTGTATATTATTGTGCAAAAATATTATTGTGGATAATGTCTGACACTCCCACTGGCCTTATGATGGTCAGTACACCAACTTGTGCTATAATTATTGGAAGAAAGGTTGTATTTTCTACAATTATAACAAAGTAAAACCACTTTTAAGATATTTTTTCTTTTCTTATCCTCCTCTCCCCCATTTTAGGATCATAGGATAGGTCAGGTTGGACAGGACGTCAGGAGGTCTCTAGTCCAACCTCCTGCTCAAACCAGGGTTCAGCTTGAGGTCTGGCTCTGCTCCTATTAAGATAGCCTGAGAGGCTGTTGGCCTTTTTTATGCCAGGGCACTGTTTTCTCATGCTCATCTCACTTCCCAGCACAGTCCCCAGGAGTGTTTTTTGCAGGCCTGCTCCCAGTCTTCACTCCCCAGCTTGTATCTTTACAAGGGGCTCTCTCTTCTCAGGAGCAGGGATTTGCATTTATCCTTGTTGAATTTCATATAGTACCCACCAGCCCTTTCCTCAAATTCATATTCTCCTTCTTTCTTTAAGAAGAATTATAAGAAAATTTCACTTGTCGTTAGCTTGTCTTCAACTCATAAATAATCAGTACCTGTCCTCAACACAGGACAGAAGAGAGACTTGGGGTTCCAGGCTGGAGCAAGCTGAATGATGTCAACTGCATGTGTGAGTGTGCCCGCCATAAGGTAGGCAGGTGAAAATGCACTTCAGCCAGGGGTAAATATGCCTTTTTTGGACCAGAGTTATATTACTTTCAGGACTATGTTAAAGGTTCCCAGATGTTTAATAAAGTAGAGTTTGACCTGTCAAGAGCTGACCCATTGATAAGTCTGTGGCTTAAAAATGTCCATTTGGATCCCTTCAACTCTGCCTTTGGTACTGAGGTCAACAACATTTTTTTTTGTCAGATAAGGTTCAGCTACTTTTTAGGCAACAAATTCCAGTCAAAAGAAAGAGAAAGGCAGAGTGCAAATAATGTCTGGTTTATTCCCTTTGCTGTTTTATTCAATGTCTTTTTTTCTTCATGGATTTATTATGCTCTTGCAAGACTTAATGGTAACATTGACTGGAGCTGAAAGCCATGTCTTTGTCCAGTGTTGTAAATTCTGACAAGAACCAGGCTTTTTCCAGTGTGTTGTGTCAGCAAATCACTGGATCTAACACAGGCAGTGCCTGCAACAGGTACTGGCAGTCAATACTTTCTCCCTGCAGAAGATTTTCTCCCTTCCAAAGTCATGCTCTCTCTTGCACTCTCCAGCAGGCAGGGCATTACTTCTCTTGCTTCTTAAAGCATATTCACACAGCTTCAGCTGGAGGGATGAGACAACCTGAAGCTTCCCCATAGCCCAATTGAACTTTTCTGTACTAAGGAAGCATCACCGTATTTTGAAAGTCCTGATAAGATTGAGGTCTGAAATAGGTTCTGAGTTGTTCAGTCATGTCAAGAAAAGGTATGTTTATCCATATTTTACATGCTTAGCAAAGTTCAGGGTCACACACAGGGGCGTCTATGAAGTTTAAGTGTAACTACATCAAGTAGCTGTGCAGTAAAGAGTTTTCAGTCACAAGAAGAGCTTAAATCTCGTCCAAGGCCCATTTAAGTAACCTCAGTGCTTTATAAGATATGTCTATAACAAAAATTCTGAAACTATACATATCCCTGATAACAACCCAGTTTCTATATTTATTGGCTCCTAACCTCACAAAGCATCTCCATGATTGGCCTAAAATACCACAGAGTGCTGTCTGTAGTTGTCCTCATGTGCCAGCTCTGAGCAAATGGGTGGTGTTGTATCCAGTTTATGGAGAATAATCCCTGCAGTAAGTCACTGAAGATGTCTGAAAATGTGGTTATGGTCCTGATTACTACTACCATCTTAGGTATTAGGATATTCACACCTTCAGGGTGTGAAGATCTGAATTCAGGATTACTGAATCTCACAAGTCTTCAGGGATGACCTTTGATACCGAGTTCTTCTAAGACCATCCTTTGTTCCCTGGCTGAGCCTCTGTGCAGCCAGGGACCTGAGAGTCACAGCATGAGAATGCACACCCACCCAGGGGCTGCCTAGGTCTCCTCTGGTGTCTGGCATATTCAGATGAGATGAAAGCTGTAGAAGGTTATAATCTCTATGTTTATGAACATTCCTGACACTTTTTTGTCCAATGTCAAATAAATGTCAGGTAACTTGACTTTCCTTCTCTTAGTTGGATCTAAAACTCTCTTTTGCTTGCTTTCTCTTGCACTCCTCTCTCCACTGTAGGTGCTTTGCTGATGAGATCATGCTGGAGACTGGAGTCTGGGTAGTCCCTAGAAATGGAACATTAGTTTCTCATACTGAGAGGGACTGGGAATCCAGGTCCATTTTTCAGGGCCTTTTTACTGCTAGGCTATTAAAATGGAGGAGAGACAGAGGAACACTAAGTCCTCTTAAAAAAAGATAGGAAATCCTAACAGTTCACCACAGAAAATGCCTAAATAATAAACCTGCTGGGCCAAATTTGAAGATAGTTTCTCCTTTTATAGTAGAGGGCACAGCAATATTTACTTTAGGAGTATGAATCATTCCATAAGGAATATGAATGTAAGATCTATTACATCCAGAAATCTGCTTTTCAGGGTTGGGGAACACAAAGAAGTAGTATTTTAAAATTTAATCAGGAAAATACGTATTTACCTGTCTTCAAAAACTGTGTTGTGTTTTTTCTCATTTTAAAGGACAGTAAAGTAAATTTTTGGAAATTTCTGGAAATAATAGAGTAAGTCTTTGCTTTTACCGAGGCTTAATTAGCTAATTTAACACAGCATTAGCCTTACTATGAAGCTTTATAAAAATTTTCACTTCCAAGTAGCTTTCCTGTTCAGATATAAGAAAGTGCATCTAAACCAATAAAGTCTGATTCAGGAACTGATGGGCTCATTTGCATCCTGGCCAGAACATCAATCAATAGCTTTCATTTTGTTTAAAGGCCAGGGGCCAAATTAGAGTTTGAAAAGTCCTTGTAAAACCTTTGGGTAATTTTGAGATTGAGTCTAATGAAAGATTAATGAATACAGGCATCCATTTCAAGCCCATCTATTTACATATGACTTCTACCTTCAGTCCTGCTGAGTGGCAATCAAAGTGAATCAGTCTGTTTCTGCAGATAGTGCTGACTAGCTAAGAATAGCTTCCGCTACCATAGCAGTCTCTTCATGTCATTCTTTTCTATGCCTGGATCATAAGCCTAGAAAGTCAGATATAGGAAGAAACAGTGGGTGCAGTCTGGGTGTTTTTCACGCATTAAAAAATTTACCATTACTTCCACTGTAAGTATAGGAATTATAGTAAATACGTAGCTGTGATAAATATCACCAGATACTGGCTCCTGCAAGCTACAGACAGGGAGAAAAATTTCCACTGGTGAATGAGAGCAGAATGTTCTTTGAATCATAAATCATATTTCCAAAACAAACAGCTGAGTATATGTGGATACATGATTCTTTTTACAATGATAATCACTAGACTGAGTAACCTGAAGTTTTTTATTCTATTTAATAAATGCAGTTAATTAATTTCACTTTTCCAGTATTATTTGATCTGCAGAGAAAAACCCAAATTTTCATTACTGCTATGGTATTTACTTTTAAGAAACACTTGATTTGTTTTCTTGTTTAAGGGTGACTAAATATTCCCGGTCCAAAATTTTGTTGCAAGACTAACAGCTCAGTTTTTGTTTTCATATGAAATTAGTTATTTTGTAGGAAAATTTTATGTGCCCCACAAAAAGGATGAATTGTCTTTCCTGTTGAAAGTTGCTAGACTTTTCTCATACTATGCAGCTTAACTTAAGCTTCATGAGAACCCTCCCCTAAATTTCTTCTGAATGATCTTTTTACTGTGGAACTGTTACTTTGAGACTCAGAAATGTGTAAGAAGCCTTGGTTTTCTAGCCTATTTGTTTCTTTTTATTCAATAGTGATGTCATTTTTTAATATAAAGAAAATAAATATTTTTTAAAGTAGCCTTTCTTACAAATGTTTCTTCCTTTTCTTGTATCTTCTTATTTTAAACTTTATATATAAAATCAAACAATGTTCAGAGCACATTTTTTATCTCCCCTTCTCCAGATAAGTAGATATTACATATTTACTTTGTCCTGATAATCATCAAACAGCTGAGTGTATCAATCTGAAGTATTCTTCAGACATTCCCCCTCTTTCAAGCTAGCTGTGAAACTTCCAGTCACTCTTACCACCTGGGGATCACTCTCAAAGATTGAGGAATACCTGCTAGCTTTGCATTGGCAACACCTGTTATTAAGTCACTGATATTGAAGAAGTGATTTTACAGAGTTCTGCTACTGGAAGGGAATTCTTTTAATAGCCTTTGGGATTCAATGTAAAAAAGAATAACAAAGTCTCCCAGATATTTTCTTGACAGTGATCAGAGGTCTTGAAGCAATCAATAGAAGGTTTTACTCAAGCTGTATGTGCTAAAATGAAAAGGTATATTCTATTGCACCTGTGTAGACATGGAAGATTGGACTTGCTTTAGACTTTCTTCTGGTTAATTGGATAAAGGGCAAAAAAAGAGCTGTTTTTCCTTTATGGTGAATGTTAATAGCTTAATTTTTAAGGGGAGTTCTAGAAAATCCAAGATCTTCTACATCGGGCTCAAGAAAAGCTACACTCTAATTGAGACATAAAATATATATGGAGGAAAGGTACAACAGTCATCTCTTGACAGACTTGCATGTCATGCACTTAAGCTGAATTATTTCCAACTGACTTATGGAGTTGAGTTGTGCAAGCTTGTTGTTTTGCTCTGTTTAGAATGACCAACACAATAAGCACCCAACCAGTGAATGAAGTTTTTAGCCACTGTCTCACTACAAATGGTAAATGGTAAAAAATAGCCTGGCAATTAGAAGAATGTAATTCTAGACCCAGTGTTGAATGGGACCTAAAGATGTCTATTATTAATACAGGTTATTAAGAGACATGGTTAAGAGCTTAATTTTATAAATGACTCATCTTTGTTAAGCTGGAGAGGGTGCCAATGAAGAAAAACCTTTTGGGAAAAAAGCAATTGCTACAAAACATACAATGGTGGATGTGTTATAATGATTTATATAGACAGTCACATTTGAAGCAACTATTTCTGGATGATTACTAGGCCTTTGTGATTACACAGAACTTGATAAAGGTGTGGATGGGACTCCAGGTATCCTCAGAAAATTAAAAAAAAGAAATTCTCATGGACCTCACAAATGTTGCTCAAACACCAGTGATTTCATTGCTCTTCTGTAACAATCTTATCACGTGTTCTGCCAGATTAGTGACACATCTGTATGTAGAAATGACCTGACTCTGGATCCAGAGCCACAAATTCTACAGGACTTCTTTCCACACACCAAAAATAATAAGGGTCACTTGGTACCTCAAGTGAACAGCAGTGTTCCAGTCCTGAAAATACTGAAGCTTAGCAAAAAAGTCAGAATCACATTCAAGTTAATGTACTGATTCAGTTAGAATTTCAGAGTTATGAGCACAAGGGTAATAACCACCACAAAGGTGGTCTTCAACAAGAGTTACCACTGGCTCAAGAAGCTCTCCTGTGAGTTTTCCTCTCAAGGCTGCATGGCAGAGTCAGGTCTCTAGGCAGGGGAAAGGCCTAACCATCCTGAGAGGAATCTGAGCATGGTAGGGTATGATGGCACACAGGAACCCCTACGTGGTGACTGAAGAGCTGAAGCAGCCATTAGGCAGATTTTTAATGAGATAATCGGGAGACCATGGTCCTATCAGGTCACTGCAAGCTGCACAAACAAGACACATCATTCTGTGACTATCCACAAGGGGCCAAAACCCCATGGACTGATTCTGGCAATACTAAAGTCTGTGCAGCACTAATTTGTGTGGCAAATGGGCAGCCAAATCCCATTGGTTTCAATGGAAAACCATCTCAGGATTTTTTTTTTGTGAAAATACTGAATTAAACATGCATGTAAACATACAAATAAAACTCAATGCCCTTTGATATAAATGAAGAAGCTCTCAGTACAATTCTTCCTTCTGATAGCTTATTGCAGCTACTTTCTTCTCTTCTGAGGGTAGGTGCTGCTTTCTCAGTGTGGTTCTGTAAAATTCCTAGAGCACTTTGTCATGATGTGCAGACATTTATATCAGTAGGATACATACTTAAATTGTCTGAGGGAGCCACAAGGTCTAAGAAAGCATATTGTATGAGGAAGTTCTGAAATCTGTTTGAGTCTGACAACCCAGTTCTGTTTGTTAAATCACTAACCTGTTTTATTCCAAAACTGGAAGAGACAGCTACTTAATCTGTGAAACAAAAGGCACACAATACTCACCTAATAAATACACAAAGAAACCAGATGTATAAATGAAGGGGTGCCCTAAACATTGTTCACAAGAAAAGTTCTGCTTCCCAGCCCAAGAACTGTGATCACAACATTCTTCCCTGTGTAAGCAACTAAAAGGTGACCTTCACATGCTCAATGTCCCCAGCTCTTACTAGAGATCTTCTCATCTAGCAGAGATGGCACAACACAAACAAAAAAGAAGGCAGATATATGACAAGATGATGCACTGGAAACTTGTCTGCTCTTTCCAACACTATTAGATGATCTAGTAAAAGATATTACCCCATGACTGTGGCTTCTTGTAAATCTCATTGCATTTTGAAACTCTGAAACTGCTCTTGTAGGATTATCTCCCCCATACACAGAGACTGTTTATTTTATCAAAGCAATGAAGCCTGGTGAATAAATACATACACTTTTACTGACAGACAATTTTTACAATTAATTTTAAATAATAAATATTTTAGACGCTCTTGGAAGACTGTCCTGAAAAGTAACCAACAAAATCAATCAAAACCTTTCTGTACCATTATACCCTTTTCTTTCAGATAAACCATTTACCTTCCAACAAACCACTATTCACCTGATGAGTGATTCCAGTAACGGAAATAAATAAGGTTTATGAAAATTATGTTCTGTGGACCATGCAAATGAATTTACCCAAAATCAGAACTCCACAATGTTGACATAAATACCTGCCCTTTTTTTCCCACAGCTTTTTTTATAATCTGTGGAGAAAAACATGTTCTTGGGTGCTTTTAATCTCATGTCAAAGTAGGCAACCAAAATAAATCAAATGAAATGAACTCTAAATTGCCTTTTTTATCACTGATATAAAGGGACGTTAGGGAGACAACTTCAGATGTAGAACGCTACAAAGTAGATATTTAAAGTTTGGTGAGATGAATCTCATCTCATCAGAAGATGAATCCTATAAAAAATGGCTGTTTAATAGCCAGTCTATAGAAGAAGTTGTGGCACCCACTATTTTACTATCTGATTTAATTCGACAAACCAATTATAACTTTACAGACTTCTGCAGTTCCTGTTTCAATTGTCAGTCCTAAAAAGCTTTTGTATTATAATTTATTTGCTGATCAATAAAAATTATTACACTTTGAAAGCTGTCCACTTCTCTCAAGGAAAGCTGTAACTGAAAAGCTTCTGGTATTCATTTCTTTTGGTCCTGCTGATTATATTAGCTTTTGTCTTACAGAATTGTGAAGCTCCTGCATCAACTTATGTGCAAATTCATAAAAATGAGAGGTGTGAAGGAAGAAAAAAAACCAAAGGGATTTGTTAAGTTTTTCAAATGTTACTAACTTTACAATCTTTAGTTTAAAAACAGAAGCTAATTTTTAGAAAGTTATTAATTTATATGCACTATGTACTTAGTAATGTGAATTTCATCTCATTTTAGCCAACTAAAAGAGGCATCCTAACAAATGGGTTAGTTAAAATGGATTGTGGGCCTGACAAGGTGGTCCTACTCCTTCTCTCTAGCGCTCCGTATTGCTGGTATATTTGTTATTGGAGCTGTAATATCTCTGCAAATGAGGGTTAGAAATACCTTCCTTCACCCACTGAACAGTCATGTTTGGCCCAGAGCAGTTCTCTTCTGTGTGGCTCTGGTAACTTCACATGGACGTAAACACATGGGTGGAGCGGACAGGGACTTCTTAAGCCAGTTTTCTTACTGAAGATAACATGTAGTTTGATGGTGTTATGCTATTGCTTAGGGTCTCCCTACAGCCAATAAACAGAAATGTCTTCAATTATTTTAGGCACTTATAATAGGATGGGATGAGCAGGGTGTCATCCAAAGATACCTGTGTGTATTACTTAGGTGAAAGTCTAGAAAACCCTGCTACATGTTGAAGTTTCGAAAAGCTGAATTTGAGTGAGATAATCCCATTCTAAATCTTTAAGGGCTTAATTTGTGTATGCCTGTTTGCAGATTTAAATACCCTTGTGAACATATAAAAAATGTGCATGTACAGTAAGTGTTCATCTGTTTGAAAAAGGAGTTTAGCAGTGCCTAGTGAGTCGCACACATACTGGCAGAAACTAGCATAGCAATTATTGATGTGTTTAGGTTTTTTTCTTAGACAAATGAAAACAGGTAACTGTGCTACAGAATTACTAGATGACTACCGAAGCCTTTTGGAAGAGATTTGGTATTTTTAACTTGTTAATTGAACAATAAATTAACCCAGTGGGACCTGTACCAAGACTGGGGCTGGACTTTTCTGACTCTTCAGAGGAAAATACAACACCTGGATAGGGAGGTAAGCTGTGAGACCAAGGCACACGCTTAGCTTTGCAGGCTGTGGGCATTGGGTGCCAAGACAGAGGAAGCCTATGTCCCGCTCCCAGCAATGCATGCAAAGATTAATACTCTAAACTTCACCTAGTAAATCTGCCATGATCAGGGGCTCCTAATGGTTAACATCATATATGTCTACATGTCAATGTCCCTTATGATCTTTTCTGCTCTTCATTTACTGCCCCTCCAAATGTATTACTGTAGATTTCCAAACACTTTATGGGTTTTTATCAAAACAAGCTAAATCAGCTAGACTGGACTCCCCAGAAGAGGCCATTGATATAACCACGTTACTTTACTTAGGCACACAACTTTCCCAGGAAAGGGTAGATGCTGTACTTTTCTAAGGATTTTGGACTTGCTGCCTCAGCAGAAACTTCCTGGAATCTGCAAAGTCTTGTTCCAGATAGCCAGAATTGCATCTGGGAATATCTTTATAATGTCAGTTTCACTGCTTTAGCTTTCTTAAAACCATGGCCCCACTGATTTCATAAAGTGGTAGTTCACAGTCAGGATGGCTTACACTCACCGAGTTCCAGCTTCCCTTTCAAGTATTTCGTCTTTTGCTGGTGTTACTCTCAGGGAGAATTTTTGTTACTGCACCTTCAAAGACAAAAATTCAGGCTGGATTAGTTTGTGATTAGCATCACAGCATCACTCCTTTGAAGATATCTTTAGTCATTTTAGAGACTGCACTCAGTCTCACCAAGCAAGCGAGTGAAACTAGTTCTTCCACGTGATGGAAACAAAAATACATTTTTTTTTTAATTTTGCTGCCACAAAAATGTCAATCTTCATCCATTCACAACCAGCATCTATCCATAAACAATGACTGACTAAATATAGAGTCTGGGAACATTTGAGATATTTCTGTGTTTGTCACATAGTTCATGGGACTAAAGCCACTTATTGTCTGCATAGATGTACATCATAATAACTCAAGGTGACATCAGTAAGAGCTCAGACAAGAAACTTCTGCTTTGATGGGAGTTCAGAAGTTGCAGAAGCAACCTGGAAACCCCTCGAATACCAGCAAAATCAGAGTCCAGGACTTTCATAAAAAGCCCACGAGTGAAAAAACTTTTAGAAAAATGAAAGCCGTCTCTGAAGGCAGTCGACACAACAGCAATTTCCCTCCAACTTTGGACCAGCACACGTTTGCAGTTTAGTTTGAGGCATCCCAGGAGGTTTCCACAGTGAGTTGTATGCTCTGCTCCAGCAGCCTGGATAAGCAGCTCATTGATCTGCTTCTGAACCGCTGCAGTTTTTAGCAAGACACTAAAGATAAACCATTGCTTATTTTGGAACCTCAGAAGCTGACTGAGTGGAGCATCAAGCAGAGGCTGGTGCTAACTAAGCCAGCTCTTGATTACACGTACAAAGTCAGAGATACAATTGTGCAAGTCCATTAGTGCCACTTTAATGAAATTCTCCATATTTTTTTCTTTTCATTACAATTATTTGTTCCTCATCTGTGAAACAACCAATACAACTGAAATGAAAAAAACTCCCCATGAAATGGCTCTATTTTCCAGGGCCTGTGATAGTCATATTACCCTTACATTAAGGTAGGCTTTAGATTTAATTGACTATGTTTCAGTGAGCAGAGAGATTTATTGCCCCTTGAAGAACATATTGACCTCAGCTTTGCCTTGGTCAATAGTTTGTCTTACAGTTCAAGAGAATTTAAAGACCTCACAAAAAGTAGATATCTGATTATTATTTACATGTGTGCAATTTATAGAAGTACATACTCATTTAAAGTGATAAATTCTCTCACATATAATAAAGTATCATTGTAACAGAAGCACTTTTGACTAATTCAAGTGTTAACCCATAATAGTTTTGTCAAATACTTCATGCTCAACACTTCCATCTTGAGTGCTCAAGGCTTGATCTCACTAGAAAAGAACTGCAAGAACACCATGAATGTTCACACTTGCAATATTCTGATTGCTGACAGAATTCAAACCAAAGGAAATGGGCTTCATCTCCTTTCTGACTAGTCGTAATGCCAGATATGCTTTCTCTCATTTACCTCCAAAAACTATTCTAAATCCTAGATAATTTACAATGAATTTCCAAATTTTTATTTCAATACAATAAGTATTTATAACCTAGTATATCAACTGTTAAAGCTGATGGATGAATAAATAAGGTCTTCACCTGTGTGCAAGAAAGGCTATACAACCTTCTGTGAGTGACTCTGTATGTGAGCAGTAGATGGTTTTTTCCTGTTTTATCTTCTCAGGATAGGTTGGATGGGTTCAGGGCAATGTTTCACAGCAATAAAAAATGTTACTTACACATTGCTACGGGCAATCCATTAGCCCATTACCTTAAATTTGAAACTCTTATATTAGGACTTGAAATGCAATTAAGTAATCAGTGTTATTAAAAATACTGAAGCTATCTATCTATATAATACTTTCAGAAGATTGTTACTGTTTCAACTTTTCATTGAGAAACATGACTGACTTCCCTAGAGAGACTTCAAAGATTAAAAGAAAGTTACAAAATGTAAAACCCATGATAATAACTTCTAAGTGGCAGTGCTGACTGCTGCAAGCTATGAGTCTGTGTATGGATACTTGAAATTACATCCTACATCAAAGAAGATTACATGATGCATAATGGGATTTAATGTTAAAAAGTGATCTCCTTAAGAGCCTTACAGCTGTTGTAAATGCACAAAAGCCCAAAGAAATTTACACATTTCAGGGAGAATAAAATGTGGAGGGTTTCTTAATTTAGAACATAAATAGCAGAGTTGCATTAGTTGTTTTCTGCAACAGGGCAACTTTTCACATTCTTGTAATACTGAGTTTTTCAAACTTGCTGAAAGGGAAAGCTAGTATTTGTACATTCTTCTTGTGAAACTAAGAAGTCCAGCCATCATGAGTCACAACTTCTTATTTTACTTCCGAAATATACTCTAACATTTTAAAATCAGAGCCTACCTGAACAAACTTATGTTGAAGACTTATTTCACAGGCAACAGCTGAATTTTATTTATGGACTTGATCCTGATTGTTTTTATTTAGACAGCTTGTCCCATTTGTCTCATCCGAAGCAGGACGAATTGTTTTAAATACAAGTAATGGAGAATAAATGGAGTTAAAAGCTTCCGAGAAAAGCTCTGCCCTCAGAGAATTATTAGGTTAGTTCTCCTGAGATACGAGGCTAAAGAAAAAAAGGAAATTTGGCAGTTCCTCACAGAAACACTATTAAGATCACAATCACAAACTATTCTTATGCAAGAGATCAGCTTGGCTAAATCTTCTGCTCTTCATTAACCTCAAACACAGAAAGGAAGCATGAAGAAATTGGAAACTAGGTCAGTATATCAGGGACAAGGATAAAAGAACAAAGTAAGTATGTATGGACAAAATTAGAAAAGCCAAGCTGTGAAATATTGTACAATCAGAAAAGACCACAAAGAGGAAAAAGAAAACATCTGTAAATATGTTATTAGCATGTGGAAAATCCAGTTGAGAGCTGATTCACTACTAAGTGGGAGGAAACTCTAGTCACAGATGTTGCCAGAAGGGCAAGAATTGTCTAGTGTTGTTCCATTTCACTGAGGCTCTAGCTGCAGCAAGATTGCTAAAGTGCAGCACTGGTTTAACGATACTTGGGGCTTGTAACACTGAACTCAGACGAGCGTGGCAGGAACAGTGTAAAACAACTCCTCTGCTTGTCAGTCCCATCCTCTGTTCCAGGTCACTGTCCTTGTAGCAGGAACAGCAGGACAAGAAAAAGCAGCTTCAGCTGCTTCAGTTAATGGTTTGACATTTTAATGCAAATGCACCTTCATATGAACTTAACTGAGGTTGTTGGGGTGTGGAGGTAGATTAAATATTAGAGTAGCCCTGAGTTCTTACATCCCAGTATTAGTTGTTTTGAAGAGGCTACACATATTCATATAGACCCTCTTAGAAAACTGAGTTGTTACCTGTTCTTTT
>VYZV01038977.1:50252-77959 GCA_013401275.1 Pandion haliaetus | reverse complement strand
AATATATCTTGACTTTAATGTAGCTTTTGATTCTTATGTGGCATTCTCATTAACAAGTTATGGAAATCAGGTCTGGAGGAAAATTCTATAAACTGGTGACAAAAAAATAATAGAAAAACACAACTGCAGTTGCTATTAATCTACAGCCTAACTGGAAGGATGTATTTATTGAATTAGGATCTTTGGAAGGGTCTCCTGCATCCAGAGATGTTTGCTGTCTTCAGCTACTTCAGTTCTATACGCACTGATAGGAGGTTCTGAACTTAAGTAGAATTATTAACCGCAAAATAACTCACACAGAACAGCTGGTATAGTACTGATTCTTTAAGGAAAGATCCATGTTAGTGGATCATAAGCAGAACACAAATCAATAATGGTGTGCTATCATGAAAAACTCGGATTTCATACTGGGATTTACAAACAGGAGCGCAGACTGCAAAGCATGGATCAGTCTTTCCACCCTGCTTAGCATTGGCTAGGACTACTTGGATTAATATTTCTGGTCTGAGGCACTTGGGATGGATTTGTAGCAAGTCCAGATTTGAGCAGCAATGTTCACTACAAGGCACAGCCTGCCAGGAAACATTGAAGGAAAGAGTTGCTCAGAATAAAGAGAAGACTGAGGGCAGATACGATAATAATCTTCAAATATGAAAGGATGTTGAAAAGAGAAAGGAAATAATTTGTTCTCCTAGTCCAGTGTAAAGAGAATTTTAGGTAATGGGTTTGCAGCAGCACAGATCTAATACAGTCTGTGGGAAGAACCTTCTCGGTCTCAGGGACAGTTAAGTGCTGTAGTAGATTGTGCAGGGAGGATGTGCAATCGCCCTTATTTTCTATGAATATCAGCAGTGACGTAGGTTTAGTAGATCCCACCTTGGACTAGATGACCTCTGAAAGTCCTTTCCACATCTCTGTCTTCATGAGGAGAGTACATCTGAAGTGGGGCTGAAAGCCAAAACAAATCAGAGGGAAACTGAACATTGTTCCTCGTGACAAGAGATGCAGAGAAGCTTCTTTATGTTACAAGTTTCTATAAAAGAACGGAATGGAAAAAGCAGCCTATGTGCTGGGATAAATATGGGCAGTTTGCATTGACATTGACAGGGAATTACTAACCAGAAGTTTCAGTGAATATTTCTTTGTATATGTTACATGACTCTATATAGACATAGATAAAATAATTTTAAGGTCGTATATTTTAGTCCTTCATTGCTATGTGTAGATAAATTACAACTAAAAATATTCTTCACTTAATATTGTGGTTTATGTAATACATGAGATATATGAATTTTTACTAATTTTATTTTGATAACAATGGTGTACCAGTGGACAACATGAAGAGACTGCTAGAAAAAAATGTTTTTCTCAGATATATGAGTATGAGTCTTTCTGAGTTTAGTAGTACTTGGTGTAAAATTTAGTTTGAATGTTCAATAACATACAGTTTGTGCAATTCATTTAACACCAGTTTTAATTTTCAATATTCTTTCTTTATTCTCAAAGAAATGTTTTGATATCAGAAGTTAAGGTTTTCAGTTTTTGTATTGATTCTTTTAAAGTGACTGAAATGTCTGTATATATGTGATTGCCCTGTCCAGTCTTTAGTTTAAACACTTTAGTAGAACCTATTTCTGAACAGCATTAATTCCTTACATTTTCAATGATCAGACCCAAGGTGCTGCTATCTCCATGACACATAGACCTTAGACACTGACATTAACTTAAGATGCAAAACTCTATTAAAAAGGCTGTCTGAAGCCAACTTTTGATAAATTTTATTGCTGGTTTAAGAAACATATCTCAGTCTTCAGGGCTATAGTACTTTCCATCTGTAATGATTTGATTTCTGGACAGAGGTAAAATAATTTCCTCTTGCTGACAATCCTATCAACAGTAGCTTTTAACAACTAGTTAATATAGGAGAGCAGAACTTTCACTGAACTTTTGCTGAAAATGAATATATCTTGTGATCTACTGTATCCTTTCCTACACACAAAACTGATCCATAACCAGCAAATATCACATTCTTTTCTGCAATTTTAATTTTTTCTTTCTTGTCCTTTTTTATGTGAACTTTTAAGAGAAATGCCAGGATGGACATGCTAAAATTGCATATCTATAGTGGATGAAGAGCTTTTTAATTTTGCTTCAGAGGGGCTGCCAATGCCTTCTGTAGTACAACTTCATTTATTTCAGAAAATACCACCTATCTGTTCTGAAACTAGTAAGTTTTTTTTTTCTAAGTTATAAAACAAAGAACTAGAGGAACCCATCATAACAAATAATTCTTTCAGTATACAGTTTGCACAATTTTTCGGCGTCCATACCACAGCTAGATTCAAAATTTCATGCTCCTGATGGTCCTTAGCAATGGCTACCACCTTCATCACACAGTTTGCTGATACCTTTATTGTGCTTTAACTATTCGAAAGGCTCGATTTGTAAATCTGAGCTCTGAAATATCCTGGATTATAAATAAAACAGTGAGAACAACTGATTGGAGGTCACACAAATTCCTGTTCTATACTGGTAAGACTATAATTTTGTCAGTAAAAGTGATGTGTTCACTCGAGTGTTCATTCTTTAACCTTCTGTTTGGTGTGCTGGCTTCCAAATGGTGTAAAGAATAGACCTTCACTTTGCTAGAAAGACAAGGACATTTTACTAAGTAGTTTTCAGCTTATGAAAAATTATATGATAGGCAAGAAAGAGCTGTTGGGTTTGGGGGATTTTTTTTGAGGGGGTTTGTCTTTTTGTTAATATGAGCCCTGCAGTTCCTTTTCAGTCTCTCTCCCATCTGTGTGGAGCTAACCACAGGTGATTCCATCATGAAGCAAACAGCATGTCTTTATTTTGCACCCAGAATTTGAGCAAGGTGCCAGGACAGCTGTTTGCTGAGAAAAAACTAAACTGACATTAGCAAACATAAGAAACACAATAGCACAGAAGTTTTTCTGCCATTTTTAGGAAACAGGTGTTGCATTTAAACTTTCCAATCTCCCCAGTGAAAGTAAATTTATGTGACGCTGCTTTTGGTTTTCCTGTTTCCCAGAAGCCAACCTTAAACTTTCATGTTCAGCTACAATCTGTATATTGAAATGCTGGAAAGATGCACGCTATTTGAACATCAGTGAGCACCAGGATGGACAGATTCAGTATATTGATTATTTAGTTTGTCAGTTGGGTGGAAGAAGTTCACTTCTGTATTTTACTACACAAGTCTGTTGAAGACATAACTGAAAGATCTTTGCAATGTGACTCACGTGCAGTGTGTTGGAAAGGGTAACAGAGACCAAATGAGGCATTGTAACACATTATACAATATTGACCAGAGTACTAATGTTTTATAGTAGACTATGTACTACCATGGAAACTTGGATGTCTTATTTTCCTGCTTGGCAGTAATGCTGACTCACTGCGCTGGGCTAAACAAGTCATTTAAGCTTTGACTCTCAGGTTTGCTATCTGCAAGAGAAAGCTTGTGGTGTTTTGTAACAGAAATTGAGAGGTACAGACTAATGAAAGCACTCTATCAGCAGAAACAGTGATAGTATTAATTATCTAACTGAAATTATATACAAACATTGAGTATGTACCGTCATCTGTTTTCTAGGACAACTGTAATGCTTATTTTCAGTTTCTCTTCTCTCAAGACTGTATCATTATAGTCTAAGAGAGCAAACATTTAAAGATACTGGTATCAAGCCAGAAGTACCTGACTGAGCTTTAAAATATCTTGCAGTGAAAAATGACAGAGCTACAAGCTGATGTTGAAAGACATCAAACAAATGAACTATAAAATATCTTATTGGCTTATCTTGCAATGCTTCCTGCCATTACATTTCTTTGCTCCCCTTACAAAATAAAATCCTTCATTCCTACATTCATTTCTCTCAAGGGAAGACAATGAGGCTCAGTGTCAACAATACAGTAAATCCAGTGTAAGGGATCCTAGTACTAGATTACAACCACCATGGCCCCACTGCAGCTCTGATTTAGTGTATCAGTCTGGCCATTCAGACTTCATCCTGAATTTCTGACAGGCTAACTTTGTCCTGCATCAGGTGTTCTCTGTTCTTTAGCATAAATGACATATTACATATTTTGCCTAATCTAGCTGCAAGGCTGGCATATGCAAGCCTTATTTTAGACTATTATTGTACTAGGAAGTGATGTCATAATACATAGATCCAGTAATAATAACTATGGAACCACAATCTGATAGATGTTTAACCATGTCACAGTAGAGAAAGGTGGTCAGGTGTTACAGAGGTATATTAAGATTAAATAGAAAAGGGTCAGTTTCTTGCCATGTGCATTTTGTCACTGTTTATAATTCACTGCAGACAAAGGTCACTTCCAAGGTTTATGCTATTTAATCACTTATTTGGAATCTAATTTTATCTCTGTTGAAATCCAGAGAAACATTCCTATGAATGAATCAGTGGATCAAGCATTTTGCCTCTGCAGACTTCTTTTATTTCTGTTTAGTCACATACATTTCAGCTGCTCTAATATGTTGAAAAATATGGCCAGAGCAGAAGTCAGGTGCCTATTCAACACTGTAGTCCAGAAAGCCCTTGCTCAGTCACTTACTCTAATAAGGGGCATCCCAATTTGACCTGAAAGTTCTCCAAATGCTTTTGTACGTGCCTGGGATGACCCTGTAGTAAGCAGCTGTGTTTCTATTTCTTGCCTCCATCTGATCAGGGTCCAGGAATGAAGCAGAGTGGCACGCAGGTTCCCAGTTCAAAGCAGTCCTGACACACTGACCAGGGGAAAATGCGGTTGCCCCATCTGAGCACACCGGGGACTCATCAACAAGATTGTCTGTTTCTGACACAAAACTCACAGAATATTGAAGTATCAGCTCTAAGGAGTACTCCCCTACCACGTAGCAAAGGAGTGCCTCGGAGTGGAATGTCAAGTGGTATTAATTGCAAGGCTTACAGCCTCTGCAGGTCTCTGAGGTAATTTGTGTTTTGCAGTCACAGGGAAGGTTCCCTGATACCCCAGGCCAATATATGACTAATCCACCTGTGACATGCTAAAGTCAATCTTCATGTTTTGGTACTTTTAAAGGGAAACCATATAGTTCTGGATGATGTTGATAAGATCCAGAATTAGTCTAAGGAGCTCACCATACATTATGGGCAAGTGGAAAGAGATAAAAAAAGAGCTCTTAACTGTACACAGTGAGCTTCCTTATTCTCATGCATTCTAGTTATTTGGCCTGGAAGAGAGGATGAGATATGCAGGACATGTATCTGATTGCTTCAAAGTTTGTCACTGTATATCCTAAGAACTGAGCCTCAGGGTAAAAAGTTACTGTGTTCCGCATATAAAATGAAAAAGGAAACAATAGAGAAACTGGAAATTTTTTTTGTGAGTACAGATGAAAATAAAAGAGACCAAGGAAATACAATCTTTATTATTGACTGTTTAGGACACAACGAAAATTAAACTGGGAATTATTTAATAGCTGTGAGACATGCAATAAAATATTTGTCAAACAAAAGTGTATGTCATTTTTATGAAGATTTCCACCAGTGAGTATCAGTTGTTTTATGATATACATCATACCTCACTAGCTTATTAGTTTGCTTTTATGAACACATCTTCCCCAACGAAGTAGATATTTTTCTTCTTTTTTTATTTTTGTTTTATTACAATTCATCAGGAAATACCTGGAGATACCTGGAAACTGAAGATTAAATGTATGTTTACTTTAAATCATGTTATATTGAGTTCTATTTGTATAAAATTATTGAATAACTTTCCTGGTTTCTGTATTTACGTCTTTTTGATGTAGTGAAAGTTTGTTCAAATTTTTTATCCAGCATAACAGAAGTCAAATAATTCAAAAGTAGAATATATTCTTTCTTTGTTGACCTAACAAACAAGTTCACACATTGTGCCTGCCTGTACTGCAGTATAAGCTAGATGTAGACAAAGCAGCTTAGCTGTCTGCAGTGGCTCCTGGTAACAATACAGCCATGGCAACACAAAATTTGTTAGGGTAGCTCATCCCACTTCTCAGTCTGTGTTACTTCTTTAGAGATGGTACTTCTACAGAGATGGTACTTCTTCAGCTTGTTTAAGAAATCTTCCCCATTCACTCCTCTTTTATGTGCAGATGATTGTGCAACCAGAGGGCATACTGGATCTGGCTGGCTGAAAGTGTCCTGGAAAAGAAGGGGTGGGGGGAATATATATTTTTTTCAGCTGGAAAATATTTACTATCCTGTTTGTTGGTTGTGTCTTTGAAGTGCAAGTGGTAGCAAGAGGACAGAAATGAGAAGCCAGGCTGACACCTGCATGAGGCATCCCCACTGCTGAGACAGACCAGTGTAACCACTCTCTCTGTGACTGGAGATGAAGCTCCGTGAGTATTACCTTTAATAGCATAGCTGAGTCTGTGCTGATAACTGAAATGGCTGCTGAAAAAGACATTCCAAGCACCCCTTCTTTGGTGGGGTTATTCTGAAATTACTTTGTTTAAATGATTTGGTTTTTAATGCAACTATCATAGAGCCTACCAACACAGATAGGAAAGGCAGAAATCAGCAAGTAGGATCAATTCTGGGCTGTGCTATTAGAGAAAAAGTTGTTCTGAGTTACATCCAGAAATGTAAACCGGTGTTTGTAACTCTCCAAACCAGTCTGGTTCTGTACTTTAAACTCTAGATTCTGGAACCAGGACTACTTGTGAAGAACAAGTATGACTCTGGTTCTTAATCTTTAGTCACTCATGTATTTCACAGGTGATCACTGATATGTTCTAGCACCTGTGCAAACCAAGAATCATTCCTCATTCTACAGTAAGGTAAATTTGCCCCTAATTATGTAGATTTACCTACAGAAGATAACAGAAAAAGGCCCATCTCCTAACGTGATTTGATGCTGAGCTTTACTAAATACTAACACAACCTGCCTCAGTCTCTCTTTCTTTCATAGGCATGCAAGAAACACAAATGCATACAAACATACTAGCACAGAAAAATAAAGACCATGAAAAGAGGAGGAGATGGGAGAATGGTCTAAGTAAGGGGGTGAAAAAAACCAAAGAATAGATTACATTTAGTTCTCGTAGGGAGATATTCAGGCCACTTTACCTGTATAGAGACACTAGTCTTAAGGAGCCTCCAGATGAACTGGTTTGGAGGTTGCTATTCCCAGCTGATATCTCTGCTAGAGGGGCCTCTTGCCATACATAGCACAGCCAGCAGAAATTAACATATGCCCAGACCTCAGCACCATCATTTGCAGCCCAGCACACTACTTTGAACGGACTCCAGTTTAGCATTGTGCCTGTACACCAGGCTGGGCTCTGCAGCAGCCGGCTGCAGGAAAGCTGGCATGTGCTGTCTGCTGCCCAGTATACAACCAGGGCAGTAAGTCTACCAGAGAGGCAGGTAGATAGCAGGGTGCCAGTAAGTGCCCAAATAGCCCTGGAAATACTCAGATGATCCCATCTGGAGGTACTCTTAATATAACTCAATTTTAGGCCCATTTATCCCTGTTAAAGATATCTACACTAATGTCATTAAAAGATAAGACATTTTTTTTCACCAGCTTAATTTCCCACCTCACATTCCTTCACTTTCTTCAGTCCTTTGATTTCTCCATCACTGCCTTTCTTCCTGCTCACTCTTCCTTTCTTCTTGTCTTTTAGTACCTATCCAAGAGATCGAACAGGCAATCCCCATGTTCGCGTGAGGAAGGTTTGTAAGTACAAGCTCTGTGAATGTAAAGGGGACCAATACCATCCTAATCAAGGTAAAGGTGGCAAGGAAAAAAGCCTACAGAAAATATGTGTGCTTGCCATGCAAAGATATATACCTACTTCAAGACGAGAGTCAGCATATTTCAGCAGACTTGGGCTATTTCAGTTCACTGTTTGCATATTTTATATCAAGTGACCTGCCAAATGTCATGAAGAGGTGAACAGGGAATAGAGAAATCAGTCAAGGTGATGGATGAGCTGCAGACTTGATTATTTATTCAAATTATTCCCACAACGATTGAGTCTTGCTGATTGCAGACAGCATTTTGTCACAATCATTAGGAAAGGGCAAAGGTGACAGGAATTTAATGGCCAAATTAGAGTTATTGAACGGTGCCCAGTATGGCAATATTTTTCAAATCTGAAGCAGAAGACTGTCTTTATCAGTGACCAGAAACATTCAGAGCTCTTTTCTCTAAACTGTTTGGTTTTTTGCTCTTGAAAGTACATATGTAACTCCAAAGGTATTCCAGAGACTTTCTTCAGCAGTTCCCAGTTTCCCTTCAGGCCCTTTCTCTTAAAAGAAACATGGCTTCTCACCATTCCCTCCTGCGCCCCTTGAAATATTTGAAAAAATACTTCAAATATATCTTTGCACCCTCTTCTCTTTCCTGGTTCTGTTAGTCACCATGTTGGTACGAGGGCAGCAGCGAGGAGGAGGCAGCACGGCAGGCTGATGCTGAAAGGTGACCCACTGCAGCCCAGGTCAGCGCTCCCCTTGGCTTCAAGGGAGATAAAATTTCCTACGAAGACTCCAACACATTTATACAAAATCATACACATCTTTTTCATCTGTAACAACACTGCAGCTGTGTTTGGTATGAAGAGAGAAGAGAGTGTGGAGGGCATGGGGACTGTGAAAAGGACACTTTTTTTCCAAGTACCCTAGGTTTTGTGTTTTCTTTTCCCTCTAGAAACACAGTTGTTTAGGTCAGTATTTTATCCCTTGAAGGATGATAACCAGCTCATACTTGCACTCCTAATACAAATGAAGTATACACTCCCTTATACAGAGCAATACAAACCCTTCTTGGCTGGTAAGAATGCAGATGTTTAAAAAATAACTTTCTACCTTCTTCAAAAGAAAAATAATATCAGCCCAGTCCACAGTCTCTTAGAGCATCAGCTTGTAAGAAGTTCAGAGGTATTGAAATGCCATTATCTGTTAGACATTGGTTAACATAAAATGCTGCTAAGATTTAAAAAAAAAAAAAAATTTCCACATTATAAAATAATGGAATAAGTTTTCAGCCAAATTAGTTTACTGCATGTTAGTGAAATTTAGCCAAGAAGTTTAAAATGTCATAACATTAGAAAGACCTCAAAACATATTAGGAATTTGTTTACTTTCAGCTATTGTGGTAAAAAAGCCAAGGGAAAAGGATATGTTCAGTCCCATTGAGAAAAAATCTAGGAGTGCAGCAGACTAGATGGTAGACTGAAATATGATTAAAAAGCTTCTCCTGTCATAAATAATTTCTAGAAAATTTCTCTTTGCCCCCATCTTTAAAATGGCTTAAGTAAATATTTAGTTTTGATTAAACATGAAAATGTTTTAAATAAATAGCTTGATTATTGAAAACTTGTATTTAAATATCAAAAGATTTTAGGTAAATTTGCAACTTTGTAAAACCTTTTGTGGTAGTAATTATAAAATGCATGATTCATTATTTTTTATTTAAGAATATTATACAGAAGATTATACATTCACCCCACCTAATTTTAGACACTTAACTGAAACACCTAAGATAGTACCGTTCTTCTGAGTTCACTCTGCAGGCAGGTGTTTATGGAGGATCATCTGAAATGATGCTTGCCATTAATTTAGTTTGTTGTGTGGCAGGTTGAATTTGGACTTTTGCCACTACTACCTGGAATTTCTGCTATGATCCAAGAGTTAAAAATTTGGAAATTAATGATAAAAAAAATACACTTCTGTGTATTAGTTGATCAGAAAATTACTGGGAGTCACTAGCATTGTGCAACTGAAAAACAGATGACATCAGAGTCCATAAGTTGAAGCATCTGCAGCATGGTTCAGAGGAACTGCTGACATTATCAGGACTTGTCCAAATTGAAGAGTACTGCATAAAAATCTCACGATCAGAAAAGATAAATACAAAGTGAAAGATGTATTGACAAGTGCCCCTTATGATAATAAGAGTGGAAAGCCTTTCTTATGAGAGCAGCCAAAACACTTTGGCATACATCTTAAGGCTGAGCTGACATGATTTCTTTCTATACACTGATCATATGGGTCAAAAATAGTAAAACAAACTATCTGGGTAAGAACAACTGGAAACAATTCATCCAATTCTATATTTAGGCTTCAAATTAAAGGTTTCTAATTCTTGGATAAGTGGGATTCTGTAACCATTTTCCAAAGACTTTCTAATGAAAAAACTTACTGCCTTAATAATGGAGTTTACAAAAGACATTGAAAATTTATTTGTTTGAGTTAGTGAGGCACAAGATCTGGTAATGCACTCCTTAGGCTCCCTATTTTCAAGAAAATCCGCCTTTGGTGATGAATGCTATGATGTTACAGTTGACTAGATTAGACCTTGCAGACTGATTTGAAGCAGTGAAAATTCCACACCACCTCCAAAACTACCAGTAGGACAAGTTTTCCATGGAAGGAATCTCTTCTAGAATTTCCCATAGCTACTAAGCTTCAGGAGTAGGGAGATGCGTCTTCATCTTCAGCTTGCTGCTCTCTCCCCTCAATCCCCAGCTCTTTATTTTGAACTGACTTACAGAGAAAAACTATAATTCAGACCAGTCCTTATACACAATGTAAAATATTAGCCAGGTTCCTTACTTATTTCTCCTCTGTGTAGTCTCAAATGCCTCCAGCTCTTTGCTTGGCTGGTCTTTAAATAGTGTATGGTCATGACTGATAAATTGCCCTTTATGTAGACAGGAGTGGGACCTGTCCAAGCATTAGTTAACATCCTTTATCTCTGTGATACATAAATTAAACTCCATTTTCTACTCAAAAATAGCATTAACATTTTACAGAAAAGTGATCAGGTTATTTTCGGGTTTGTCTCTAAAATTTGTTTCCAAATCCAATGTTAAAAGGCATTGTAGGCATTGAAAAGCTCCTGCAGAGCTCTTAGTGATTATGCTCTTTGCAAGGTGTAGAAGAGGTAAAATGAGTACTGAGGGTGGGATGACTTCAGGTTCCAGGCCCTTCATTATGACACATTTTATGAGCTTTTCATTCTCACAGACAATTTAGCAACGTGATAAAGAGAGCTCCGAGAATACTGATTTGCATTATCTTGAGTAGGGCTGCTGACTGGAAATCAAGTCAATGCAGAAACAGGTTTGGCAAGCTAAATCTTGATAAGGTCTGAAGTAAAACACTAGCTGTTCATTCAGTGCCTTTTGTTTGGCTAATCAAAGGCAGAGAAATACAACTCGATTGTGAAGCCTTATTTTGTAAGACATAGGGGAGCATCTAAACATGACAGCATGTAGCAATAATTGTCTAAATTACACACCAACTTGTAAATACCACAGCTCCTTGTACTACACTTATGGAATTCAGCATACTTGTACTATTGCCTATATTAACTATTATACTGAGTTAGGAACAAAGCAAAATTCATGGATGCTGCTGAACTCTTACTGTGTCACATTCCACTGTGAGAGTTTAAATTCAACTTCATGCACAATTTCAGGAAAATTCACAGCCAAATAACTCGAATGCCAATAGTAAATGAAACAAAGAATTAACAGTGAAATGAAAATATCACCTGCAGTAAAAATGACAACTGTTATTTTGTAAAGGCAATTATTTAAGTATCTCTATATCATATATCATATGAATGAGAATGGGTTTCCAGTGTTCAAGTACAGTATGGAATATATCCAGTGCAGACATTTGTTGGCTTCTATTGCAAACATCACTTAAATAGAAACACAAAACTAAACAGAGAAGTTTCTCTTGAACTACTGGTAAGCTGCCTTTGCCTCCCCATGCCCTTACCAGAAGACACGTATATTTGAGAGCTTACTTTCATTGTACCTGTTCAGCTGTATTTCAGCAATAACAGTATTATATTACAGTATAACAACAATACAAGAAGATTAAAGCCTGCTAAGCTGTTTATGCTAATGATGTTTTTATTGTGAGTAATGACCTGTTCCCCTTTCCTGTTCCACCTTTATTATCTCTTGTAAAATGTATTGTATTATTGATAGGATTGCTTTTACAAGAAAATAAATTCTACTTAGTAGGAGAAATTGTTTATTTAGCCCATTTTTAAACATTCTCTGAAGTGTGAGTTTAAAATACATGGCTCGGATTCTTATGTATTGTACTAACAGAGATCAAAGAGAAATTAACCGAGATCCATGAAGAATCTTGGGATTTATCCTAGTAAAAATATCTGTCTCAGGTTTTCCCAGATAATTTACCACAGTTGCCATGTCTACCAACCACTTCATTTCCTAAATGTTATTTGTCCATTTAAGTCTAGAGACCACACAACTTGGAGCTTTTCACTCAGTTCTGAAAAATGTGCCAGGACCAGAATAAATGTTAACCTGGAAGGTTTGGTGATACAAAGATAATGCCTGCCACAGTTTTAGAAAGCCATTATCCATTGCACCAGAAAGAACAGGAGAAGAATTTGCAGTGATGAGTATTTAAACTGGGGAGTTTGGTTTGGTTTTGTTGGGGTTTTTTAATGTGTATGTTCAAAAATCAGTTCTGAACCCCTTCTAAGTTGGCAACAATTAATAGATACACCTTAGCTGTCACACATTTGATTACTAGTGAATTGTTTATTTCAATCATCTCTCATTTGTGGTACATGATTGGTACTTGTCAGTTGATAGTCTTCAAATATTTACAGATCATGAGCCTCTTGGAAAAAAAACCAGGTAGCAAATATTCTACAGATATATGTTTTTGCATTTATGTTAAAATTCATTAAAATTTCTGGATGCATGAGCACAAATCTGAAGAACCTATTGGTTTTCCTACTATTTAAAACTCTTAACACTGGCTGCCAACCAAACCTATTTACATCAAAGACTTTATTTGTAAATTACTGTATTTCTCAACCAGTTCTACTCAGTACATACTAACACTGGATTGTATATGAGAAAAAGTGTGAATTTACAGTCGAGTGTCCAAAGAAGGGCAACAAAGCTGGTGAAGGGTCTAAAGCACAAGTCTTATGAGGCGCAGCTGAGGGAACTGGGGTTGTTTAGCCTGGAGAAAAGGAGGCTGAGGGGAGACCTTATCGCTCTCTACAACTACCTGAAAGGAGGTTGTAGTAAGGTGGGTGTTGGTTTCTTCTCCCAAGTATCAAGCAATAGGACAAGAGGAAGTGGCCTCAACTTGCACCAGGGGAGGGTTGGAATGGATATTGGGAAAATTTCTTCACTGAAAGGGTTGTCAAGCATTAGAACAGGCTGTCCAGGGAAGTGGTTGAGTCACCATCCCTGGAGGTATTTAAAAGACATGTAGATGTGGTACTTAGGGACATGGTTTAGTGGTGGACTTGGCAGTGTTAGGTCAACGGTTGGACTCGATGATCCCAAAGGTCTTTTCCAGCCTAAGTGATTCTATGATTCCATAACTATCTAATCAGATGATACAGAGAAGACAAAGCCAGACTTCTCGGAGCTGTACAGCAATGGGACAGGAGGCAAAGGACACAGGTTGGAGCACTGGAAATTTCAATCGCATATTAAGATTTATTTTTTTTTAACCATTGGGATGGTCAAATACAGGAACAGACCACTCAGAGATGTTATGGCATTTCCATCTTTGGATGTGTTCAAGGCTTAACTAGACAAGTTGATTTGGTTAGACCTGCTCTGAGCAGGGGTTTAGACCAGTTGACTTCATGAGCTCTGGTCCAGCCTGAACTATTCTGTGACCTTACGTTCACTCCAAACACTTTTTGGAACCATTTCCTTTGCTCAAGTGCCTACTTGAACAAAACTTATAAAAAGGTAGTTACCTCTAAATGTTTTTCCCCTATCAAACTGGGTTGAAATTAGCCAAGAGGCTGGGTGCAGACTTTCAGAGAGAGTGATTGCATAAATCATGTTCTACAGAAAACCAAGCAAAAAATGTAGTTAATCAAATGTTGGCATGTAGTTCTTTAGAATAGCCCCATCCAGGTTATATTTAACTTTCTTCCATCTGAAAAAGTAAAAGATTCAGAGAACAAAGCATCATTGTTGAGAACATTAATTTTGGACTCTGTTAGCCAGGCCCCAATCAAAGCTTTCTTTGTTAGGTAGTGAAACCTTCTCATTCTCTTACAAAGCCAAAATGCTGTGGAAACAAAGACTGCACGTAAGGGGATAAGGAGAACAAAACCCAGCTGACATTCTCAGTCCAGCTCCAGAACAAACTACAGATCAGGTTCACAGCTGGTGTCAATCAGACCAGATCATCTAACCATCAGATGAGCATCTGGACCCATACACAAAATTAGACAATAAAACCTGTTTACAGAAGAGAAGAATTAATATGACAGCTTGAAAACCTGGTGTTTCACACATTTCGGCAAAACTTCTTTGTGGGTATATATTTCATCATAGCCTTTACTCTGGAAGACCTTGTACGTTAGAGCCTGGTCTTTTGGCCATGGTAAGTCACATAATGCTTACATACAGGTATTCCAGGGCTTGACACCTCAGCCACTGCCTTGCCTTGCTTAGAAGACATCACACATCATTAGAATGGGTGTCACCCTAAATCTGTTTCAGCCTGGCTCCTGCAGCAGAGACCACACAAGGGATTCAGGCCGTGCAGCAAAAAGTCTGTTGTCAGAGAGGTGAGACACATGCCCTATCACCAGGACGCAGTGGCTCCAGGTCATACAACAGATACCCTCCAGTGGTCCAATGGTGGTTTGCAGATGCATTTCATTACTCTGGCAGCCCAGATCTGCTGTATGGCAGGGTGTTGGCCACCTTCGCTTCATACACAGGAGGGTGTTACTGTCAGTGTCAGGCTTCTGGTAAAACAACTGTTTAAAAGGAGGCAAAAGCCAAATCTGTGGTTTTTTGGTTTTCTTTCCGGTCAGACTACTTACACAGTCTAAATAGCAATTTCATATCATTAACAATACTAAACTCTCAAAAATACCATAGGTAGGCCTCCTTACACTATAAGATAAACCACAGCGGGCAATTCCATTTACATTTCAAAAATAAATTTCATTCAGTATTAGAAGAAACTGAATAAACCAAAACCACCTAAATGTTATTTTAAATTCACTCATGAAAATCTAACTGTGTAAAAATATCCATTTTGGGTGAAAGACAAGCTGACCTGGAATGTAAAACACCCAGGTTTATGAGCCTGCTTTACTAAATGCATGGAAGTTTTCATCATTAATGTGACTTAAGCAAAGCAGAACATGAACATACACATCCCCATTAGCTGTCAAGTATGGAGCTCACAGGAACAGAGGCCATACTAGCTGGACCTAAGAAGGTAAGTCAGCAAACCTTGTAACTCTCTTCTTGTTTCTTCCTTCCTGCCCCTTTTAGCCTCTCATGCAATACCTTCCTAGTCCCTCTCTCTCCCACAAACTTCACTTATCTTAGAACCTTTCATTAAAAATCTTTGAGAAAGTCTTTGCCAAAACTAGGAGGGCTAGAAATTGAATCTAAAAATACGAAGAAAGCAGGGATCTTTTTGCAGTAAAATGGCTCCAAAACATGAATCTTTAGCTAATCAAATGGGAGATCCATGATGAAAGTGAGAGACCTAGCAATAGTGCAGATATAGCCCTCTTAGAAAATCCAACCTTCATTCATCATAGTGTAAGCAGAAATTAGTATTCCTTCAACATGAAATTTCGGCATAAGAAATCTGTATGTGCTTTGTGTTTTAAAGGCTAATGAAGAGTCTTGATAATAAAATGATCAACAAACATAGATATAATAAATATGAAACCAAAATAGAGCATTGAAGTCAGAGATCCCTTTCTGTGTATTTTGAGTCATACCACTGTAAAGTGAAACTCTTAGACAAAGCACTTAAAGACTGCTTTTGCTAACCCCAAGCTGGACTCAGGTTCTTTACTAAGTATCTATTTAAAAAACAACGCACTTGCTACTGCTGTCAGGATAGTTTTACTGTGCACTTTATCACTGCTATATGTATTAAGCAATTGCAGGTTTTAATTTTAGCTTTTCTGAACAACTCAGAGTTCTTTCACTTCAAAAAAAAAAACCCAAGAAAAAACCCTCAATATGTTTATTAACATGTATGTTTCGGTAGCTATTGTAGGTTTCTCGATACTAATATCAGTCTTGTGTATGTTGCCTCTTATCCTGTAGTTAAGCTCTTTGTGTGGCCAGGTTTATGGAAAACCTCTTGAATAAAGGCTATCAACAAGATTTCTTTTAGCCAGTGGGAAAGAGAATTGCTTCCAAATGCATGAAAAGTGGTTTTTATTTAAACAAGAGAAAAGAAAATAGAGATATTTTTCTCTGATTGTTCAGTCAGTGTTGTAGGAGAGCTGCCATTCACTGCCAAGGAGATGCTGTGAGCTGAACCAGGGGAAAGAAGGGAACAGGAACATTTGCTGAATTTGATTGTTCCCAGAATGTGATTTAGGAAAGGGACTGTCTGAGTCCAATCGTGTACAAAGACTAGCTCCTGACTCAGGAGCTTATGTGGAACAGGAGAAATCAAGCTGCAAGTTCCAACTCAGCTGAAAACTGCTGAGTTTGGGAGTCTTTTAAACAATTTGGCTTCAGTCGCCCACTTGTTATTGCAGTTAACATTGCATTCAAGTGTGCAAATATATGTATCTACTAGCGTCTTGATGACAGGAAGAGAGCAATGTTATTTTCAGAGTTTAAAAGCGTGCATTTTTTTACTGCATGGTAATCAGTTGTGTGCACTATGGCATAAAAAAGGTGGGAGGAAAGAAAAGCTAGCTTTACTGTGAACTAAAGAAGGCAAAGAGTGCACTTCAGCAGCATGCGCAGTCGCTCTCACCCAACATAATTCATTCTAATGCAAAAGAGCAGAACTTGTTGAATGCGCTTGGGCACTCAGTCCCACTGCTGAAAGGGCAGGCAGTGAGCACAGCTGCCTCCTCCAGGAGGCACTTAGAGGCCTCCAGGGCTTAAAGTCTGCAGTGAGCATCTCAGAAGCTTCCATGGCATCTGCCAAGCGAGCGTAAGGTGGGGGTTGAGCCATGCCAACTCTGTTATTACTCCAGAGTGGCTATTTCCTGTTCACTCTAATCTCAGTCAAGAATTGCTAATAGACTTCATGCCAGAAATTCTGTTTATGCATTAGGGTTTGTGTGGTTGTCAAAATAACATTCAGGGTTTGGAAAAGCCACATGAGAATTACTTGATGTTCTTGGAGGAGGGAAGTGAAGAAGGAAGTGAAAAGCTTCAAATCCCTGGCTTATATGGGAAGGGGTACTGGGATGTTATGTTTTCCACTAAGACATTATGATTTCTAAAGAGGTGGTAATTGTCAATAAACAGAAGACAGAAAAAAGATTGCATTTGTCTCCTCTAAAAAAGGAGCCATAACATTCCATGGGAGAGGAAAAGAGGTGATTTGAGTTAAATTTATAGATGAATCTGCAGAAGATGGAAAATACAAGCTAACATTCATGTACAAAAGACCCTAAAATGGGGTCTGGTAATTGGAGCATCCATAATCCATCTGCTGGACACATAGAAGGAAAGAGTTCAGTAAGGATCATTTTATTTCTGTCACACATCAGGTTTTCTAAACCTTTGCAAGTGCTATTTCAGATTTCACAGATAAGTATCGCTTGTTCTTGCTGTAATGTGGGTTGAATGAAAGGTGATTTCAGGGTAAAGGACAATTTCAGGGTAAACGGCTAACATCAAGGCATCATTCCTGCGCAGTGGAAATTCTTGTAACAACACATCTGGATTGTTCCTGCGACACCTGTCACTTCGGCTCTGAGAGAACAGATTGGCACAAGGAGATGACTTGCAGGTTGACTTATTAAAAATCCTAGATGGAAGGCAAAATCAGCTCACCTAAACCAAACACCTGTAGCTGGTCAGCTGAATATCTCCCCATACTCCACTGACTAGACCTCCATTGACTACAGTGAGAGCTTAGTTGTTCTGCAGACACAGAGACAAAATTGCACCCAAGAGGTGCATTGTACATATGCTCCGCACAAGCTGACAGAACAAGAAAGGTTCGAGAGGAAGAGCTCTCTTTCAGCAGCCAGCATTTGCTAAAAAATCTTTCTGGTGCTGGCAAAGTGCCTTGTGATGAGTACCAGTAAAGTCCAAGGGCCCTAAGTGACTGTAAAACTGCAAATAAGCACATGCCTAAGTAAAGCAAATATGGCACAAAAAGCCCCAAGCTGGTGGTGACTGAGTGTTTTAAAGAAATCGAAGCAGTTTACTGGCTTTAACATTGTTGGGTCTGAGCCAGTCCACCTTTCCTTCTTGAAGGGTGTACTAGTATGACCACAGTGCCACCGTAACACAACGCTGTTACTCTGAGCTTTGGTTTCATATTTTCTGCCTGGCACTGCACTGCACTATACAGACACGTCAGTTTGGAGACCTTTAACTCCACTGTGATTTATAAGTACACCCTGTGTTTCTACCAGAAAATGGGCACCAAAAAGTCTGAAGCCTGAAAGCTCTGATCAGCCAATTCAACCATAGCCAAGCTACGGGATGTTTTTCCTATGCAAGGAGATGCACATCTAATGTACTGAAGAATACAAGGCAGGAGAAGCAAATATTCGTCTAATCATCCTATTGTAGCCAACAGCCCCAGAGTTAGCAACCAGGACAGAATGGGAGACTTGTATTCACATACTAATCTGTCTTTCTGAATAAGAAAACTGCTTCTTAAGAGAACAGACTTAATCTTCTGCTAGTGAAATTTTACTGCATTGTTGAAGACGTTTAAATATTCATTTAAATAAAGATGGAACTTCATCCGCCCTTCTTGAAACCATCTGACTACTGAATAAAAGAGGAACATTTCCTCCTTTTGCCCCTGGGAGTAATATCTAGGCCAAGTCTCTCTTGGCACTGTAGAGGCTCCTCAGCATGAGCATCAATTCCCCTCAGTCTCCACTGTGCAACCTTTTTGACTGGATGAGTCACTGCACACATACATGCATCCAGGCTGCAAACAGCCCTCTTCGCACAGTCTTGGGAGAGTGCTGTATGCAGCAGCCTCTGTTTCTGACCCTGTGCAATATGTCACACAGCCTGTAGTTATGCCAGATTTACTGTTCGGATAACAGAATGATTCCTGCTGCAAGAGAGTTGGGAGTTACCAGATAGACACAGAAGATTAGTTTTGTATATGTACAGTGGATCTGGTAGTTGCAAAAAGTTCTGTATTTAAAGCACATGTGCAATGAATCCTATAGTTTCCCAGAAAATGCAAGCACAACAGCATATCTGCAGAATGGCTACCTGACATACACCACATTTCTTCCACTCTTTTTGCTAGATGATGGAGTATGGGTAGAGTAGAAAAGCCCCAAGGAAAATGGTTTATGGAAACAAGCTAGTCTTGCCACTAGGACAAATTTTCTGCTGTACTATTAGCTAATCTTGGAACAGGGAAAGACTGAACATCTCGTATTCTAGCCAGGAGGTTAATTAGAAGTTACATGTCTCCATACCTGTCTCCTGCCCTTGTGGTTCTAGCCTGAAGTATCTGGTTTACATTGCACAGACATTACTGTGGGATACACTGTACGTATTTCCAGGTACAAGCATTTCTAGCCTAAATTCTTCAGGTAAAAGCAATCACTCAGTCACCACCTGTGTCTCCCAACAGCTTTTGAGCATATTGCTTAATTTCAGCTTATCTTGATTTTGAGGAACAGTGGCCACAGAGCTAAAGTTCCTATAAATTTTGAGAAATGTTGTAGGTGGTGAGATTTAAGAAAAGGCTTCATCATAAGCAAATCTCTAAGAGAAAAAGGGCCCCTTTAAGCACAGCAAACTCCGAGTATGCAGCCAAGCAGAAGGCAAATCCCAAAAAATGAAACTTTGATTGTTTTAATGGTAATGACATTACTTATTCTGTGGGATAATGTGCTAGGCTGACCAGCTACTAACATGGCACTGTTGAGGATAGGCACAGCAGGAGTCTAAAAATGTCATTGATCAATTAACAAGATCCTGTGATGGGAGGAGTTGGGGTTTTGATGCGCTTGAATGCGGCAGTTCATATCAATTCACCACAGTACGTAACATGTTTTTTAATACAAAAAGCAGAGTCAAATGCTGCATTCCAGCTCCAGACAAACTCCTATTTTCTTTGACAACTGGAACAGAAAAGACTTAGTTCTTGTGTGGTCTATTGCTATTTAAGTAGGATGTTGTGCCACTTTCTCATAAGCCAGAATGATCATATGAACACGAAGGAAAATATAATGAGCAGCTTATCTACAGAGGCTAAGGAAAGATTTTTGGAAAAAAAAGAGAAAATTGAGGAAGTGATTGCAAACACTAATGCAGGGAAGAATGTTTTGACAAACATAATGCTGGTACATTTTTATTATAAGGACAATGAAAACTTACCTCACTTCACCTCTATGTTTGATCCTTCTTATATTAACTTCAATAGCTGCCAGACTAGTACATGAATGCAATGGGAAAATCTGCAGTTATGATGCTTTTTTTTTTTACACAGTTCACATAAAGGTGCCAACAAGTAGTAGGTAGTTACTTTCACTGAGGTTTTGGCAACATGTTTTCTGTTTAGCTTAGGATCCCAAAGCAGCAGAGCTATTGAGGGACAGCAGATCCCAGTGCTGCCTGCTAATTAGGAGCCCTACAAATGTAGGTCACAAAAACAAAGCAAAGCTTTTCCGGGAGAAGACAAAAGTGTGGTTTGTGAATGAAAAGCCAGGAAGTTTTAAAAGTGAAACAGAAGTAAATTCAATCAGGCTCTTCTTACAAATGAAAGCAGTAAAAAGTCTTGGCTTTTAGCACTTGAAGGGTAGAGAAGATTTTGTTAACCCTTTGTTCTTCCAGATAAACTGAAACTCAAGCCAGTTAGTGTTAGAAATACCTTTTCTGGTGCTTATCAGAATGAGGAATTTGTTTTAGAAATATCAAATCATTACAGGGCCAACGATTATATAGAAGTGACAGGAAAAAGGAGGTATAATAATCTGGTCTTCCCCTACCTGTCATTAAACTAGACTTTGTTAAATACAGCTGTAGTCTTGCTCCCTCATTCAGTATCAGGCACACTTTAGATCTGTCGTTGCTTGATTATTTAGGTTCTTCAAATTTTCTTTAATTGTGGAATATGTTTTTAGGTTAGTTCAGCTTTTTCACATGTGAAGATCCTTCACTGGGGGAAAAGTGAGGGTTTGTTCTTAATCAAAATGTAATATCTCTGGTATGTGACTTCTGAAGATGCAATTATTCTCTCCTTTAGAAAGACTGACAAGCTGCCTGATTATACAGCCTTACAGATAATAAAAGGTATTCTAGGAAAGGGTTTACAGTGGTATGGCTCCAATCCACACATGTATAACTGCCTTGCTCAATAATTGCCTGTTATTAAAAACCTGACAATATATCTTTCCCCTTAATGAAGTCAATATAAGGGTCTTTTCTCTTACTCAACATAAATGTAGACTGATTTACCAAGAAAAGTGAATCTGAGCCTGAAATCAAAAGTCACTGCAGCCCTTCAGATGTGCATTTACATATATTCTTAAACCATGTCTTCCTTCCCAACAAATTTTTTTTTAAGTAATGCCTAATATACACATTTATAACGACGATGAAATTCATGGCTAAATAGCAAGGCACAGTAGAATTTGTTTGTTCTGCAACAACAATGCACTTGAATGAGGACTTAGGGTATCTAAGTCAGACAGACCTCCTGCTCTAGCTCTTTCTTTCCACTGAGCAGAATTTTTTTGCAAATATCCATTCAGTAAAATTTTTTCCACCTTCACAAACTTTATAAATTCTTGCTTTTTGTCATCTTAGCAAAGTGGCAGAGAATGGAATTCTAAAAACATAATCACTCTCATCACTCTTTACCACAAATCTGGCTCTAAGAAACTTCTTCTGAATTCCTTTCCCTCATCTGTTTAGTTGCAAAATGTAATCTTAAGTTACAACCATGAAGACCATTGATAGGCCTGTCACAGAGACTCTAATGACCCTACTCCTCACAGTAGTTTCCTCAATAGCTTAAAATATTTACAGTCAGAATATCATCTATTTCATCAGTATATAAAAAGAAAAACTTGGTAGCTAGATCCTTAAATATCTAAAAAGCCCACCCCTTAACCTTTTTTTTTCCATTAGGACAGTGATTTAACATCCAAATTATTTCATAGTCTTTTCTAGAGCCCAGTGTTTATGGGTTGCCACACAAGACAACTGGATTTCATTGTCTGCTACACCATAGCTTCTGATCTTGGGAAAGCTCCCAAATCCCACAAATTAGTGCTTAAATTCTGCCTAAGTACAAAACTGTGACCTTCAAAACCCACTGCTCAACTGCTGCCAACCCTGGGGGCATATGCTCAGACTGAGTGATTATCTCCCAAGACCTAAGTCATACCCATGGAATTGGGCTGTGTACGAAATGCAATAGGAGATATGTTTGGGTTTTTTTAAACTGATCCAAAGGAGAAGCTTTACTTTATTCAGTGGCTGAGTGATTAAAGCTCTCACCCTATAAAAAAGTACCTCATTCCCTAAAAATGCCCAAGTACAATATTCCTACAAAAATGGTGGGCCTTTTGTCCATTAACCCTGTCTAAATGGCCTGAGAAATCCCTCTGTACCATAGGGAGGAACATGTTTACTTCTCACTAATTATGCATCTATAGCATCCTGGGTTTGGCTGGAATAAAGTTAATTTTCTTCTTAGTAGCTTATATAGGGCTGTGTTTTGGATTTAGGATGAGAAGAATGTTGATAACACACTGATGTTTTCAGTTGGTGCTGAGCAGGGTTTATACTAATTCAAGGACTTTTCAACGTCTCATACTGCCCTACCAGTGGAGGCTGGGGGTGCACAAGAAGCCGGGAGGGGACACAGCCAGGACAGCTGACCCAAATGAGCCCAAGGGGTATTCCATACCTTATGACATCATGCCCAGTATATAAACTGGGGGGGAGTTGTCTGGGGGGCACTATGGCTTAGGGATTGGCTTGGTGTTGATCAGCGGGTGATGAGGAATTGTATTGTGCATCACTTGTTTTGTATATTCTCTTATTATTCATAGTATTAGTATTATTTTCCCTTCCTTTTCTGTCCTATTAAACTGTCTTTCTCTCAACCCACAAGCTTTACATTTTTTTCCCCTGATTCTCTCCCCCATCCCACCGTGGGGGGTGGGGAGTGAGCAAGCAGCTGCGTGGTGTTTAATTGCCGGCTGGAGTTAAATCACGACAAGAATATTCCCTCTTCCACCCACAGAATTTGCCTTTATAAAAAGCCTGTATCCTGCTGACAGGATACACACAATACTTTCCTTCAGGTTTTGGGAGTCATACATGTAATATTGCCTTTAGGCCTGATTCTGATCTGGAATATACAGGTAAATAGTTTGAGACACTTGATATTTTCCACCTGTGAAGTCACAAACAACCCTACTGGCAGACACAGCAGAGGTGACAAATTTCTTCCAAAGAAAGTTGCACATGATTACCATGTGCAGGTCAGGAGCACCATCAACAGAAGGAACTTGGAATGTAAATAAATGTCCACTAGAGAAAACAGAAGGATGGAATTAGGCTAAGACTCTAATATTTCAGAGGTGTTTACTGTAGTATGAAATATATATTCCCTAATCCCAAACCCAAAGGTGTTTTGCAAAGACTTGGGATAGATATATATATAGTTGCTTATTGAAATTAATCTTCACTATTTTAAGAAATTTACTTTGCACAAATTGTGTAATAGTGAATAATGCTGTATGACTGTAGATCCAAGGAATATTTTGCCTTCTGACTTTAAAATGTTGAAAATGGGAGCAAAAATATTTTCAACTGTTAACAAAAAAGGAAAAGATATATCCCTAAATCATAGGAATGATATGCAAATAGAGACCTAATGTTATAAGTCTAACACAGAAGAAGCTTTCATTTCCGGAAGAAAAATCTCAGGGGTGGGGGAGTAAAAGGAAGCAAAAAAAAATCACTTTGTAATATAGTGCAACACAACAGAGCATTAAGGAGAAAGAATAGTTCTGGCTTGTAGTTTTGGAGTTTTGGGGCGTTTTAATTGTGTAAGGTATTTTGAAACAAAGTAACAGGTTTCAAATGAAGAATTAGTTACAGAAAGCATTTTGAAAGATTAAAGTACAGCAGTAGCATCTTTCAAGTTTTTCTCTGGAAATTTTCACTGTTCATTCTGAGCAAAAGTATTTCTCCTGAGAAGTCTGATCTTATTTTTCCTCCCCCTTCTCTCCCACACATTCTCATTTTTTCTCAGACCAGACCAAGGAAAATGTTATCCATTTTCCCTCCCAGATGCTCACCCATCTCTCTCCTATCCTTTGCTTTGATCTATTACTAACCTCTTCAATCATTGCTTAACCACAGAGCTGCTATTTCTTTTGAACTCTAAGTTGAAAATAAACCGATGTACAGACTGGACCTCGGTGAACCACTTGCTTTGTTAGAGATTAATTTGGGATCTTCTAGTAGTCTAACTGGGCTTTTTCTTTCTCTTCTTAGATTTCAATCAGGATGTGATCTCTTATGAGAGAACCCCTTAAAAATGCAAGCTTGTAACTGATCTAAACCTAAGTAAATGCTGAAAAGACATTTTTACTTTATTACTGTATTTCACAATGCTTCTAAGTTTCATTTCTATGTGAAGAAAATATTTTAAATTCTGTAATACAATTCCACAAGTTAGCATCCTCTGCATGAGGTAAAAGATACTTATTAACGTCTCTTAAGTATCCTCATAGCTCTTAAACCTTGAGCACCCATCCCAAACCTTTCCTCATTCCCCCCGTTCATAATCCCTCGAGAGGCTGAGACAAGAGTATAGGTTTTAGAAGTGAAGTATTCAAGTCTTTTCACCCACAACATTAGATAAACTAGAATTGTATCTGTTGTTGTCTTTGAATTGTCACCAGAGTATGTGGGAGAAAAAAACTGCCACAAAAGGATAATTTATTTTCTATCTTGCTTTATTCCTCTTCCTCACTGACTAATGCAGTATTTTGGTAGTTTATTTCTGTCTTAGGCATATAAGAGTTTGTTTCTTAATATCTATTTATTTGTTTCCTGTCTCATTCAGTTTTCCTTTGGTTCCCAGTTCAAGAAGTGTCGCTTTCAAGGAAGTTATGTAAGCACATAAATTACAAATGCACTAATTAAATTCCATTAGAACTATGTGTTAAATAATCCCCTAGCCACTCTGGTATTCAAACATGGGGTGCTATGCTAAACCTCAACATTTCTTCCTACATCACAGGGATATACCAATTTCATTTTTTCCTTTGATGTCCATACTTAAATATGTCATCCAGATAGAGACCATGAGATTTCCAGAAAACAGAAAATTAACTGGATGAAAGCTTAATTAAACAAGTATTAAAAGTTTGCTTAAGCAAACAGGTATAAAAATATAATGTGAATGAAAAAATAACTAAAACTCAAAGGAAAGTTTAAAAATATCAAACTTAGTATAGTTGTTTGTGATTTCAGTGTTGAAATGTAAGTAGAAAATAATTGTCTCATCTAGACATGCAAAACAACTCCAACCTTATCCTGTAGTCTTCTCAGGTATTTTTTATTACAAATGAAATTATGTAAAAATGCTGTTCAAGTAACTCAAACTTTTCATCACTTCTTAAACTTGTGAAGAGATGATCCCATTAAACTTGGTAAGGATATCTTTCCTAGTGTCAGCTGAAGATTATATTGCCAAAATTTCTTTACTGTGATGCTTATATTGACAACTTCTCAAGAAGAAGAGATTAGGAAGCTTAAAGGATCATTCTTTAGGAGTTCCTACCATTCACCTAACCTTGTTCACACTATTGATTATATTTTTTTTAATTTTAGTTTTTCACCCAATTAAGTATATTTCACTTAAAGGTGTAATTCATATGGAAGGGATTATTGTGAGGGAGCCTCTTGACACAAGTTCTTTAAAGCCATCTTTTTTAGTTCTACTAAAGGCCAAAGGAAAGATGTTCGATGCATCTATTTCATTTAGTTTATCACTTTCTTTGCTTACTGGAGGTTAGGGGAGCATTTTTAGTAAAGCTTTTCCATACTCTAGCAACATGAAGAAAAGTTCTTTTATCTGTTAACATTTACAGGTACCTTCTCACAGAAAAGCAAGGTCTGTTCTTCAAGGCGCTGCTTTTGCAAACTTAGAATAAAATTGCACACAACCCACTCTAACCGGGGCATTTGACAAAATGTCAGTAAGCGGTTTATCCACTTATGAGCATACCTGGTATATGTTTTTGTCCCCATTGCTCTTTCACACATGGACTATTGTGGTCTAAGTCTAGTAGCATACCTAATGGGACATCTTCATATACTAATTGGATGGAATTGTCCTTTATACTCTTTACCCTTCAGTTAGAATAATTTAATCTATTTTTTCTTACATTTGCATACTTGTGTTGTTGAGGGGTTGCAGGGAAGGAGACTTGGATTCCTGTTCCCTGCACTGGTAAGTCCTGTATCAAACAGCTACAGTTCATCTGGCACCTCAGGGCTTTCCACTCCTGTGTTACTGTGGGGCCCTCCCAAGCACAACAAAAAGTTCTCCTTCTGAACACGTTTCCCATAAGAATTTCCTGCAAAGTCAGAGTAACTTTTTGGTTTTACACTCTGAAATCTTTGTACTGAATGTCAATCAATGGGCTAGCTTCACAGGATGATGAGCTGTTATACCAGACATACTCTTAATAAACAAACAAACAAACAAATAATTTTCCTTGAATACACATGACCTCTTAACCATGGCTAGGTGTCCACATGTCTAAGGACGGACACCACTTTCTCCAGATAAAAATTTCTCACCCACAGCAGTTTCCCTCTCCAAAGGGTCCCTCAGGGCTTGTATAGGTAAATCATTAAGAAATAAGGCCTGTGATCATTTAGTTTTGTTTGCTGGATATGTGCCTTTGATACCACAGCAGAATTAAACTGTCATTTCATAGTCTGTTTATATATTAGCCTTCAACCTTCTGTGAAAAAAAAGGTACACATGAATTGCTATGTTTGTCAAAGTCTGAAAAATTACCAGATCCTGCCGGGGAAAGTGTGTCGGTTCCTACACAGTTATAAGTCACCACATTTATGGCAGACTTTTAGGAGAGAAAAGAAAGCAGGATTCCTCTGTTGACAGCTACTAGCCATTAAATCTCCAAGCGGGGAAGCTTAGGTGCTAAAATGTCTTATGAACAGGCAATCAAGCATCTCAGCTCAGAAAATGAGTCAAACTGAAGTCCAGGTAGCAAGGCAGTTTAGATATTGTCTCTGTCACTTCGTGTCCGTTCTCTATAGCCCATTTGGCTGTTTCCTCTCACAAAGATTTCAAACAAAATGAAAGTATAGAGAGAATTCACATCCAGCCATTCAGGCCCCAAATTTCCTCTGCTCCTACCCCAGAGACCCTGAATTAGGCAGCTGCAGAAATCCTACCCGCATCTATGGGCTGCTCTCCACTCAGAATCCCTTTTTTAGCTATAAAGTTTTCATCTCCCTGTGAAGCTTTTCCCACTCTGCTGCTAAGTCTGCTTTTCCAGAAGTGGTCTGTCTTGGCTTCAGTCTTTTACACTGGTATTTGGTAATTGACTCCTTAATTATATCTGCCAGAGTAGCTGATGCTTTTTTTAACGACTTCTGAGCTGCTATAACATTGGATCTCATCACTTCAAATTTCAAGGGCAGTAAAGGCTTTCCTTGCCTTGAT
>VYZV01038977.1:24805-49657 GCA_013401275.1 Pandion haliaetus | reverse complement strand
GCTGGCATAATCCCAAAGGAATAAAAATCAAAACCATTTCTGCTAAACTTCCTGACCATATTTTGCTAGGTCAGCTAATCAGAAAATGTCTTATAACTTGTGGCTATTTATAACTAACAAAGCTCCAAATTAAAATAAAGAAATACAGAAAAGAAGGAAATGTTTTCAAACATCTCAGTAGTGAAAACAACTATTACTGAAATTTTTATCAAAATAATTTTCATTTTTTCAGAGGTTTCATAAAAATGGAGCCATAATTTTGACAAAAAATAGCTGTACATCCAGCTGAAGTAAACAGAAAATCAGGACTCAGATGGCATACTTAAGTGCCAAATGTAAACCTGAGAAATTAAATAGCCACTTGATCCACCTCTTGATAGACAGGGGTTGGTGCACTTAAGGACCCTGAATATGTAGTAAGATTCAGTGTGAAACCCATGATACCATGGTTAACATGACAGTTTTTCATATAAGCTGCCACATTAGTAATTTCCATCCTGTAAAATGATTATCTCCTGCTATACCAAATGCTTCAAACTGCCACTGAGGTTAGTGAACTAAAGGCAGTCAGTATATCACGAGGTGTCCAGCAAGTTAAGGATGAAAAAGCTTGTAATTTATATTTGTTACCAGCAGCCTTTCTGTTTGAAGCTCACATGGTTTCAGTGCAGTATCAGTTTTCTCCTATCTCTTTTCTCAGATTTGTTTTCAGAGGATAAAAATATATATTTAAGATAATTACAGACCTCTCATATTCACTTGTAAAGAAAAAGCTTAGATTGGACCATATTTTAAATTTGGCATTAGTTCTAGACCTGACTCAGAGTTACTGCAAGAACCTTGCTTACAGGGATGACAGCGAATGATTCACTCAGTGCTGTTTTGTTGATCCAGCTGTAGGGCCGAATTAGACAACAGACTTCTAGAAAGACAGAAAAATATAATTTTTCAGCAGACAGAGAGTGACATGTCTTGGATCCACCAAGATGACTCACATTCTTGCAGTGAGAAGTAACCCTTGTCTTAGCCAGTTCACAAATTAGCAACGATTAATCAAGCATAAAAAAGGCTGGAATGACTTTAGCAAAATACATCCCAAATGAAACCTAAATCCTTCCAAAAATTCTTGTGAATTTTTTAATATATTCATATCTCTTATGGTTCCTTCAACCTGCTCCCTGCCATTGCTGTACTTGCTTGTCACAGAATGTTCGTACTATAAAGGATAGCAGAAATTTAATTTCAAAGTAATATTTGCAAGGTTTTGAACCCATTTGACTTCAAATTTCTGTGTCAGCTTTGGGTCCAGAAATGACTCAGAAAACTGCTTATTCTATTAGCCACCCTTTTTCAGTTTTATTTTATGCTGCACCTGTTTTTGTATCTTCCCCCAGTTTTTACTATCTTGAATTGAATAGAAATGTGTAAACTTGTTCATCATAAATCTTGAAAGCATCCATCAAAACAAAAAACAATGGTTAAACAGTAACAAACAGCAACACATGTGAGCTTTCTTTCTGTAAATGTGGCTGAAATACACCACCCTGGTGATTTCTGTAACCAGAAAACACAGTTCAGAGATCAGGTCATGATCAATCCATAGAGATAANAGTCATTGCATTTTTGCAGACAGATAAACATGAGGAAACTGCAATCTATTCATAGCTACAGGCAGATGGTTTCATAGATTCATGTCGAAGAGGAGAAAAAGCAGCTCTGTTTGTCAGGGAAGATATATACTGTGAATTATTCACCCAGCTCAAGTAATAAGTGGGGTCAGGGTAGAACAAAATAATACATTGATTTTTCCTTACAAAAAAGCAAGAATATGGTTAGTCCAGGTATTCATTTGAACTGTTACATGAAGCCCAGGAACCAGCTGCCTGCCCCTCAGATTAAGTTTCATTCTCACTCCCCTGGTCCCCGATACCAGGTCCACAGTTCTCAGACTGCTAACGCTCCAGTCCTGTCTTAGCCTTGGAGGTGCTTAAAATCAATTTGTTCCTCTGTTTCAGTGCACGAAGTTCCTCAGGACTGGCATATCACTTACTCAGAGATGTGTTGGCTGAGGGGATAAAGAATCTACACTCCAGTGCAAGCTGATAAAAGGCAGGAGGCAGCTAAATCTACCCTAGCTCCTTAGAGAAGCCTGATCCATTAGACATGCTCAGGTCATGGGCTGACTTCCACACAATAGCCTAACAGAATAGACTAACATTTACAATATGGGAAACCTACGCTTTTGACTCTTTTTTGGCCCATGGTAGTTTTGAATCCACAGATCCCATTTTTAAGAAGGTGTTCTTGCTGCAAGGCTGTGGAATATCCTAAGATGAAGGCTAGCCCCTGCCGGTGGAGAAACTGGAGATGTGAGGCTGAGCAGAAAGGGAAGTGAAACTTATGGCACTGGAGCAAGACTGAGCCTGATGGGGATATAGTCCCGGAAAATTGAAATGTCTTCACTTTTAGTAGCATAGGTTTAGGTTCACAGTGTGGGTTATATAAAAGGACACTAGGTCCCTGAAGAAGGGGAATCAGCACTTTCTGAAAATTGTACTCATTCAATTTCCCCACGAACTTGTAAATACCCTGGCTTCTGATTCTGCCACTCTTCCAGGCCTTCATTTTCACTCTGTGAAGCCTTACATGGTTTTGACACTTTGTCTACTGAAGGAGTATGCTGTTATCTGTCATAGCCAGGTGCCATTATCATAATTCATAATCTAGTTCCTGACTAAACCCTCTACTGTTACAAGGACAGAGTAAAAGGCAATTTTGCCCCAGAGAAGCTCAGAAGAAATAAAAGTCATGAAGAGAAACGGTAGCTCCTAGCTCAGTGGCTTGCTGTGGGCTCAGCAGGAACAACCATGTGAGAACCACAAGACTGTGCCTTGCAATATGATATTTTGGTGTCTAGCATTCATTTCTTCCTTTCTCTGTTTCCTTTGTCATGAAGCTTGTACAAAGATGTGCATTTGCAAACCTTAGAAATCATAAGTTCTGAGTTTATCTTCATCTGTCGTCATGGCAGACCTGTTTAAAATTTCAAAAATGGGAACAGGGGACTGTTTTGGTTTGGGGTTTTTTTGCATTAGCTTTGCTAAAGAGAGTTGCATGGTGTATTATCTATTGTGTCACAAGCTGGACAAAGTACTTGCAACACTGAATGAGTGAGGAGGGGGGCTATATAAAGATTTTATGCTACTTTGCATTATATTCCCACATAGACTTAAATTCTGGACTTCAAAGTATCTTTTCTGAGATGGTGATTAGAGATAGTGCAGTGACAACTGCCAGAATTTAAACTACATAAATTGAATTTTGGACATTGAAATTGCATTTCTGACCACATCCCAAAGGCCTGAAGAGTGAAATGTTGCACTTGGGACATAATTAATTTCCAGCATATTTTAGGAGAAAAATCTATTCGTGGCTAATATATGTCTACCCTTTTCTGCTCTGTAATGTACATCAAAATACCATCTATTGTCATTTAAGACACACCAAAGTCTAGTGAACCAGACATTTGGAGCTTATACAAGCAAGCTACTGTTTGACCCAGTTTCATTACAAGCCTGAAACTGCCCATTACCCACTTAATGATGAGTAAGATGAAAAATTGAATCCAATCTACCTCGCGGGACTTGAAAAACCATCCAGACAACTCTTGGCCAAGGAAAGCAGCTCAAATTAATATGCCAGACTGTGAACTCCAGTGGCTGAGGGAGAAGCTCCTGCAATCATTTCTTCTGCCCCTTCCACAGGTGCCAGGTCTCACCAAGCCCCAGCTGTGGGGCAGGTATCTGGGTGAGGTTGCACCTGTGCTCACTGCTACTAAATTCACCAAAACCTGCCTGCTGGAGTACACAGCTTTTCAGTCACCTTTCAAATACCAGCAGCAGCAGTGGGGCTGTCATGCCCAGGTTAACAAGCTCTGCTTTCTCAGCAATGCCTATTGACTTCGGCTTAATATTTCACTCACCATGATTTCTGTTTTCAGGATTGTTCAAGTCTGGTTCTGTTAGTTAGTACAGCCTGTGCTATACATAGCTTTATGCTTAGCTATGAAATGGTAGAGTTAACTACAGAAGCTCAAACTCTTTTCCTTTAACAAACATAAGGAAGAAAAAACCCCAACACTTCACAGTCTCCTTAACTATCAGTGTGTGATGGAAATGTGCTTAAGGTTAAAGGCTTGTTTAAATCACTGGACAAATCAAGGTCTAACACTGATGAGAACAGATGGCTTATCCTAGATTTACACTAGTATAATTGAGAGCAGAATTTGTTCTGAGGTGTCAAATAAGTATAACAATGAATTAAACAGTGCAACCAATTTAAAAGAAAAATGCTCATTAGTGTGAATAGAAAACCATCACAGCAGAAAAATGCCAGCACTTACTGCAATACATCAGCTATTCCCATTAACATAGTAACTAACCATTTCTGGATAGTATGATGCATGGCTAAACAGAATACTGCAAAATGATAGCTCCCATCCACATGACTAAATTACAGTTCTTCCCTGACTTTATCACCCTATCTCTGCTGATGTTTATTGAATAATTATAACACAGAGAGTGAAAACATTGAGGAAGAAATGTAAAGTTGTTTTGCATATAAAATACATGCATACATGAGTTGTGCTGATCCTATATAAAAATAAATAAAATAAAAATGAACCAAACCAAACCAAACCTTTGGTTTAAGAGATATTCTCCAAAAGAAGTAATCTCTAACACTGCCCATTTTTGAGTGGAGCAATTCCAGACCAACTTTGAAAATCCCAGTCAAAGCACATAGTTTTGCAGTAGTCTCATCTGGATAGTTTCTTAGCCAAAACAATTTCAACAAAAAGGCTGGTTCCAGACATACCGTATTAAATAACCTCTGAATTGGCAAAGAGTGATGCATACATTCCATCTGAAAGTCTGCTACGGGTCCGGTCAGTTGAGGTAATGTAAGTTCAGTTTCACAGCTAGAAACTGTAACAGCGTTTTCAGCAAATAATTGTCAAAACTGTCCTTTTGTACATTCAGTATTAAAGTATATAGGAAAATCTGGCTAGATAGGGAAAAAGAAGAGTAATGTACTATTTCATCCTCTTTAAACCTTTAGAAACAAAACAGCAGAAAAGTAGGATGAATAGTTACAGTGAAAGCAGAAATAGATGTAACTGTGTAATTTTATGGCCAGACAGGAGTATATGGTCATCATCATTCAAGATCCTGGTTTTTTCCTCAATTATGTCATAGTTCACTGTAATTTCACTTGCCCTGTGGGAGTTACTCATAGTCAAGAATTAAAGTAGTCTGCGAACTCTAAAGATGGGGTAAGTCCTCATCTTCTCAGCCTCAATTATTTTTTGCCTTCTCCTGGCCTTTCCCCTCACAACCGTGGCACATTTCTGCTTACCTCTAATTTGAGAGCCATTTGCGTAGGCAGGGAGGAGGTGGATGGAGCAGTGCAAAGAGGGCTTCTTCCCTGCAGCAGGGTGCAGAAGTGTAGGCAATGCAGAAGCAGAGGCAGCAGGACTGAAGGCAGGGGCTGAGAAGCAGGGATCTGGCCCAGCACCCTCTTCCTCTCCCATCAGGATCCATCTCTTCGTGTCACTCTTGGAAAATACTTCCCAACTCTGTCTTTCCCACCTTCACATTTTAATTTTTTTAAATCTTAACCCTTCCTGTGCTCTGCTACACTCAGTGTAGCCATGAAACTGGGCTTAATGGTAGTGATATATAAAACTTCTGAAACAAAGCAGGAAATTTGCAATGCTTACAGTGACTTCCAGTCAGTATCTCCCAAAGCTTACGTTAATATGTCCTGCCATGTATTCCTGTTCCCAACATGGTTCAGGGCCAATCTAGTTTTTACTCAACTAGAAGGCTTGACTACAAACACAATGCAATATTCAATATGCAAATATGCAATATTTGTCCTGGCAGCCAAGCAGGCAAAACGCATCCCAGGTGCATCAAACACAGCATAACCAGCCAGTCAAAAGAGGTGATTATCCCACTGTATTTAGCATCAGTGTGGCCTCACCTTGAGTACTGTGTGCAGTTCTGGGCCCCACAATTTAAGAAGGATGTGAAGGTCCTTGAATGAGTCCAGAGGAGGGCAACAAAGGTGGTGAAAGGGCTGGAAGGCACATCCTATTAGGAGCGGCTGAGGACTTTGGGGTCATCTAGTCTGGAGAAAAGGAGGCTGAGGGGCAACCTCATCGCTCTCTACAGCTTCCTGAGGAGGGGAAGTGGAGAGGGATGGGCTGAGCTCTTCTCCCTGGGATCCAGTGATAGGACACATGGGAACAGTTCAAAGGTGCATCCGGGGAGGTTTAGACTGGACATTAGGAAACATTTCTTTACCGAGAGGATGGTCAAACACTGGAACAGGCTTCCTAGAGAGGTGGTCAATGCCCCAAGCCTGTCAGTCTTTAAGAGGCATTTGGACAATGCCCTTAATAACATACTTTAGCTTTTGGTCAGCCCTGAATTGGTCAGACTAGACAATCTATGTAGGTCCCTTCCAACTGAAATAGTCTATTCTATTCTGTTCTGCTCTGTTCTGTTCTATTCTTTCCACTCTATTCTATTCCAGTAGTTCTCATGTACTTTGAATTTTTTTAACTATAAAATCAACAGTATAATGTTACCCAGAGAGCAGTATTGCAACAGTATACAATCTCACATGTGAATGAAGTTATACTGTATATCTATATATAGATATATAGATATGTATATCTAGTGGTCTTTTTGAGGATTAATTGTATAGCCTGTCACTTACCTGCATCCAACACAGAGGGAACATGACACCTTTCCTCCAGTTCACCCAGAAAGAGCTTTATTTGAACTAGTGAGTTTCTTTATGCTTTTCTTTAAAATAGACTGTTTCAGACACCCTAATAATACAAAGAATCTTTGTATCACTGACAGCAAAATTTAACCTGGTTCTACTCAAGCTCATAAGTGGATCCAGAGCGGGACAACCAAAGGGACAGATTGCCTTCTTTTCATAAGACTTTTCCACAGGGTTTGAAGCGTGCACAAAGAATGAAAGAGGAGGATGAGGAAGAGCTCTGGTGCATAGGTTGACACAGATTTTTTATTCCAAGTGAATCTCAAGGGCACTGAATGTAGCACACTAATTTGGGTTCACGTAGTTTGAGTGAATTCAAGCTAGCATAGCTTGCATGGCATAGCTAGCATGTCTACTCATGTGAAAACATGCCCCTGTGCCTCTGGAAGCAGAACAGAGGTGACTTCAGTTCACATCTTTCCTAAGGTGACCCCTGCTTCCAAGACCAGTGGGTCATTGCTTCAGCACTGATTTCATTTCAACAAACTATCAAAATCAACTCTTCTTGTTACAAAGCCTCATACAAAAAAGTTACTGGGCCTAATTCTGACAAAGCTTGGAGAACTATTAAAAAGACAAAGCATGAAAAAGCATAGCTGTAAATTACAACTGATGACTGCTGGTTCTTCAGCAGCTCATGCTTTGTTTAAGGTCAAAATCTGAGCATCAAATGTGTACAACAACTGATATTATTAATCAAATTTAAGCTCCCACAAGTGTTAGTGCTTTCAGTTTGGAGGCAGATATTTTACTGCTCTTTGCAGATTTAGGTTAGTTTGAGTGCTTAGTAGCCTGTAAATCTTTCAAATGCAAAACGTAACATGGCTTGGCTTATGCACATCATTTTGAGTCTGTTTTTACTGATATAAAGAATAGCTTCATTATGTCACAAGTGTCATTCTAATGCCTTTCAGAAATAATACATGCATGATGGTAGATATTAGAAACATCTTGGATGCTTTGGTGTGTACAGAGCCCTTCAGTTCACCATAAAAACGGGATAGACAAAAACATAGAAAATTAAGTGAAGTTTACACAAGGGAAAAAGGACCCATAACGGCCTAAACTCATATAAATCATGAGACCTCTGTCCTTTCCTGACCCTGCTGTGTTTTCTTTGTTAAATTGTAAACTGTTAGGGACTGTCCCTCAACAAACGAATGTCCTGACTAGAACATTAGAGCTCAACCTTGTCAGGGACTGTAGATGCTAATGTAATACAAATTATGTAAAGACGAATGATTTTCTATGCAGCCCTTAATCTAGGAATGTTGCATTACAAAGTTAATCACTGAATAAATCTACAAGCAATTGTGGAAGCAAAGCAGAGTCTAAGACTTCCTCTGTGGGCAATCACGCTTTGTGCTGGTGGACAGAGATGCACCTTTCTCATTTGTTTTCCCTGTGGGAATACGAATCCTTTACTCTTCTTTGTGAAGTAGCCCAGCCACTGTGGAAAGCAGCCCCATGGCTGGTGTCCATCATAGTGATTGCATCAGTTTCCTTGGCAGTAGGAGCTATAGATTCACACCCCTCAAGATGGAGAGTTTCAAGGATGATCAAACTGGTTGGCTCTCCCAAGGATGGTGAATGATTGTTCTTGAATGAAAATGATAATAACCTTTAGGTTTTGCTAGTCTAGTGTGTCAGGCATGCTCTGAACATGCCTGATGGATCACCTAGGGAAGTTAGGAGGCATTTAGGTACTTCCCTAACCAGCTCTGAACTGCTTAGCTAGAAGGCAGGTGCCCAGATGTACAATCTGGGACGTGTCCAGGCAGGCAGAGGGAGGACTCGGAGCTCCACTGTGGACTGATTACAGGTACTTCTGGAGAAGTAACCCAGGCTGCTCTCTGAGACTTCGTCTCCAGAATGCTGCACTATTTCCAGCCTTGACACAAAGTCAGTAACCTGAACCTCACCGGTGACCACCAGTTTCTTTGTTTTTCTTGCTGTCAATATATTGCAGTAAAACTAGATGTCAGAATCAGTCAAGCTGGAATAACTTAAAAGTTCCACATGCTAGAGCAAGTTAATGCTCAGAGGTGTCTGAGTAATGGAGACATTGGATAAATGCTTGCAGAGTGCTTTACCACTTCTCAGTCCATATAAGCCATAAGTAGCATGTGTCTAGCATACAGAGTTTTCTAAATAGAGCTATATATTCCCATTGTCCTTGAAAATTGTTGCATTTAAGATGGCTTTCTTCAACTATCCATGTGCTGAGCTAGATGTCAAATCTTCTACCACTCCATCAAACCAGATAATCTATTTCCAAAGTAACAGCTCATTTAGCATTAAAATTGGCACTTAAGGGTTGATATAAAATGTAAATTAAATGTAGGATATGAGTAAATGAGGCTACTCTTATAATTCAATCTTTGTATTGGTCCCAAGGTTGATATTTTTATCCAAATCATAAATACTCTTTCTCCTTTTGAAAGTATGGTTTTCAATTTCATTTGTGGCATTGCTTTCAAAGCAGAGAAACATCACCTTCACTACAAATTCACATGAGAGTAATATAACTATCAATCACAGTGGCTTGGAAAGAGCTAGTAAGATTTCAAAGCTAGGGTTAAAGATAAAAGAAATTAAATTAAGTAATGCTAGAATGAAGCAATCAAGATTAAATGTGTTCTCAGCTGCTGAGTTAACCAGTTCTGAGTTTTTATCGAACAAAAGGTTAAAGAAATGAACCCTTAACAGCAATTTATTTCAGTTTAATATTTTTTTAAGCTCAAGTTCATAGTAGCTGAATTTCTTCTGTCACTTTAAAAAAAAAAGGAAAAAACCTGACATTATCATTTCTAGTTAATGGCTCTCAAGAAGTTAATTTAACACTCATGATGATCATGTACAAACAGGCTGTGTGATTTAATTAGAATCCTAAGAGTTTTGAAAATCCCATATAGTAAGCAAATTCATGGGCTGATCATTTAAAAACTGCTGAAAATTCTTGAGCCTAAATTGAATTGAATTCATTATTTCTTTGAATTAAATTAGTCTTAACTGAAAATAATGAAAATAATTCTTAAAATGTGAAGAAATCCCAAGAAATCTTAGCTGCTAAATGCTACTCTGGAAGAAAAAAACTTCAGTGGATGATGACATCCTTGACGAAACTAGTGTAAATTCAAACCATGGTTGTCATATCTAATAAGCATTTCCAATAGAAATTCAAGAGCTCATGGCTCAATTCTGTTCAAATATGAGCAACATACTTTTCTGGGTAATTGTTAATTGTTTGGATTTCTTCACCAACCAGCATCCCTCCAGCACTAAAGTTCTTGCTAGTGTGTTTTTGCCCTGCACTGTGAAACCTTAGATGGAGGGGTACATTTGAGTGATGATTTTGATGATGAATGTACCTTGGTCACATCCTGGAGAATAGGCTGTCACCTCCATGTCTTAGGGCTGCAGCAGGGCATCATGCCTTCTAGTGGTTCTGCTCTGGGTAACCTCCCCCAGCAGGCAACATACAGCCCAGGGCTGCCTGCAGACCATAGTCTCTCTCCTGCTCCCCAACCCATTTGTGTGGGCAGCTAGTTTGCAGAGCACAGATCAGGGCTGCCAGTGGCCTGGCAACAGGGAGAACAGCAATGCATAAGTTCAGGCTGCTAGCACAAGCCTGGTATTGAAGTCACATGGGGTGCACAATGCTCAAGTACACAGGTTCTCCTGGGGTATTCTTGAATGGTCTCTCTCAAGAAAAGTAGACTAAATTAACTAAACCCCGTGAAATTTGAGTAGGGGAGCTAAACTGCAGTAAGCTGCAGTGTGGACATTCCACCCAGAATTATGTGCCGTAACCTGATTTCAGGCTTTTCTATAGAGTGGTCAGCTCAAAAATTGAGAGGGGTTAGACAGAATGGGTTGATACACATTTCTTTGCCAGCTGGGCTAGGCTGGGCTATCCCAATACATCACTCCTTTCCATCCTCATTGCAAGTCCCCACACTGTCCCACAGGTGGATGATCTCTAGGTGTTTCTTCACCTGTAGCAGCACTACATGAGCAGTACTGCTAATCCAGGTGTTTCCTCACCCTGCTCATGCACTAGGCCCCATCACATGCGATTGTGCCTGGCCACTCGTCCCCCAAACTCAGGCCCACATGCTGTCCCTCCTCAGGCTCTCCAGATGCGACATCATGAGACAGACTGAAGACTAACCAAATCAAAGAAATAGTTCTTTTGGAGAGTGGAAAGGAAATGATCCATGTTTGACATCCATGGGGAAAGGGGAGGGACAGTAGATGGGTTGGTGCAATTTCACAGTTTGTTTAAACCAGTCACAGTGCCAACTGCACTGAGAGGCACCTGAAGTGTTTCCCCTACCACCTCCCATCTACATCAGACTAGGGCTCATGTAGTCATCTGGATCAGGAGTTGATCTGGTTAAAAACTAACTCTGTAAATGAATAAATGAGAAAGATTTATGTTTAACCCAGGTCACTTATCTAATCAAGTTCTCTGCAAAGCCTTGCAAATGGATGTACTGACAAAATGAGGGAGGGATGGAAGAGTGGGAATGAGTAACCTGAGGTATGAAGTAGTAGGGGTTGCTTGTGTTGTATTATAGCTGAAATAAATATGGGTCAAATTACAGACTTAGTAGTTTTTTCTTTTACACTTTCCACAAAGGAATACCTTACACTGGAAGAATACCAGGGAATTCAAAGAAATTGGAAGGTTTGTCTTGTTCACAAGAATTTGCAGATAGATTTCAATGAGAATCAAGGATTTTGTATGCTCAGCTTCCCTGTTTTACTTTCAAACTTGTCAGCACCACATTCTCAAATGCCTAAATCACAGAATTTTCCTCTGAGCACCAAAAAACCTCTCCATTTGGTGCCTAAGTGTACTAAGTATTCTTGAGGAGCGAGACCCCTGAGTAGTGAGTGCCTGCCTGTTAACGTACTTCTTCAGTTTTCAGCATATGCCAAGTCAAGAAGAGAAGGAATGAGCCAAGATTCCCAAACGCTGTTTCCCCATGCAACACATTCTGCTGTAAGGATGATGCTGAGCTTGCCCTGAGATTTCAAACATCTTGTAATTTTCTTTCTAAAACTGATTTTATCACTTTCTGGGCTTATTTTCAATACAAATCAGTGACAGAGCCAATTTACTTAGTAGCTGCAAAAATGGGCTTCAGAGTTAACCATTGTAACAAGTAGCTGTCACAGAAAAATCCTTGGTTAACAAGGAAAAGGGGGAGGAAAGGTGAATCCACATAAATGTTATTGCATTAAAGAGAGGAGTTAATTTCAAGCAAACTTTTTTATGACTGATCAGCCAAAAGTTTAATTTAGAGCAATCAAACACTTGTCTAATAAAGACAAGGCTTGGTGCTTCTAAATGTAACAGTAGCATGAACATGTAAAATAGCTTAAATCAACAAAAATTAATATTGTAAGTGTGGGAATGAGAGTCACCCCTAAGAACCCAAAACTACATCCCAGTAAATTGAAGAATGATAGCAGACATGGAAAATGTTACCCAACAAGTCAAGGCAAACAATGCCTGGACCTGAAGCTTCTGGAGAGCAGTCCACCGCATCTGTCTTGGAGGCATTGTGTAAGGCTCCAACCAAGTGGTGGCAGTGGTGGTGGTGGTTCCCCTTTCATACCTCAGCCCCAGCCCTGAGCTTGCAGTCTTCCAACACCACTCACATTTTTCCCACAGCATATCACCAGCTTGGTCATGCCACCACGGCTCCTTGAGGCCTGTGCTGTAAATGAGAACATTGATATGTTCCCTTTAAAAAAATAGTATATTTGGGGATTTCCTCAGTACATTTACTGGTCATCTTGACTCTGCAGGATAAGTTAGTTCAGATGACTTTTTGTGCTAATATTCTCCTCCAATACCTGAGCTCGCTCTTTCACTGCCTGAGGCCCTAATTTTGGAAAGGATCCCATTCAATATGCTGAAGTCCTACTGAAGCTGGGCATATGGTTAAGTACTTTCCTGATCAGGCGTGTGCATATGTGCTTTCTCAGACTGATGTCTTAGATCAGAACTTATTTGCAAAATATATTATTAATTCTTTGGCACATTTTACACATGAGAACATGAATAAAAAGATAAATAAAAAGATAAATACATAAAGCCAAATATTTTTCTGTTGCTGGGTAAAAGGATTTTTTGGCTAATTTTCCTTTGCTACATTCTGATTACAGTTTAATTGTATCTTTTTGTCTCTATTTTGGGGGTTAAAACCAAATATAATAGAAGAAAGTTAAAATGATCTTAAGGATTTTTGAAGTTTTTTAACCACTGTTTGCTAACTAATGGTAAAATATTGTCTCCGGCAAAATGTTTGTATGAAGCACTTGGCTGTTTTAGTATAACTGAAGGCCCTAGAGTAATAAAGTCTGAATAAATTCAACAGACTTGACATATTCCTCTTTCTTACATTAGTCAAATAATACAGACCCCGTTTCCATTTTGTCAGAGACCTTAACAGAAGGCTATCAATTGTGACAAATTTAAAAAATTATTTCTTGATGTGTGTTTACATCTTTTGGTGCTTGTAGCTGTCATGGCGTGACTAATTCACAACAAAAGCTTTATTTGATAAATGTAGCATGTTTATTGTTTGTAGAATATCTATGTAGAGAATCCAGTTTTGAAAAAATAATCAATTATCTAACTTTTTCAGTAATTGCTTTTTTGAATCATTTAGCTCTTTAATCATTCATGGACACTTGAAAATCAAGCTGTGTTCTGTAGTTATGGTTATCCAGGTCACTCAAGTGGGATCATTTCTCTCTGGTGTTTGACTGGGTATGGGAATGTGCCTGGCAAGGACTCTTCCATGTGCACATGTGAAATATGTTCCAGTGATCTGTGGGCAAGAAGTTTTGAAATTTGCTTTTCATAAACACCTATTGCAACAACTAAAGTCTATTGAAACGTCTGTAGGAAATGAATTTGAAAAAAAGTAAATATCACCCACCAAAAAGGCTTGATAAAATTAATGATCAAATATTTGTTAAAATGTTTAACGTTACTTGTCTTTCCACTATACAGCCTGGATTTATATCATCCAACTTCAGACACGTGAACAAGATGTGTCCACAATTGAAACAGCTGATCTGACCAGTCGATACAGACAGCTTTGCCCCTTGGAAGTGATTTGGGTCACCTAAGGTCTGAGCTGCAGTCATGGGGCTGCCTCTCCCCATGAACTGAATGTATCGAGAGCCTAGGGCAATTAGCCCTCCAGATGAGATGGTTCAGACAGATGCATAAAGTGCAGTGTCCTGGCTTTAAAACAATGCCTGAATAGCTGTGAGGACTTAGTTTTCTTCTACTTTGTTCCTTGGCTAAGCAGTGCAGTCTTTTGATACCTAGCAAAAATGAAGCAACAGAAAATGTTATCATATCAAGACTCTTTTATAAGGAAGAGCTAGCTTCTGACCTGATCTGATACTCTGAAAGAAATGTTCTTGGAGAGGAATCTAGACTCAAAATATCTTAGAAAGGTCACCAGGCCAAAGCTGGCTTTCGCTTATGCTTCTTTTTCATGTGATCGGGCGATACTGCCATGTATTCATAATACAACAAAAATGCATACACTAGTTCTGAAGTTCAGAAAGAGGGAAAAGGTGAAAATCATTGAATTTTTTTGAAAAAAAAAAAAGAAAAAAAAAGCCAACAGAGCTATGTTCAAAGTAAGAAATATAAGAGGAGGCAATTTGTTGAATGGCTAACAGAAGCACGGTATCTCAAGTGCCTCATGTGCCTTCAATATCTATTGGAAAAGCCAAATCACAGAACACAAGTGTAAGAACTTCTTAGAATAGGCAGGTGGAGTGAATATTATACAAGTCTACCCTCTCTTATTATTTAGGCATCCTCTTTCAGCCACTGTCAGAGACAAGACATTGAGTTAGGCTGCCTTTTCATCTGAGCTGATGTTTTTTTCTTTAAAAAATTACTTTACAAACAATCTGATCGAGTTTAAGTTGAAAAAAATATTACAAGATTACACCAAGGCCAAACCCCTTCTCACTAAAAGGATCTTCTTCATTTATTTAATGCAACTTTAGAAGTATTATGCTGATTAATGTAGTTGTTCTGTTGGCTAAATTATCTTCTTCACTGAACTGTAAAGTTCATAAAGGAAGATGATTAATTCATATCTGTATTGTTTATGCTGCCTTTTCGAAAGAAAGGATTCCAATTATCATTTAAATAATGTCATTTGATTGTAAAATGGACCAAATATGCAAATATTATTTTACTGCTGTTCTGAGCTGAGCCATTATACTCCAAAGATCAAAAAAGGGTGGGCCAATTGTGCTCCGATTTATAGCTGTGTGATGACAGAGCAGATTTACTTGTGTAAGGAAAATGACTTTATATTTACCCCAGCGCAACAGATAATCAGATGTGACCCATTGTAATGAATATCTCTGGGAAACATTGATACATTATCTTTGAAAAGATGATATTCACTTACTGCTAGGAACAAATTATTTAAATCACAAACTTGGGGCATTAGTTTCCTTGGGCTGTTACTCTTTCAGGACATAAATTTAGCTTTGAAAGAACTGCCAGCTATCTCAATTTCCATTAATGACAGAGGAACTTCAATTTAGAAATCCATGCAAAATGTTGCAGATAAGCCAGTAAGTACAGAAAATATGCATTAATGAACACTTTTAAAAAGAAAACTCAGCTCCTCATGAGAAAAAGCAAAACACCCCAAATCAAAGCAACCCTCACCCCACAGGAAAAGTACTCAGGTCAGCAATTCAATACTTTGTTTTCCTTGAGCTGTATGGCCACATATTAATAATGACTGGGGGTGGGGGCATGTTAACTATGAAGGAATTTGGGATGTTTTCATTATTGCTGGGCAAATAAGTCTTGAAAAGCAAGCATCTCTTTTATGCATAGATCAAGTGAACTTGGCAGCAGCAATGTCATTGATGCTAACAGTGTGTGACAGGAAACAAACCCATGTGACTGCTGTGTTTTGTAAGTTGAGCTCTTGTGTAAGATTCCGGTACATTCTTTTCCAGCTATTCTTTCAGAAATTTGAACTTTTAATTAAAAGGCAACATTGAAGCATGTCCAGCACTGACAGTCTTAATGCTGTTTCTTCTCCACATTAACATGCAAACCAGCTTCAGTCAGCATGCAAGGAGATACTGTATAATTAGCCTCATTGTCCATTATGAACAAATATGTGTTTTGGTGAGGGAGAGAATGTACTAGTGTTTTCTAATCAAACAATCAGGAGTTAGGATTTTCAGCTTTTAGTAGTCGTCATTTTCACATAGGCATCCTAATGACCATTTTAGTTTATCAGTTGGAATGAAATAGATGTGTCAAGTTCAGGGTGCTTGTAAGGATATTTAAGCTATTAAAAAAAATTCAATTCAGTTTTAAAAAAAATATTTGAAATGCAACATTTATTAAAGTAAATATTTACTAAACTTATAGCAAATATCAAAATGAAAACAAATAGCCAGATGCTGGTCTCTGGAAAGACGAGCTATAATATGTATAATGTAATAGGCACCATCATTTAACACCCTAGAATCCATTTTACTAATGAGCACAGAGCTTGGTAATGCATGTGTATCAAAGATCTTCAATAATGTGTAATAGTGAGTTTTAGCAGTACAAACTTAGGGAATGACATGACATGACATGATATGCTTAATACACCAGCTGGTGACTTCAGTGTTGGGTTTAAATTCTGGAATGAATTTTGGGTGGTAAATTAAAAACACATTAGGTGTCATGAAGCAGTGAGTAGAAAAGAAAAAGATATGGTTTTTTAGGAAGCTTAATTTTTCTTTTCCCTGAGTTTTGGAGTTGTATTATATATGTTGCACAAATAATGAAACTGCTACTTGAAAAAAAAAAAAAAATTACTATCATTTTCATTTTTTAATTAAACATCTTGTAATGGCAACATAAGACTATAGGATTAGATCTTGATTTCCAGGCTCACAGAATCCACATTCTTAATTTCCATAGAACTAGTAATGGAAGTAGAATGGAAATAGAATCTGTCCCATCTCAGATTATTGAACAATCTTACAGAATCAATTTTTTATAGTACATTTCAAAAGAAGCAACATGTGAAAATGTATCCAATATTTGTATAGTTAAATCCTCAAGAAATAATCAGTCATTTAAATATTATGTTTTCGCCTCCAAAGACTACTACCAATCGTGTGAAAATCAGTCTGGATGTATACAAACTAATGTATCAAAGAAGTAGTAACTCAAAGCTATCACCATTAGATACTTCTCCACCATCCAAACTTTCCCAATGCCTGTGTTTCCTGCAGAAAGGAAACCTGTTACCTGGTTTAGTTGAACCTCTTCTGGTGCAAGATAATGAATCCACTCCCTATTTTTTTTTGTGGGTTTCATCATTTAACATTACTCCTTCCTCCAACCATCTCAAGGCTTTCTGAAAATTCAGCTCTAGGCACTGCAGATGAGGGCAAAGACTTCATCAGGAGTGAAATGCTACTCCACAAATAGCTTATGCAAAGCTTTTTCAGTTAAGTGGCAGTCTTTCCAATTATTTTGGCCAGCATGTAATCAAGCCTTGCTGACTAAAAACATAAAATGGAAGGTTGCTTCAGATGTACCTACAGCTACATTACTTCATTATTTTAATGAAGAAAGAGATGGAGAGGACATCTGTGAACATCCATTCTGTTATCATGCCAGTGCTCTAGTAGATTCTGAGATTATTCATAAAATATGCAGTCTGCATTATAATGCAATTAATTCATCAACATACAGATGTCTGACAGTATTCTTAACAGGAAGACATTTTTATAATTCCTATTGGTATGGCTTCAGTTGGCTTGATTTTACAAAAAATGAGGGCCTGATACTTCTATGAATCTCACTCACCATGGACTGAAATCATGGAGGAAACAATATCATCATAGACCATGAATTTAGACCTACATAAAAAATAGTCCTGATTTCCTTCCTTTCATAACATTTTTTAGTCCTTTTCTCAGTACTGGGAAACAGAGGCTTTCCCCAGTCTATCTAGTCATTCATTCAAAATATGATGTCTGTTTAGAAAAAAAATGCTATTTTTTCCCCCAAACAAGGAAGGCACAATTATGATGCAGTGCTAAACTTAAAGTTTTCAGCAGGAACTGAAATATTCCAGGTTCTTTACAATTTTCCCATCAGAACTGATATCATGGCTACTGCCTCCTCCAGAACTGCAAATAACATTCACTACTATTAAGAACAAAGGCAGTCTCACATACTTGATCTTCAGGTAAAATAAACCATTAAAATTTGTGTTATATGGGTATATCCATTTGAGAAAGCTTTGACTATCTATTGACTGATTCTGGTTGTGAAAGACTGTCACTAAGCAGTTTTTAAGAATAATTCTGTTATTTCTGAAAAGCTGAGCAGCTTGGTAACTGCTGTTAAATGCTCTTTCAAATGCCTAATGCATGAAGTAAGCCATACCCTACCCTCTGAGATCTTGACCAGCAGGGTGGAACAGCTGATATTCATTACTGGTGGGATAGCCCCAGAGAATTTAGGGATCCACTGAGTCCTTTGGTTTTAAGCCTGTGCTCTCTCTGTGCCTAGTTAAAAGAGTATATTTTCTGACAATCACAGGTTTAAGTTACTAGTAACTCGATATTAGCCTGATCAATGTTTAACTGAAATGCATATTGATGGTGTCTCTTGAGAACCATTCCAAAATCAATTAAAATTTTAAAAAGGCAGCATTTTTTACCATATCATTTTTAGAGGACCTACTTTACAGAGTGTAGCTACAGAAGCCTCTTATTGATATGTATAAACAGTGACTGTCCAATTACCCAAAGGGTATTTTACATTAGACTTCACAAAGATTCAGGTGTCTCTGAAAAGAGAGTGTTCTAAAAGACACAGTTTTTCTTCTCATAAAATCAGTCCTAGGATGTTCCAGCATAATTATGAATTATTTGCAGAAGTGACACCCACAATCAGTATTTTTGCCAGTGGAGTTAGACAAACAGATTCAATGAATGCATAAAAACATGAGTTCTCTTTAAGTCCAAGGGCTTTGCACACACTGAGGATCCTGGGACGTTTATGCACAGCACAGGATCAGGCACACAGTGCCAGAGTGACTTTCCAGTCTGAACGTGAGTGAAAGGATGGAAATTCAATAGATCTACTCCTGTTGCATTTCTGAAGATTTTTTTGTTTTACTGTTGGAGTTACCACTTTAATTTACCTACGGAACACATTATGTCTTAATAGCTGTTAAAACTGAAGATCACAGTCTGTAAAATTTTATCTTCACAGCATCAGTGAGAGGTGGGAAAGAACTGTTTTCCCTATATTGTGGAGGAGGAACTGAGGCATGTGCATGTCTGCACCGCAGCTCCCAGAGCACCAGGCAGGCACAGGTGAGGAGCTCTGCCAGAAGAAGCCATCTCACACGGACCTTATTCCCAGCCTGTCATAGCCACACTTGTGCTGTGCGGCCACACGGTCAGCTCTGTCAAGGAGTTAATTCAGGTTAAAATTAACAACTTTTCTGGCAAGTTAGTTTTACGCTGATGCCTTCCCTGCTCTAGTTCACTATACAGTTGCACAAACTCTTACGTAACGAAAAGGGAAGAGAGGGCTTGTGGGCAGGAGGGGGAAAGAGCAGATCTCTGGGCTGGGGGAGTACAGAACGCACCAGAGGACCTTTATGTCATCTCATGGTGTTTGTGGAACTACAGGAGCGGCTTACCCTTGAAAGCAGTTCTGCATCTGACTTCCCCTGAAATTGATGCTCTGAACCTATCTGACTTTTCAAAGGTCATGTAAAACGTTTCTAATAGTGCACATAATTAACATAATTATGCTGTCTAGAATAGGTAAAAGAAGCCATTTCAATCCTGAGGGCCAAGGAAGCCTTTGATATACCTTTGGCAATCCACATCATTATTCAATAATAACATGAAAAAAAGAGAAGCGTGGCTGCAGGCTGCATAAAATTAAGGAATAACCCATTCGGGAATTTTTCTGGGACTCCTTGTTAATACAATATGGTATTTTCTTTGAAAAATGTTAGGTGTTAAGCAAAAGAAAAAAAGCCCACAGAACTTTTCTATTGCTGAATTAGCCATTGAATTATGCACCCAAGGCAGACCTACATTTTGAATCTTTGCAGGCATAGCTAAGTCTATTAGGAGTAGAGAAATCTCACAGCTTTAACCAACATAAATATGCTAAAAAACCCCAAAACCCTAACAGATTGCATTAAACAAGTAAACAGTTCCTTTGTCTGTGCAGCTTATCCTGAGAATGGTACTGGCAAAGGAACTCTTGTATAAGCTGTTTCCGCACGAGAGGGAGGAGGGATTGCATAGCTCTAGCAGTATGGCTATCCCTTTTACGCACAGACAAGCCTTAAGGATACAAGGTACCGGCAGAACGGCCAATGCCAAAGATACTATTGGGCTAGTGTCTGTGAAAAGAAGTCCCAGCTTCTCCCTGGCATGCTTTGCAAACAGCAAAAGCCAAAACTACCCCAAGCTGCCCGATGTTATACCTTCCTAATGTCTATTTACAGCATGATTCTCCTGAAGAAGCATGCAGAAGTCAGTTCAGACTCTTCAGCTGAATACTTTCTTCTGGGTAACTTCAGCTGTCCTGCTTTCTCTGTAGTACAGCACACACTGCTGATGCTGAGGGTTCTCCATGGCAGAAGCAGGATGGCAGAACATTTTACCGAGAAATGCAGAACAATTATCTTTAAGGGCTGCACGTCAAGCCAGTGATGAGACATGCACTTTAAATGCATTTATTCCTGATTCATGGCAATTAGGTCCTTCAATTCACTAGTTTCATGGCAACATTTTCCATTTTTCTAAGAAAAGAAAGAGAAGGAAAACGAAGAACATCTTGAATTAAGGACTTATGTGTCACATGCAAATGAGATACTTGTTTCATCCACTCAGAGACAACGTGTCTATCTTGTGTCTGAAGAAGTAAGTCTATTATGACTGAACTAGATCTGAGATATTTCTCAAAATTCTAACAAAGACTGCCCTGATCCTCATGAGTCCATCACATCAGGTCCAGTCAAGTTAATTAACAACCAATGTTCTTGTTCTGTGATCATCTCTGTTTTACATCATTCCTTATAGCCACTTGCTGTTGGGAAAATATTAGCATCCTTAAAAATTAGGCTGAATTATATTTCTGAATAGTTTTTTTTAAGCTTAAAATACAACATGACAAATTTTCTTTTTTAAGGCCATGTCAGTCATGTCCCTTATTCATCCAGCATCCCTAACATCAAATGCATCACACGCACTCAGCCAGGACTGTGTTTAGCTTGGTACACAGACACAGATGAAGAGTAAGTAGGGCAAGTTTTTTCCTATCATGTGTTACTCTACATGGAAAACACCCATGACAAAAGGTCTGCTTTGGGTTTTAAAAAATACAGAGCCACGTTTTGTCTCTACTGAAGTCAACACTAGTTTCAGGAGGGACACAGTTGGGCTCAAAGACTCGGATAATAAGTGATGTCTCTGTTTGATGATATAGTTTGTATGAATGAAACTATGGTCTGTAACAAAAGCTTCCATGGAAGTATGTGCCCACCTAGATGGCCAAAAATCCCTCATCTGTACTGATTTTGTATCACTTAGAAGATGTGAACACTTTTAAGTATTAGTGCTTCTGGACAAAAGTACTAGGTCATGAGGCATAAGTTTGTGCTTGCTATTACTCAAAAGAATTCAAAGATATTTTATGTTGCTCTGTAGGCAATTATATTTGTCAGATCATTTATTTTATTGGGTAAAGCTACATTATTTCCAGATTTCCCTTGTTTTATTATATCTCATTTAAAGGAGCCGGAAATCAATTCTTTTTTGTCTGGTGAGAAAAATAAGTTCCAAACAGCTTAGATGCTATTGTTTAATTCATACCTCTGGAATGATTAAATGAGGCACAAACATCCACAAGAGAAAAAAGTTGAACCCAGAAGAGCAGGCCTTTTTTATTTACCTTTTTTTCTTGTACTTTCTTATTAGAGATATATGCCATATTGTCAAAAGTAGCCTTTAAAATACAAAGTATATGCTGAGACCAGATATAGAGTTTGTTGGGGTTTTTTAGGTATAGCTTCTAAAAAATTCTAAGAATAGTTTACCTTGTATAATAATCATTCCACAGAAGCACACTGCATTTTTCGTTATCAGCAAATGCCAGCAACTTAGCAACTTCGTTGCATATCCCCTGCCATGCTTGGCACTGATGCCTGCACCTAGCGCAAGACAGTCTTCTGCTTATATCTCCATACAGCAACAAAAAGGGATTTAGGTAGAAGTGGGGCTTAGTGAGATGGTGCCTGCAGTACTGCATGGCGGATGCCAAAATAAGGGCAGAAGTCGGAGGAGGAGGTGTGCAGTGGCAGAGGCTGGCAGCAACCGGTGACTTGTCAGCTCCAGCCCTCCCATCTCTACTAGGGCAGAGGAACAAAGATTAATGGGGAGGAGCTGTCAGGGTATTTTTATCTTGATTCCATGTTCATTTTGACATAAAACTTTGACTGCTTCGCATGAATATTATTTCAGTTGGTGTTGGGCAGCGTTTGAGATACATGCTGACCCTGTTGATTTTGATGACTGAGTACACCTTCAGCACATACTTATAGAAAATATACCCCCTGTGGAGGGGGCTGGATAGGCCACATGGGCCAGTCCTCAATCTGGAAAGGAGCAGCTGAACCATGTCTTTCATAAGAGATGTCTTTAGAACTTGTTTTAAAAGAACTTCAGTCCCAGAGTCTCCAACTTCTTGCCCAGAAATCTATTCCTGTTCTTCATGATCCTTTCCTTTAAAGCTCCTTCACTGGGATTTCCATACTTTGAAATGAAAGCCACCTTTTCTTGTCCTGTAATGGACACCACAGGGAGTACACAGGTCCCCTTTGCAGCAAATGAACTGCAAAACTGTTTTCACATCCCATTTTCTGTGTTCTGTACAATAAACAGTGCTAACTCTTCCATCATTTATTGTTGCTTTCAGACCTTTGGTAACTTTTCCTCAGTCAGTTTCCATTGTTTTGGAGCTGTTGCACCTAAATCCAAGTACAATAATCCAGCTGAGACCTTACAAATGTCCAGTGGAATAGAAGGATTACTTTATATGACTTGCTGATTACTAACCCAGAATAAGGTTCACCTTTTTGCAAAAGTAGGGCAATATTGACTTAAGATCACATCTGATCACCTGTATCTCTAAAATCTTTCTCTGTGAACTGATACCTGTTCCCTTATTCATTCAGACATTTTTTTTTTCATCCCTATGTGTGGCACTTTGCCTCTTTCCGTAGTAAGTAATCTTATAATTATGGCTAGGGACTCCCTAGATTTATGGATATCCAGCAGTTCAGGTTTCTAGACATTCACAAATATAGAAAAATGTTCTTCATATTGCAAGGTGAAGGTGATTTGTACATGAGTCTTGTGCTCCTACGTTGTGTTATTCTTGCTGTGCTTACCAGCTCCACTGGACACATTTAGCACTTCCAACTGATGGGATACATAAGGTCTGTCACTGCTGGGACTGCCTGTGTTGCATCTACCTGGCTGGATCTACAGAAATAAGGAACTATGTGCCTTTTTGTAGCTGAGTGTTGAAAACCAGCTTCAGACTATAACGCAAATTAATCCTAAGTACATATAAACCAGTGAGTATTTAAACCTGACTTGACACTTTTTCTTTGCAAGTATGCATGTCTATCACTATGACTGGTATATTTATAAAGTACTGAAAATAATGTATGAAATGAAACAAATGAACAAATTCTATCTAGTTATTTACATTAAAAAGTAGAAATACAGAAGTTTGGATTCAGAAAAAGAATAAAAAATCAACCAATGTCAATCAGTTTCAACTCACTGATCTCAGATTGTGTTTTCTACTACCCATGGAGCTACAAAAATTCAGTTTTTAGGTGGGATTTGAGTGGGGTCATGAAGTGCCTGGAATGAGGCTGTCTTCCATTCACTGGGAAACCAGAAGCATTAAACTGAAGTCATGTCACAAAAATGAAAGAATAGTTCGATGAAATGCTTAATAGATGGGCTGTAATAACAATTCCTGTGATTTTTAGGTGCATATGTAGTAACATGTCTGTATACATAAAAGCGTGTTGTTACACATCTGTGGAGTGCATAAACATCCAGTTCTGCTTTGTGATGTTTCCTTTTCATACTTAAAATACCTGACACTGTACTACAACTACAGCTTTGCTGTGCTGTATAAGATCCAGTCACAAATCATGAGGCTGTTCTCACACAGCTTCAGCTATTTATAATTTCAGTGCGTAAGCTTATCTAGTTTCTGTATATGAACTATGGAAATGTATATGGAAAGCTAAGTACCTTTGGGTGGAGTGAAGTTCTTCCCATCAGCCTTGGAGGAGATGTGATCTGATAGCTTAGAAGAGATGCTTAACTTTTAGATGGCTAAAGCTAAGTGAAGTAAAAACTCCTGATGTATTTCCTTATAAGAGACAGGGAAGCAGAGCCAAGGTGGGGAAAATTAAAGGTACAAATTTGGATTCCTGCATAAGAATTTAAACTTATTCTATGTAAAATTTCAAGAAAGTAAAGGAGATGGTGATCCAGCAACACGAATACATGTGTATTTACATGCATTGCTGCTGAGCAGAACTTCTCTGTGCCTCTTGATAGATTTCTCAGCCCTGAATTACTCTTGTATAACGACTCTGTCAGCACAAGAGCTGTGTCAGTGTGTCAGTGACAAACATGTTGGCCCCATCTACACTGCAGAAGAACCACACTTCAGTGCACAGGTGTGAAATACATCTATTGCCATGCTGCTTTATTGCATGGCAATTCATTTTGTGAATTTGTTGATGTGATATGCCTACTAGAGAATGCAAAGAACACAACCAGACAAGGTAACATTATCTGGCAATATTTCAGCTGTGGTAAATCGGT
>VYZV01038977.1:5224-24574 GCA_013401275.1 Pandion haliaetus | reverse complement strand
GTGTATGGATTAAATCTGTGTGGTTTCACCTGTTTTGGAGCTGAAGTGAGAATGAGTAGAAAGAAAGAAATAGAGAAATAAGAAAGAAAAAGGAGAACAAGATAAAAATGAAAAGCAGAAAGTCTTAGTTGGCTCTGCTGAAGACTGTGTTCAAACAGCTCTCATGCCAATCTCAAATGAGAGATATCATTTTAAAATGAGAGATATAATTTTTTTACTATTGTTACTATTTGTAACCACTTGGTGTATCTATATATATATATATAAAAAAAAAAACAACAGAAGAGGAAAGATTAAAAAGGGGATCTCAGATAAAATATAAAACCAGTGAAAGAGAGAGAGAGATGTCCTTTGAAAGAAGGGGACTTGGGAGAAGACATGTGGGAATGTAAGAAAAAGCTGAACACAAATGCCACAGCAGTACAAAGGTGAAGTAGGAAGCTTGGTGAGCAGCTGGGAGAGAACAGAGCCAGAAACTGTAAAAGTGAGTGGAAATAATTAGTTTACTGTCTCTGATGCTGAGAAAAGGACAAAAATCAAAAGGAAGATGATTAAACTGTGTAAGAAGGAATTTTTAGGCCATAGATATTCTACTGGATATTCTCTAATCAAATATGTTTGATTAAAGCAAATATTCCTTTGAGACTAATCATTTCAGACTCTACTTTCCACATAAGATATTTTTGCTCAGAAAATTACTTTTTTCTGAATCCAATGCTCAAAATTCATGGGTCCAACTTTGAAAAAGTGTTGGCTTGTGGAGAAGAGGGAAAGCTGGGTGGGGAACCACACACCTCCCTCTGCCCAGGCTATTCTTGGCTCATTCACTTCCCTGAGCACTGAATTCATTCACAAATTGGGAACGTCTCCTGCTGCTACTTTCTAGCACATTCGCTAAAGTGGTGAATCCCAAATTAGTACTGTGGTGTTGCTAGGTTTTGATAAATGTGCCTATAAATTTATTGCACAAGTCCCTGCTTTATTCAGAAAGGCTGCTGCTGTCAAAGACAAAAGTATAGCTTGAAATGAAGTATTTTTAAGAAAATACTTTGTTAAGGTATAATTTTCTTCATACACAGCTACAGCAATGACCCAGCTCTATTTACAGACCTATGGCATTAGCCCTTACACACCAATAATACGTAGGCTTTTAGTTAACCTAACAAATATTTTGCCATGTGGCTGACGCATTAACATGTGTATTAGTGAGCACTTGTCCATAAGGAATTTGTCAGACTGTCATCAAAGACTAAGACAGGCAGTCCCTGCTCAGGGTAAAAACACCTGGGGATCACAGCAATCACTCTGAAGGGAATTAAAGCAATAGATTAATCGACCATAAGAATAATTTTCCTTGTTCATGAATCTGGATTTCCCTTGGCTGCCAGAATTGCAGATGAAAGTGAAAAACATCCTTGACCTTCTCTGTCAAAGAAAATGCTTCTCCCTTTCTCTTTGTCTGATGTGCACAAATGGGGATTTTTTTTTTTTTTGAGTGATTTACAAGGTCTGAGAATTGCAAAGAAAAGGTGTCAATAAAATAGTAACCAGGTTCTCATTTATTCTGCTGTGTCCTGACCCACAAAGAGACATTAGAGAATGTTTCAAAAGTTGTCAGCTTGTATCCTTGTAGTCTACCACACTTCCTGACTTCAAAGTCTGTGATGCAGCTCTACCAGTTAGCCTGCGAACCCAGCATAAATACTTGAAATAGGACTGCAAGGATCTTGGGAAAACAGTACTGTCTGGAGAGAGGCGATAGGTGCTCAAATCTTTCCTCTGTCTGTAACTCTCTGTGCAGTCTTTGGCAAGACAACTCATCTGGCTTCCATTTTCCCATCCAAAAAATATCCCTTTCTCAGGAAAGTCAGGAGGTTTCATCAATTAGCCTTTATTAGGAAAACACTTAAACAAGTGTTTCAGTTAAGCCCTTTGCAGCAGAACAGTTTAAACATGTGCTTAAATGGCATCCTAAATTAAAGATTACTGCTTACAAAATGCTTCATATCTAAAGAAAAGATTGTATATAAGCATTATATAGGTAAGTTAATATTTATTTATACTCTGTTTAGTACAAGAATAAACGGATCTCTTGACAGGGCAGTTAGCTTGTTTACCTTTTTACTGATGGTGCTTGCTGGCTCTTTCTACATGCATTATTTCTGGATGAATTACATTAATGGACAGAGCTTGATTAAGACACAGGCACAATAGGGCCAAGCTGGGAATGAACTGTCTGCCCTGTGAAATATTTTGAGATTACAAAAATGTTCCATTTCCATGTCGCTATGAAACCAAAACATTTCAAAGCATTTCATGGGGGGGAAGTTTGTCTATGGTAAGGGTATTTACCCAGGATGCAAGAGATAAACATCCAAGCCTGTGTTTTCTCACTCTCCTGCTGACCAGACAGGTACCAACAAGCACAATTCTGGAGTGGGTCTTCCCAGTCTCACCAGAAACTCTGCCCTCAGCTTCCCCCTCTCCTTTTTATCCAAAGTTATATTTTCCTGTGATGTGATTGGATTTTAGGAATTCCGCATATTTGGACCAAATCCTGTTTCTTTGACAGATCTGTTCTCTCACATAACCAGGTCTCCACACTACTTTCAAATGTGGTTAAGTTCATAGCAGGGTTCAGTCACTGAAGCAGAATTTATGCCAACCACAGGATCAGAATAGTTTGGGGAGGTTTGCCTCTCAAAGGCCTTTAGTTCTAGGTCTTCACCTAATTGAATATTGTTTTCTTGATTAATCCTGTCCTAGAAGCAACAACTGTTCAATAACAAATGGCTCTGAATTGCTACTTTGGTTACAGATCTTTACCTTAGGAAGCAGTGGACCAGCTAAGTTTGTTCCTTTTATGCCCAAGCTTAAACACCATTTACTTCCACATTAAGTTCCATTACTCCTTAGCAAATAAATATTGAAATACCTATCAATTTTATTTTGGAGTAATGATTTATAGGCAAGGTATAGCACTTTGTGAGTTTGGAGTCAGGGTTAGTCTCAGTGAACATAGAATCTTGCTACATCATAAGGAAGATAATGCCTATCTCTGATGAGATGGGTGAATATGAAATTGTATAGCTTATGTAACAACAAACATTTGGTCCTTTGGGAGTTCGCTAAGAATTCTTTTTTTATTTTATTTTTTTCTCCTTGTTTCTCACATATACAGATGAATACTTCCTAATCTGTGAGGGTACTGTGAGCATAAATTCGTTAATGTCCATGAAATTATAAATGCCACAGCAGTGACTCTGAAGAGCTCTCCTCTGCACATATGCCCACACCATGTTACTCATTCTTCTCTGGTTTTGGTTACCATTCCCACCTTAACCTATCCTATGTTTGAAGCTGCCTTTGTGACTATAAGATCAAGCATTTCTGTCAGAAGGAGAGAGAATCACAAATCCAAATGTTAAGGCCCTTCTGTCTGTTGCTAGGACCCCATTTCTGGCACATTGTGGAGTGCAGGACGNTGGCAGGTACTCCATTTCAGAGGGATCAGTGTCATCAGCAAAGCCAGGTGAGACCTGCCTGTGCTGGAGAATAAAACGTTGGTGGGCAGGTACTCCACCAGAATGGATTGGTCCGGCACAGAGAGACTCCCCAGTGTTTACTGAATGTTTACATGTAATTTCTTTTCTTCTAGTTTCAATTAATGGACAAATAAAATAATGGACGTGCTTTGAACAATAGAAACTAAGATTACACACCCAGAAACAGCTCCAACTAGTGCAGAACACAACAGCCCATCTGCTCAGCAACAGATGTCACTGTGAAAGCATCACCCTTTATCTCTGCCCTCTACACCAAAACTGACTGAATAAAGAATCATTTCAGAGTCTTCTCACCCATGAACCAGTTCCAAGTTCACTGCATGGTCACCACCACAAGGAACTCCTGAGCTCCAGGGAATATCAGAATGCCCTATTGTGTAGGCAGTGGGATTTCAGGAGATCTTACCTACAAGTACCTGGGCACATGTGTGGACAGAGGAAAGCAGCGGTGTTGCAGCAGAGGCATAACTATGTCTGGGAGTATCAGCTTTAGCAGGCACTGGCAAACCATCCAAAGTCCTGATTGTTGCTCCCCCTGCCCTCCACATTGAAGTGGACTAATGGGTAATCACCACCATTTTTGCCTCATCAAAAGATGAGATACAGCTCCCTGTATCATCCATAGGTGCATACTGAACTGGCTTGTTGGGTGCAGAAGTTTGGCCGCACCTGCCTTGGGCAAGAGAGGAACAACCACAGAAAGAAGAAAAATTAATTTCTACAGGCAGTTTAACTTCAGTGAGAACTTCATACATAGAAAAGTAAATTTAAGTGATTTACAAATGATAAAACCATTTTTGGTAAAAATTTGAAAAAATGTATACATAAATATGTGCGCGTGTGTGTGTGTGTGTGAATGTGCATATTTGACAGAAGAACGGACTGGGACATCATTGTTGGTGATTTTTACTTTTTAGTTACCAAAATCCCTTTATATATGCTGCAACACAAGACATCTTATTGAAGAGATTGCTTTGATGCATTTTTCCTTTTTGAGTTATCAGTAAGTGCATGACATTTAAGCAGGAAATCAAATTATTCATATCTGCCAGGAAGAGTGAAAACCCAAAGACTAGGGAAGGAAAATATTAAACACACACCATATAATACTTGGATCCTAGAGATTTTTTCTCTACTGAATTCCTTGTAGGAGCATAAAGACAAAAATATAACTCCACAAAAGATTTGGAAAGATCTTATGGTGAAGTAATCAAAATGCTTTCTGTTTACTAAAATATTTCATTGCTTGCTAGAAATAATCAAGAATATATAAAGTTAAATCGTAACACTACTGAAGTAAATTACAGTAATAATAAATATTCCTGTTCAATTCAGTGTGACATAGGACTTCATCTATAGCTTTTTCATCTTTTTCTTTATGTAATTTGGGTCTTGTTCTCTCTGATTTCCACAGAAGCTGTTCCCAAGCCTACTAAAATTAGCGTAACTCTCTTCCGTGATTTCTTGTCATCTCAGTGCTTCTGGGATCAGGCCCAGAAAGCATAAGGAATGGCTCTCTGGAGAAAAGATAAAGTGTATGGAATTGGGGCAGAGGAGAAGTCTCAGGACAAATGCAGGGAAAAGCCATTGTGCAACTGGGGCTTAACCTTCCCTGGGGCAGCTGGGTCAACAGGGCATGGGGAAGCCGTTCTCTGCCCCACAGTTTACAGACCTCCTCTTCCCATCCACGAGAACCAACATGAGAAACTGGAGAGAGCCTAAATCCCCAGGCTCCCTGACGCCTCCCCACAGAGCTTCCCAGGAAAAGGCATGAGATGCCTGTAGGACTTCACATCATTGGCTGCTCACTTTCATGCACCATTGAAGGGCACTTTATCATGTGTATCTGCAGAGGCAACACCCAAAGTTTTCTAGAATATTTCAGTTCCCCAATCAGATATTTTACATAGCAAGGGGATTTCCATTACCTTATCATCTGTATTTTCTTTAATTACTCTATTATTTGCTTTTAACACAGTCCAAGTAATTTAGCAGAGGAAAGGTAGTATACATTTGGGTATTCAGAGATTTGTGGGATTCTGTAACACACAAATGTCAGATTTCTTTTATTAATGTCAGTTAAAGTTTAGGAAAAAAAAGTCCCTGTATAAGAGAATACAATAGCATATAAAAGACAATTACAGTCAGGAACTCCAGAAAATATTTATTTTAGTGATGTCATTAGTTGTTTTTCCTTTAAGGACAATAACCTCACTATGCCTCAGCTGTCTGTATTACTGGAAAGTTGTTCATGCTTGTTCAGGTGAAACAGTTTAAGAGCTCAGTCCAACACCCATTTGAACTATATCAGTGTCCATGTAAATAAACTTTACGACTGTCATTTAAATGGGTACCTTTTTGGTTGAATGGACAGTTCAGTAGATGTTTGTTGATGGTGGAAACATATATCACCAATATTGAATTATAGTTCTGTAAAGATTGTTTCTTTCACAAATCAGAAATGTTTTGGCATAGTGTGTTCTCCCAGGTGCTGTTAGTTTGTATCATAGCTAGGGGTTTCAGCTAACTGGTCATATTTAGAGGACATGTGAGTACATGATTCACATACTGTTAATTAACGTTGCTAATAACCCTCCAAGCTTTTATATATAACTGAGAGCTACCTGGATACTTGGTGCACATATAGCCTGCACCTGTAAATGTGATGCAGAAGACCATCTGGTGAGGGGAAAAACTGACCTTCCCCAATGCAAACAGAATAGAGCATTGAGGGAAAAACAATGCCCAGGCTTGGAAAGGAGAGTCTCCATCCCTCTTCCTTTTTCTTTTTATAAACACTAAGACTTTCCCTGTAAGCAAGTACTAAGGAAGGTTTATTAGCACACTAAACAACGAATAAAAACACAGATGAACAAGAAATACAGGAATCGTGAAATGTTGCAGCATCATAGAATTATCTATAGAAGCACAAATTGGAGAAATAGGCAAGCTTGAGAAGCCTGGAAAGTATTTATTATCTGGTAAATTTTAATCCTGAGTAGAACTGTTAATTTCAGTAATATTCAGTGGTTTATTGTACAAGAGCCAAATTGAGAGATAATTAGTAAGGGCCAAACTTTCATTCATTATACCCCAGATTTGATTGTAGTGGGAAATCATGGTGTACAAGACAAACAAAACCAAAAAATCATGAGATGATTAAAAATCAGACAGATGAAATCCTTCTTTTGTTTAAGGCGAATATCAGAGTATACTTCATACATAACAAAGCAGCGCATAGAGAATGTATATGACCAGCTGACTACTGAAAAAACCAGCAAGGGGAAAGCATTAAAAAAAAAAAAACCAAACCAATGCCAGTTCCTAAACATTATGTGAAAGTTGACTATGTGTTCAAAAACTAAGCAGTAAGTAGCAATGAGCAGAAGACAGTCCAGCATCTAATTTAGTACAGTGAAGGGAGAACAGAAAAATCTGTCTACTAAATTTGGATGGTCCTACAATACTATCTCCCGTAAAGAAATAAAGTTGAGTTTTAGAATAAAACAATTAAAAGTTGTGATTAGGTTAGGAATTCTGAGAAAAAACAACCATGTGGGAGAAGGTAAGGGCAAACATAGAGAGTTAATAGATGGAGGACCCTTTTTCTTTCTTCCTCCTGCTTCTGATGTTTCTGATGCAGGAGTGAGAATGTCTAACACTCACTGGTTTCTGATTGCAGTAGGATGAAGAATCCTAAATCTCTGCCCCATAGCTGAATTTTCTGTTAATGCCTTTGGTGGACGTTAATGTTGTACTGCTTTCATCTAGAAGTACACTTTGAAAATGGCTGAGCCAGAGAAATGCTTCTCTTTGTGAATGTATTAGAATTTATGTCTGGGGAAGCAGTTATTAGCATGTTTTGCTCCATAAATGCAGAGCCTGCATTTTGTTACCTTCTGAGGAGATCTACTCAACGTATATGTTATACCACCTCAGGAAACAATAAAAAGTTCATTTGCCCATTGAATTCTCATTTAATCAAATGATTAAGTGATATTTTTTTCTTATTGCCTGGATTTCAATTTACCTTCTCTTTCTCTGGATTTATGCATTGCTTATCCCTTTTATTGTTTCTCCTAATGGCTTATTTCCTTCTGGTAGCTATTTCATCATCCCTTCAGTAGAGCTGTGTTAGTAGATATAGTGTGGAGAGCTGTACTGAATCCCCAAAACATTCTCCTCGGATTCTTTGGAGAGAGTGTCATTTCCATAGTGAGATATCTACTGACATGAATGAATGAGTTGTTATAAAAAGCACTAACATACAACATGATTTAAACAGAAATTAGGTGCTTGACAACATTTGAAACTCATCTCAGAAAGCATATATTAGATAGCTGGTAGACAGCCGGTGCTAATGCTCTTGAGTGGCCCAAGCCAATGTCTCACTAGAAAAGTATTTCATTTGAGTGAGAGCAGAAGAGATTATTCACCACGGTTCCCCTTCAAGTCCATTGATGGGAGGAGGCAACCACAGCCATGATTCTTTCTGGTCAGCATTGGCATTTGAGGACAGGGGAGGTCACACACTGTTGCACTGCTGCTGTTTTGCTCCCCTCTGCCACTCGTGGACCTCCTGGGCACCCCATCCTGGTGGTTCCAACCACTGGCTGAATCTTATTTGGCAAATGAATAGCAATAAGCAAATAGCGGTACAGTCTAGCAGTAAAGATTTCAATGGAAACTGTAAGTCCCTCAACAAATTCCGAAGATAATACCAAACGTTATGTTTTTCTACAACATGGTATCTGAGAAGTGAGAGCAAGGAGGCAGAAAACTCAGCTGTCTACACTCAGCTGAGGTAAGTCACCAGCACTTTCTCGAAGCAAACAGAGTTACAACAATTTATAATAGGAATTTGACCCCAACGTTGAATAAGCTTACTGAGACATTTTGATTTCCTGTTCCTTCCTGGTTACAGAAAATAATGACCAAAGTAATTGTGCAAAAGACCTGAAAACTCCATCCACCCGTAAGTAACTGGCCTTACGATAAAATCCCCCATGGCCCTTTGCTGCGGAGCAGGAAAATATTCAGCATCTTCAGGCAGCCTCCTAGCTGTACATGCTTGAGGAAATCCTTTCTAACCAGCAAAGTATTGATTCTGAAAAATGTTATATTTGTTCATAAATCTTGAGCAAGCTCAACACAGGTCAGTGGAGACAAAATATTAACCACTCTAAAGTGCTTTTAAAGATTCTCAGACTGGAATAAAGAAAGATACGACACATACACTTACCTGGAATATAGATTTTTTTTTTTTAAATTTGCATACCTCTCTTTCAGAGAATCACATCCTATGGTAGCACACAGAACCTTCCTTCTGCAATCATATGTGTAGGCTGCACATAAAATTGACTTGAGGGTAGGAACTTGTCTGTCAGAAAAAGCAGATTTATTATTTTTTAAAATTACTTCTGTGTTGTCAATTGAATTAATCCAGTTCAAACAGTGTGCTCCTTCCCTGAATATTTCTTGAGTTATAACCCAGCAATACATCTTCTGTAATTAGAATACATCGAAAATTTACCAGAAAACAAAGTTTTGGGGTTTTCTACTTTGTCAGGTCCAAAACATTCAAAATACCTTATATTTGAGACTTTTCAACAATTCCAAATTGTCACTGCCTGGATTATTGATCACTCTTTCCTCTGCTCAGGTGCCATGTGTTTGGAGTGCCAGCAATCCTATGGCAGTCCAACAGCTGGTATGTTGTGTTATCTGGAAGATCCTGTCCCCAGGGATTTGCTTGTGAGGGCAGAACTAAAGTGAATTTCAGTTATCTGTCAGCCATGCTTTCCTCATGGCCTGCATTTCTCCTAGGGAGACTGTAACACATAAAACACCATGCCGGCCTCATCTTCACAGAGGGCTGAACAGATAATGAGCTGAAAACCAGACCTGTTTCCAGGTACCTCAGAACAAGAAGCCATTTAGCAGGGAAAAGTCATCTGAAGGATTTTTGTACTTTTAATACCTTTAAGGTCTGATAATAGCATAGTAAAAAGTGCCTTAGGCTTCCTAGATTCAAACACACACTGGCTGAGAAGATAGTCTCCTCAGCTCCTCTTAGTCTGGAATTATTTTCAGATAGAGCTACCTAATCCACTAAAATGAATTTCTTTAAATCAGCCTTTTTCACAATCTCTCACAAGCACTTACTGTACTTACTCACTTTCTTTCTTAAAGTAGATTGCAATCTTATTTAATTGTGGCTAGGAAACATGGATTGAAACATCGATGGAAGGTTCATAGAGTGGACAATTTAGCTTCAGTCTTACAAGATCTTCTTATTTTTGACCCAAAGACATTAGAGAGAATTCCTTAGCAACTGTGGCTTCATATCCTGATTACTTATATTTAGCAAAGCCACCTATAATTTTGTTGGTCTGAACTAGCATAAACTGTAAGAGAATGGCTTAGTATGAAAAATTTACAGTGCGATTAGAGGTTATGGTTAAGTCTTTTTCAAGTGACCTAATGAACACTATGTATAAACCAGGGCTGCCTGGTTAGTACTGTCAGAGGCAGAAACGTGTATCTCTCTTCATTCACTCTGCAATCCATTTTTTGAGAAGAGGGGTATCACAAAAGAATCTAAATCAACTCAGAAATTTTTATATTTTTTACTCCTTGTAAATTGCCGCAGAGACAAGCCCCATTTCTCTGCAAGGCCAGTTTGAAATCCTGGTGACTATGTCAAATCCTCTCTGTTATTATTAATACTCCAACTGTGAGCAAGATGGTCTTCAGATATGTAAAAATACAAGGATATTGTCCAGAGGAGAATTTTTCTGGAAACATAACAACATAATTATCATGAATGATGGTAAGCAGAGGAGAACAGGGAGACTACAAGTAAACAGCAGAGACAAAAACTGATAGCAGAGAGCTGTTTTACGGGCAGATATACAAGCTATTCTGTTTGTAGTACATTTCATGTTTGTTAGGATTATTATTTTTTCTGCAAAAGGTCAGGTAGCTGGGAAAAAAAAAAAAAAAGGCAGATAGCTCTGTAGCAGAGGTCAGTAACAAAAAGGTTGCTGAGTTCTGAGCAGGAATTGAAAGGTTTGTCCTGAAAAGTCACATGCAACTTTTGTCCTTGAAAAGTAATTGCAACTTGTCAGAAATACCAGTTGTTGCTAGATGAAGATAGAAGTTCAGCATTATTTATGGATCTACACTTCTCAAGTAAATAGATTTCCCCTAATTTGCAATTCTAAAAATGCCTTTAAACCTATTTTTAAATGGCCTCTCAAACACAGGGCAGAGTTGGTCAGGCAGTTTTTGACATATTGTATTTTTCTTGAAAGGTGTTGTTTTACTTAAGCTGAATCATTAATGGAGCTGAACAGATTTTGAAGATGCTTTCAATGAGATTTCTAAATAAAAAGCCTTTGGCCTATGTTTTGGTACAACTACATTTTGAGAATGTGTTCCAAATATTTTTTTCAACCCTGCAAATTCCAAACCTCAAAATTTGCTGTGAAGCAGAACCATCATCTTCCGTCCAGCACAGAAGATGGTGGGAATATACCACAAAGCTCTGCAGTCCATGTCAGATTCCTCAGCTACCTGCAGTTTTCCCATCAGTTTTTCTATAGACTTCAAATAAGCCTGCATTTTATTTACTTTCTAGGTTAATACATCCAAGAACAAATTTTGTGGGATCCTGTTTAAGGTTTGCAGTAGTTCTTGGGAATTGGTCTAAGCAGAGTAGAAACTGAACAAAACATCCAGCAAAATTTCCCTGTAGATAATGCAGTATTTTTACATGGATTTCTATTGTTTCTGATGTTTTATAAGTCTGGAGTGATAGTCATAATTTTCTATTGTTGCAGTTTGGTTTTCTTCTTTGTCTTCCTTACTGTTTGCTTTCCCAATGGGAGCTTGTATTAGTCAGTCTTTCTGTAGAGCTCAGGCAGGTTATGACAATCCAACTCAGAAAAATACGGTAATTACTGTGTCATTAACAAATCTTACAGTAACACATGCTGTACAGAAATGTGGCAAGTTATACAGTACACACATATAATAAATACAATATGTTTCACATATAATAAATTAACATAATTGCCAAAAGGCAAGTGTGGTAAAACTGAAGAGTGCTATTTACATTTCTGACTTTGTATTTTGAGCTTTTATATTAAGGTAGCAGTAACAACAGAGGGAAAAATATGTTTGATGAATTTGCTTGCTCTGTACTGTTTTGTGTTGCGTTGATTTGTAAAATAAGGCCAGAAGTCAGGCAGCCTGGTAAGTGTTGTTAGTGGGAATTTTTTCAACAAATGTCACTAGAAATGATTTTCTAGATCATCAGAGATTGTGTGAAAACAAATCATTTTATTTGCTATGCATGCTCTCTTGCTCATGTTTTCTGCTATTTGAATGCTTCCAAAGTAGCCACTGCCTTGACTTTTTGTTCAAACAAAATATAAAACTCAAAGATTCAACAATCAAGAGAACTGAGCTCCTCTTTTATCCCTAGGAGAAGCTCTCACATACTAAAGCCAAGGCTCAAAAAGTGAGGTGAGAAAATTAACAATTTACTGCATTTATTGCACTACTGAAATCTTTGTTACTATTAAATATTTTTCCAGTCATTACATGCATGGCTTGATAGTTTAAACTTTCAGAGGTCCTATTACACAATAATTATATAGAAAAGGAGACTAACAAAGAAAGAAAAGAAAAGGAGAGAACCAGGGAAAGTCAGTGACAGCTGAATGTTTTTTCTTCTGAGATAATCTATGGAAGCAATTTGATATTATTGAGTATCAGGATAAACTACATAATTTCTGGTCTGCCATGCTGTGGAATCAATTCCCAAGATATGTTGAGAAAGTTTCACCTCTGAGACAGAGTGAATACAGAAGAAAATGTAATAAAAGAAATAAAATTGGAAGGAAGGTAGAGAAAGGATAAGATTTAGTCTACCATAACTTACACATCTAAAACTTGAACATCTAAGCCTCAATTATTTATCCTAAACACTCTTTATAGTCAACCAGGAGAAATAGGCAGAGACAGATTCCTCTCACGTTCGATAGCGATTGAAAGACAGGTCACAAGAATCACCTTGTTGCTAGCTTCTGACTGTAAGGAAAGGCTAAAATGACTAGCTCAGACTGAAATGTCCATCTTTTAGACATTTATCTTTAGGTTAGATGACTCTTAGCCTAGCTAACCAACAGGTCTTTTTTAATGAAACAGAACTTATTTTAATGGAACACCTTGGAGTTTGTTGAAGCAATAATGGTTTATAAGGGGACAGCACAGTCCCTTTTGGTGAGCTTTTTTTTCTTTTGAGAATTCTCTTTTCTCTAGTTACTTTAATTTTACAGTCAAATTATGTAGTGTTTTGGGATCAATTAGTATGTCTGTCATGCTCAGTGTCATGTATGGTACCCACTCACAGAGCTGGAGTTAGCTTGACTTAGCACACTTGCATTACACTATTTGGGGCTGTACAGTGAGGCTTTCAAACTCTCCAGAGTTGTTTGGTTACCAACAGTTACCAAAGAGTAACCAAGGAGTACCAAGAGTCAGAGTAGCAGGGTGACTCCAACTGTTATTGCTTAAGTTGCTATGCCCCCCTTGCATTAGTATTTGACTAAAAACCTTCTGTAACCTGTCCTGAAGCCCCAAAGCTATAGACCATCATGCAAAAACACAAGTTACACTGGGGCAAAGCTAATATTTAAAGCTCAAAAATGCTGTCACACATGCATTGCTCCATCTCTGCCATAGTCAAGCTCCCACTGGATAAGCCACTGAGACAATGGCATCTACCATGTAATTCATGTCGGTCCACAACAGTTTTCACAGAAATTTCTCTGTATAGTATCTTCTGTGTCAGCGTTCAGCAAATACATCTCAGTATAAAAAAACTGCAGAAAGTTCTTCTGACTGAAAAGGCGGTTTAATATCTAAAAGCTTGCCCAGATTTTCTAAATATATCAGCTTTCTGTACTCTCACCCTTATGTCTTCACAGGTGCTACTTCACAAGTACTGTTGCAACGCTTACTGCAAATCTCATAATTAATCTTTGTTCTTTTTAAGACATGGGAAAATTAAGCCTTCCATTGGCTCTAAGAAGATTTCACAGGGTAAAATTCATCTCACCCCAGGAAACCTGAATTTGTTTCCTAACTGAAACTCACTCTTGCTTACTGAAAACAAAATTGTTCTGTAAGCACAATCCCGTCTGTGCCAATTTGCGTGAGAATGAACAAATCCCCAACATTGCACAGCAAAACAGCTCATGGCAGTAGGCTGACATGTTATGTGTCTCCAGGCAAAGTAAGAAAAGTCTTATGACAGATCTAAAAGTTCAGTACATAGTTCAAAACATTACTGTAAGTATAGTAAATAAGCCATTAAAGGAAATTCCAAACTTATCATTTACTTAAACTCTTAATACAGCTTAGCAATTAATACATTCATTCTTTTCTATTGCTCAGTGGTTAGAGCTACACCACACTTCAGTGAAAACAGAAAGACCAGAGATAGCAATCAAGCTGGCCCAATGGGAGCAACTTGGTTTTTATTGTTTATGGCTTTGTTTCCCCCAGCAGATGATAGCCTCTTAAGAAGAGAAAAAACCCTCTTGGTATCCTTTAGGATGAATCCTAAAAGATTTGATCTTCTTTCACTCGCCCAGCAGCTCACAGATTAGTACAGTAAGCATTTTCCTGGTTTTCTAGGATTTTCAGTTTTACTGGTGGCTGAGCATATCTTCTAAGGATTGGTTCACTTGTATGGATCAGGTTATTTGGAGAAGCCACACTGGATACGCTGCTTTTTCTGAGCTCAGGTGGTTACTGCTGAGCTCTGGGTGAGGCTGGAGGGATTCCAGTATGCTGCGCTCTGTACACGTGTCATACCAGTCAGTACTGCACGAGGTCCTGAATCACAATGTGAACCTGAACATGTACCCTTTAAAGCTTGAAAAGTCTACATTTCCTAAGCCTGTGGTTATTTGTTTAATAATATATTTGTTTTATCTGTGTTTTCGCACATCTCCCGATAACTGCCTGCTGAGTTGCTTAGGGAAATGAAGCCCAGGCTGGTTACAAAGGTTGTGAACTACAAGGAATTATTAACAACAGTCAACTGAGCCTGGAGCCTGTGATTGTTTGACTTTCGGCCTGCGGCACGTTCCTGTGAGACAAATAGCGCTCCCCGGGAGTACAGCGAGTGACCTTCTACCTGGGATGTGAGGAGGCATGACAGATGCTCAGGTGCCATGTGCTATTTGTGACACGTGGCAGCTCTGACTGCCCTTCACCTGGCAGCAAGATGATGAGACCTAGAAAAACAAGGACTCTCACAAGTTTTGGGTCTGATGCCATTTGTAGATCTGAGTTTGAAGGAATAACTTTTCCCCTTTCACCAGCTCATCTCCTGACCCTACTTCTCTCTCACCCTCTACTGCTGGAGAAAGCGAAAAGGAGCAGGCATTTCTCCCCTTTTCTCTACATTGCCAAACCTTTCTAAGGTTAATTTCTCTGGACATGAATCAAAATTTTACAACACTTGCCATAACACCTCACCTCGTGTCTGCTTTTCACTTCTTCAGTCTTGCAGCTCTGTTTGGGTGTGCAATGTTTCCTTGAGCCAGGATGAGTTTTACCCTATTCAGCATAACCCAGCTAGCAACCTGCAGCTGCAGGGACAGTCATCTGATCCCCCTGCTTTTCCTGGAGGATAAGGAGAAGAGATACTCAAGCACTAAGCACAGCCCAAGTAACATGCACAGGCAGCTCAGAGCCCTGGACCAGTGTGAGAGGCAGGCACATCTCTTTCTCATGCACGATCCTTAGAAGCTAATAATAACTTTGCTTGCATGAGGGAGAGCCGAAAACAGAAGCAGCCTGGCAAAGCTCTGAATTGCTGCTGCCACTGTTGCAGTGGGAGGGGAGATGGAGAAAAAAGGGAGCCATTTAACCTGGGCTCTGGCACTGCCAAATTCAGACTTCCTTGTCTCACTCAACAGGACTACTAAAAGTTGTAAAAAATGTTGTCTCTTTCTTTCATAGATGTTGAGGAGGAAATTCAACTCCATGAAATCCATCCCATCTTGTTTATATTGTTCGTTATTGCCCTGGTTTCAGCTGGGATAGAGTTAGTTGTCTTCCTAGTAGCTGGTACAGTGCTATGTTTTGAGTTCAGTATGAGAAGAATGTTGATAACACACTGATGTTTTCAGTTGTTGTAAGTAGTGTTTAGTCTAAAGTCAAGGTTTTTTCAGCTTCTCATGACCAGCCAGCAGGAAGGCTGGAGGGGCACAAGAAGCTGGGAGGGGACGCAGCCAGGGCAGATGACCCAAAGTGGCCAAAGGGATACTCCATACCATGTGACATCGTGGCCAGTACAGAAACTGGGGGGAGTGGGGATGGAGGGCATCACCGCTCAGGGACTAACTGGGAGTCGGTCGGCGGGTGGTGAGCAATTGCATTGTGAGTCACTTGTATATTCTAATCCTTTTATTTTTACTATTGCCATTTTAGTAGTGTTATTATTATCATTATTAGTTTTTTCCTTTCTGTTCTCTTAAACTGTTCTTATCTCAACCCACGAGTTTTATTTCTTTTTTCCGATTCTCTCCCCCATCCCACTGGGTGGGGGAGAAGCGAGTGAGCGGCTGCATGGTGCTTAGTTGCTGGCTGGGGTTAAGTGATGACAGTTATATTATCATTATGTGTGTTCACATCCATCCACCAGATTCCACTGTCCTTTTCCACTTTTTTCAGAGAACTTTTTACAGCTGCCTTTGGACCTGAGCAAATGTTTCATTTTTGCAAAAGCACTCATGCAAAAGTGCACATTGTGGAGTGTCACTAAAGCAGGCATCTGCAGTACAGGTGCTTACAGATGATGCCATGGTGGCCTAGAGTGCTCTGGTTATAGTAAACACTCTGAGAAAGCTCTCACATTTTCATAGAAGAAATAAACTTTTTCTTGCATACATAAATCAAATTCAAACATAAACCACTGAGAGCTTTGTTGGCCTTGAACTAATACATTCAGGGTTCATACACTCCAGTACTATATAAATAAGAACAAGATTTGAATGTCCTATTTTGACTGTAATGGCCTTCAAACATGCAAACAATACTTGCGAAGAATGTGTCTGACTTAACTAAATCTGTTGAGATTCCTGGATAAAGCTTCCCTTTATTTTCTTTTCCTAAATTCCACTCCTCATCAACTTTTAGATGCAGTTTTCTCTTTTTCCCCATTCTCTTCTGAAGTTTCAGAATAGTATTTGTGATATGCTTTGGAAATTTGAAGTGCAGTGTATCACTGTTCAAGAGATCAAGAGATGTACAGAGAAGGAAGGAACATTAAATGAATGTTCATGTTGGAAAGTAGTGCACTTAAAAAGCAGAAAATGGTAAAAAATACACATACCCACACAAATATAATTTTGCTCCATATATGTAAGCATCAAAACACTCTTTAATAACACAATCACTCCCCTCCTCCCCTTCTAGATTCCAGCCTCCTTTTTTCAGTGTTAGTTCTGGCTGGTGCAAAATCAAGATGGAAGCAGATCTGGACCTGTTTTATCCTAATTATTCCTTATTCATTGGGTCCAGTCCCGCCTCCAGATTTACTTCATTCAATGGCCAGTATGTGCTCTCTGTTTCATAAGAAATGCAGTAATATAGGAAGATTAACTGGGAAAGAAATAGCTAAGGAGAAAATAATGCAAAAATGTATGTTACCTAGGAAAATACAGTAATATAATTTACTGTCCAGCGGGGGGGGGAGTGGCAGTTTCTAGCTAAAAGAAAAAGAAGGATAGCAGCTGCTGGTTGATGGGCAACCTTTATTGAGATAACCATACATCTGTTTAATCGGAGGGAGGCAGCATATAAAAGTAGTAAGTTAGTTCATAATGACTCATGCTTTATTTACTACAGGTCACAGATCATGCTGTGTGCAGGAACACTTCTTTGAAAGGGCAAATAAATTCAGTCAGTTTTCTGATTCTGTTCTGGCATAACAAACTATTAGCTAGAGTGACAGATTTTGAATGCATCTGTACTTCCTTATGGAGAAGTTTGAATTCTGTTTTATCTGCTTCTGGGTGATCAATGGAGGAGCTGGAAAAGAAGGCTTTCAGTGTCTCTCTGGTTTTGTTGCACTGGCATGTTTAAGAAACAAAAAAAATCTAAATCATAGTGGAATTTTATTTTTTTCACATAGAATATGAATCAGTTGAAGATGATACTTAGAATTTAAAATTTACAAGAAGGCAGAGATGTATGCTTACTTATAATATAGAAAATAATATTTTCCACTGATTTTTTTAGAATTATGAGCAAATAAAAGTACGCATTAGAGTAGAATTCTAAGCATACAATGTAAGTTTTGTCACTGCATATTCTTTTACATTTCTTATTCATCTACATATGGAAGATATAATGGAAAGTTTTGATTAATTGTTTTGCCCACTCTGAGAGTGAGGCAAGCACAGTATTCAAATGATGGTTAAAAACAAAACCCTTTCCAAAACACTAGCTTTTCAGGTGTTGGATTCTCTTCACTCACCTGGGAACCTAAAACTAGGTTGGAAATTCCACCAGGTAGCAAGCACTGAAGAGTACTCGACCCTGAAACCTCAAATCTAAGTGACCTTTCAGAAAATATAGGCCATTCCTAGGACTCAGGAAATTACAGTGATGAAATCATTATGTTTATTGACTTTCATTTGAATTTTGTTCATCCTGGGTACGCTGGTTTTGGCCAGGGTAGTTCTGGGGGAATTCCGTATTTGGGCCCAGAAGAGGAAACACTTGTCTATATTGCACATTAAATAAAAGCACTACAAGAGAACTATGTTAATCTGTTGCAAATCTGGAATACTCTCTGAGAGAGATAAATTGGTATGCAGAAAGCAAATACATAGGCAAAGGTGCAGTAGACTAAATCATATACATCTTCTACCTGACACATCCTGCAGTTTCTACAGAGGAAGTCCCTATTGCCATCATTAAGAAAATAAGCAACAAGTTCACGAATTTATCTTCAAAGGAGATATCAGTTCACGCTCAATGTCACTATGCAGGAAGTGTTCTGTGGCAGCACACTGATTTTTTCGATTTGGAGGGTGACTGTTGTTGAGGTCTTTTACCTCATATATGGACTGGCCTGGGCTTAATCACTGCTTCAGTGAAAAATTTCTTCAGCAAATACTTTGTTGCCTCTCTGTGAAATGGGGATTTCTTACTTCGGTTAGCCTGAACTATTGAGAATGGAAAACAAGACTTTTTCCCCAAGTGTATATAAAATCCCTAGAACAGGACTGAACTGCACTCCATGTCAGCACATAAATAACAATAATGGTTTTGTTTACAATCTGCTCCTTCCTCTCATTAGATTTTCCCAAAGACACAAGGTAACACACACTAATATTTACTTAGGGTGTTTCAAATAATCTGAATATGGGGTGAAGCAAGAGGAAAACTTCTTAAGAATCACCTTTAACTTTGATGCACAGAAAACATCCTGTGCTCAGGGTATAGTGTGGTCGGACTCTCAGTACTCCACTGTGATGCCTTTTAGGCCTGCTACTGATCTGAATCACCTTTTGTGTGAAAGGTTTAAACAGTAGCAAATATACAGCACAAATTCAGGCTATACTTCCTCTCTGTTCTTTTTTCTTCCCAGAAAAACACTTCATTGCTGGCCAAACCACCACAGGGCTCAAGAAAAGAAGACATTATTTCTGAGGAATTTCTAGAGGCATTATTCCTGTTAGGGAGGTAC